>SJYA01002795.1:1774188-1965550 GCA_006410615.1 Neotragus moschatus | reverse complement strand
CACCCCCTGCTGCTCCTCTTCCCCACTCAGCACCTGATGGCCCTGCCCTCCCCACCAAGAGGAAAACAGTAAAACTCTTCTGGCGGGAGCTAAAGTTGGCTGGAGTCCGTGGAGGCTCTGGCAGTCGCTTTGGGCCCAGCCCCACCCTGTGGGCCTCACTAGAGCCTGTCTCGGTGGATACAGCCCAGCTAGAACACCTGTTTGAGTCCCGAGCCAAGGACATGTTACCTTCCAAGGTAAGCACACTGTCCTCTGCAGGGTAACCCCAGAGGAGAGGGGAGAGAGCCAGAGCTCAAAGGTCTGAACTGCTGGGGAAACTGAGGCAAAGAAAGGAGGAGGGACTTTTCTGAGGTCCTTCAATGAGGGTTTAGCCCATCCCTAACTAGCATCTAAGCCCATCCCAAGGCCTTGCACATCCCAGAGCCCTGGCTGTGGGGTAATTGCACCATTTGGGCTACTGAGAGTGGGGCCTTGGTGTGCCCTCTTAGGTTGTTGCTCCAGTTAGACCCTTTCCCAGTCTTATACTGCCCTTCCCCTAATGTCAAAGAAAGCTGGTGAGGGCCGCCGTACAATGACCACAGTGCTGGACCCCAAGCGCAGCAATGCCATCAACATCGGCCTAACCACACTGCCACCTGTGCACGTGATCAAGGCCGCCCTGCTCAACTTTGATGAGTTTGCCGTAAGCAAGGATGGCATCGAGGTAGGGATACACAGTGAGGGGTGTGGGGAGCTGGGCCCTCTCCTTTGGTTGGTGGCCACTTCCTGCCCCTCCAGTGGTGGGCATGGGTTTGGCATTTCTGCAAAGCAGTCCTCAGACTCTGGGACTGCCCCAGATGACCTAGGGAGGAGTCAAGGTCAATACCCAAGGCCTCAGGCCAGCACTGAGTAGCTTATGCGGGGCGGTGGGTGCATTCTCAGAAGCTACTGACCATGATGCCCACGGAGGAGGAGCGGCAGAAGATTGAGGAGGCCCAGCTGGCCAATCCCGACATACCCTTGGGCCCAGCCGAGAATTTCCTGATGACTCTCGCTTCCATCGGGGGCCTGGCTGCCCGCCTACAGCTCTGGGCCTTCAAACTGGATTATGACAGCATGGAGCGGGTACTTGGGTCACGGGATGGGACAGACAGTAGGGACATGGGAGCATGATAACTGTGTAGTCTGAGTCCCTGATCTCCCCTACCAGGAAATTGCAGAGCCACTGTTTGACCTGAAAGTGGGCATGGAACAACTGGTGCAAAATGCCACCTTCCGCTGCATCCTGGCCACCCTTCTGGCTGTGGGCAACTTCCTCAATGGCTCCCAGGTGAGTTGAGAGCCTGTTGGGGTGGGGACGGGACTCTGGAGCCGCCCAGGCTCAGACGGGTCGTTTCAGAGCAGCGGCTTTGAGCTGAGCTACCTGGAGAAGGTGTCGGAAGTGAAGGACACAGTGCGCCGCCAGCCCCTGCTGCACCACCTCTGCGCCCTGGTGCTGCAGGCCCGGCCCGACTCCTCCGACCTCTACTCGGAGATCCCTGCCCTGGCCCGCTGCGCCAAGGTCAGCACCTGCCCTCTGCTCAGAGATCCCCGCCCTGGCCCGCTGCGCCAAGGTCAGCACCTGCCCTCTGCTCAGAGATCCCCGCCCTAGCCCGCTGCACCAAGGTCAGCACTCGACGGGCCCGACTAAGGCTGGTCATGGCGAGGGGCACTGCTCCCATCCCTCCCTCCAAGTGGGCTGCCGGGCCAGGGCTTGCTCGGGCTCCGGGCTTGCTCGGGCTCCGGGCTTGCGTGTGGGCTCTGTCCTCTGCCAGAAACACTCTTCTCTTGGCCTGCCTACACCGACTCGGTTTTGGGTCTGTTTAGCTGCCACTTATCCCAAGAAGGGGCTTCCCTAGTGGCTCAGATGGTAAAGAATTTGCTCACAATGCAGGAGACCCAGATTCGATCCTTGGGTCAGGAAGATCCCCTTGAGGAGGGAATAGCAACCCACTCCAGTAGTCTTGCCTGGAGAATTCCATGGACAGAGGAGTCTGGTGGGCTATAGTCCATGGGGTCAAAAAGTTAGACATGACTGAGCAGCTAACACTTTCACTATCCCAAGAAACCTCTATTCCCTACTGTATCACATGGACTTGCTGGTCTCTTGCACGAGACTGTGAGCTTTTGGAGGGCGGGGGTCGGATCTGCTGTTTGCTCAGGGCCCAGGCTGACCATCCCAGCACAGAGGCAGCCTCAGGCAGTGTCTTTCTGTGGGGGGACTGCATGTTTACCCCCGCTTTTCCAGGTGGACTTTGAGCAGCTGACTGAGAACCTGGGGCAGCTGGAGCGCCGGAGCCGGGCAGCTGAAGACAGCCTGCGGAGCCTGGCAAAGCATGAGCTGGCTCCAGCCCTGCGTGCCCGCCTCACCCACTTCCTGGCTCACTGTACCCGCCGTGTTGCCATGCTGAGGATTGTGCACCGCCGTGTCTGCAACAGGTGGGGGCATTGCAGAGAGGCAGGACTGCCACCACCATCCCTCAGACCCCAAGCAGAACTCAGCCCTCCTCCCCATTCTACCCATCTAGGTTCCATGCCTTCCTGCTGTACCTGGGGTACACGGCAGAGGCCGCCCGTGAGGTCCGCATCATGCATTTCTGCCACACACTGCGGGAGTTCGCACTGGAGTATCGGACCTGCCGGGACCGGGTGCTGCAGCAGCAGCAGAAGCGGGCTACATATCGTGAGCGCAACAAGACCCGGGGACGTATGATCACTGAGGTGGGTGTGCCTTCCAGTCTTGACTGCCACTCCCATGGTTTTCTTCTTCTACACCCTATTCACCCCCTTTCCCCTCTCTAGACAGAGAAGTTCTCAGGTGTGGCTGGGGAGACCCCCAGCAAGCCGTCTGTCCCTGTGGCTGTAAGCAGTGGGCTGGGAGAAGGTGATGCTGATAGTCATGCCACCATGAAGAGTCTGCTGGCCAGCAAGCCTGAGGATGCCACACATGGCCGTCGCAGCAGAGGTGGGACCAGTGGCTGCTGGGGGCAGTGGGCTCTGGGGCCACTCTGGCCTGACCTTTTTACTTGGCTCCCACAGGCATGGTCCAGAGCAGCTCCCCAGTCATGCCTACAGTAGTGGGGCCCTCCACTGTACCCCTGGAAGAACCTCCAGGGTCCAGTTTACCCAGTGACACTTCAGATGAGATCATGGACCTGCTGGTGCAGTCAGTGACCAAGAGCAGCCCCCGTGCCTTAGCTGCTAGGGAACGCAAGCGTTCCCGTGGCAACCGCAAGTCTTGTGAGTATTCCCCGCATGCCCACTGCCCACCTTAACCCCATCAAGCCCCACCAACCCTGCTCTGTCTTGCAGTGAGACGGACACTGAAGAGTGGGCTGGGAGAGGATCTGGTACAGGCACTTGGACTGAGCAAGGGTCCTGGCCTGGAAGTGTGAAGGTGCTGCCTCCGGAACGCCTATCTGGGCCACAGCCCGCAGTGCAGGAGACTACAGTGAGGAGGCACCAAAGCAGAATTCTGGGCCTCTTCTCAACTCTAGGGCCACTCTGGGCCCATGGCCAGTGCCATGAGCAGTATTAGCTATGTGTGCCTCTGTGGGTGTGCGTGTGCATGTGTGAGCTCCCTGGATGCATGGAGCATAATAAAGTTTTCCTAGCCAGTCAAGAGTCTTTTTCTTCCTTCAGGGAACCTACCACGTTGGGCCTGTAGCAGAAAAGAAAATTCCAAAGAACTGGCTGTTCCTGCCTTAGCTCTCTCATTATC
The DNA here is from genome assembly GCA_006410615.1 of Neotragus moschatus. Classification (NCBI taxonomy): domain Eukaryota; kingdom Metazoa; phylum Chordata; class Mammalia; order Artiodactyla; family Bovidae; genus Neotragus; species Neotragus moschatus. The sequence continues at coordinate 1,961,811 of SJYA01002795.1, read as the reverse complement.
ACCCACAAAGCCATTAGCCACATTATAAGCCATTTATTCAACAATCCTATACTCTAGACTGCTTTTGACCCCTGGACTAGGCCCTCACTGCTCCTGGCATGGGGACCACACAGCCTGATAGAGCCACCCAGGGCTCAGAAACCTGGGGCCATAATGTCAGTGGCTATAACCGCTTCATCTGCCGCCGCTCCTGTCGGCGCTGCCGTTTCTCGTTGTGCTCTGGCGTTGGGGCGCCGCTGTCTGCTGTGAACCAGGGGCCCAGGACATTGACCCACAGGAGGTAAAGAGCTCTGCCTGGAGCCTAGAAGAAAAAAGGTAACTTGAAACCAGGTGCAGGAAATGAAAAAAGAGAAGGCTTAAATGTTCCAGCTCCTCCTCAGGAGCCCAGCAACCCACGTACCAGGAGCCAGAAGGACCAGATGTAGAGGGAGAAGCAGCTGAGCACCTGCACAATAGCTGTCAGTAGGATCACATCTTTAAGGTGCCTGTGGAGAGAAGGGAAGCTGCAAGGGCCAAAAATAGTAGCTGGGGAATTCCCTGGTGGCCCAGTGATTAGGATTCCATGCTTTCACTGCTGAAGGCCTGGGTTCAATCCCTAGTTGGGGAACCAAGATCCCACAAGCTGCGCAGCACAGCCAAAAATTTTTACATAAAAATAAGAGATGGGTGACCCTAGTTAAACTCCCTTCCACCCACTTCAAGTTGCAGGCAGCTGTGGGTCTTGGGCTATCTGGGCCCCAGCACCCCAGCCCTGGCGCTGCTCACCTGGGCTGACAGCGGGGGACACTCACTCTGCCATGCCCTGCTCCATGTTGAGATCCATTCCACCATCCACCAGGGCCCCATCCTCAGAGAAAGCTGCCCTTGCCATCGAGCTCATAGAGTGGTAGCTGGCCCCGTATACTGCCAGACTAAAGACCAGGGCCATCTGTGGAACAAGAATGGGGGTGTTAAAAGGGCAGCCACTGACCCTGTGGGCTTACCCACTTCCCAGGATGGGGGACACTTACCCAGGCCCAAAATGAGGCAGATGAGTAGAAGAAGACCAAGTTGACAAGACAGTAAATGGCCTGTAAGCAGACACAGGATCAGGCTAGGATCAAAAGCTTACTTAACTATGGACCTTCCTTGACTCTAACTCTAGACCAGGTGATGAGACAAATCATTTCTTACAGGGTTGGGCGAAGAGATCCGCTCCCAGAATATACAGAAACCCCTGACACAGGAAAGAAGCCCCTGTGCATTTAAGATGGGAAAGGCTCAAGTCCATTTGAGACTCACACCCTCATTTTGCTTTTGTTTTTTGTTTTGACTACTCAGCACTTTCTCTGCACCAGGATTCTTTCTCATTTATTTGGCTGCACTCGGTCTTAACTTAGCATATGGGATCTAGGGAGTCTTGGCCACTGGACCACCAGGGAAGTCCCTCCCTTTTATTTTTAATTGGAGTTTTCTTCTGGAGTTTTGGCTGTCTCACACCCCCACCACTCTACCCCACCAAACAAAGCTGAGGACTATGGAACCTTGGGTGGGCACAGAAGCAAGGAGGGAGGCACTTACATTAGCTCCCAGTATGATTCGCAGGTAGAATTTCAGGGTCTCTTTGTTCTCCTCAAATATCTGCTTCTTCCCTCTCGTGCCCACTTTTCCTTTGGGCTGCAGGGAGATAATGAAATGCTACCAAAATCCTCAGGAGTCAGGACCTTCCTTAGCCGCCCCACCATTTCGGTTAGTTGAATGGGCTTAACTGGCGTCCCTCTCTGGCCTCTGCTGGAGTAAACCAGATCTGAGCTGACGCTATCCTGCCTCAAGCCCCTGTGATCTCTAGCTAGTCCTGATACTGTTTGATACCGACTCCCATCGCCCCTCAGGCCCCTCGATCTCTGCAGCCCTAGTACTGTCTGCTACAGATTCCCAGCCCTCTCTGGCACCAGCTCTGGTATGGTCCTGGATGGCCACTGGATGGCGACCCCCTCCAGTGGAGGGGCCATTGGATTGACCCATTTCCCTTGAAGCCCTTCCTCTGATTTCAGTCTCCCGGCCCCGGGAGCGCTTTGCCATGAGAACCACGCCCTACTCTCCCTCCTTACCGCCATAGTGAGACGCAAATACCCAGCCAAGGAAAGAAGGCAGAGAGACCGAAACCGCACTCAGCAGGTACCACATCGGCAGCACAGACACTTCTGGTGCAGATCCAATACGTCACACCTGGGACGGAAGTTGGAGGTCCACTTCCTCCCCAAGCTCCGCCTTCCAGAGTCGGTAGGACTACACTTCCCAGAAAGCTTTGCGCGGGGGCGGAGGCGGCAGGGAAGCGATGGCGGAGTCGCTACCGCTGGAGGTGAGAGGAGGCCGCCCTCAGGCCTAGCTCGGGACAGGCCCCGCCCTCGGGGTCCCAGGCTGTGGGGTGGGGCTGTCAGACAGCTCTCCCGGCCCCGCTAGTCTGGCGGAAACGATCCGGCCGGGAGATCCCTGGACCTGCAGGCTATGGGTAACAGCCCCGCTTTTGGGCCACTCTGTCCCCTTACCTTGGGGGACCATCCTCTCCTTCCCCATCGGCCCCAGGAGATAGCTGCTGTCACCTCAGCGAGGACAAGGCCTCTGCCTATCCCTGACCTCTTGAGATGGCCGTCCCTCCCTCTCAGTTCTGGAAGATGTCCACTGCATCCCGTCAGCCCCGAAGGGTAACCGATCTTAGCCTCATTGGTCCCTAGGAATGGTCGCTCCATTTCCTTTCCCTTCGAGGGACTGCTGCCCCTTCCCCTGGCGGTGGAAGACAGACTGCCCCTTCCCATCAACTTCGGGCATGGTCTCTGAGTTCCCTCACCAAGGACAGGCCTGTTCCCCACTTCCTCAGTCCCTAGTGATGGCCATCCCTGCCTCCTTCACCTTCATCCTTCATGGGATGTTTGCTCCCTCTACTTAAATTGGAGCAAAATCCCTGTGCCCCTGTTGTCCCGAGACATAAGTTTTGTCCCACTGGCCTCTTGGGATGGCCTCTCCATCCTGTTTGCCCAGAAAGTTGGCAGCCCCTTCCCACTGCCCAAGAGAGACAGGGCACCCTTTCCCCATCGGCTCTTGGAATGATGCTCCACCCGCAATGAGCCCCCTGCGATGGCATCCTTTCCCGCTTCTTCCCCAGAGGATATCTGTCCCATCACCGTGGATCACACAAAGATGACCAGTCATATCTCTAGTAGCTCCTTGGGGATGGAGTTCCTGGGATGGCCACTCCACTCTTAACTACTGCCTCATCTGTTCCCTCTAGAAAGATCTTCCCCCTTCTCAGCTCAAAGAATCATGCTGCCTCCCCTCAGTGAGGACAGGTTTGTTACCCTCCTTTTGCTCTGTGGGTTGGCTGCTGAACCCCAGAAGACAGGATGACCACTATCTTACCTCAGCTCAGACAAGTTTTCCTGCCTCCTCTTGGTGATCGGAGCATGGTCAGTCCCAGTCCCCATCAAAGTTCTCTTCCCCAGGCCTAGCCTCCCTGGCCCAGAAGCTGTTCTCACCAGTCATTCGCCTCTCAGTAATGATCTGTTTTATCTTCCCACCCCTTCCTTGAGCAAACCTTTGGTGAAAAGAGAGGTAAAAGACAGTCCATCCTTATTTAATTCAATCCAGTAAGTACTGACAGAGTACCTTCTCTGTACTAGCAATCAGGGAAGGGAAGAAGAGACCAAGTGGGCTGGTGAGAGTCAAACTTAAGGAAAAAGGTCCACATAGGCAAAAGGAAATAAGAAAATCAACATGCTATGTTTGTAGGACATTGAGAAGAATGGCTTATGGAAGTTCTGGGATCAGGGGTCCAGTCAGGCCTGGAGGCCTGGCAGTGCTGACCCAGGAGAAGAAATTTTGTCTTGAGGGTACTGGGGAACCCCAAAGGTTTCATCAGGAGTGCACTGAGACTGAAAGCTGTTTCTTAGGAAAATTAACCTTGTTGCAGTCTGTGAAATGATTAGCAAGAATGAACCTGGAGGCAAGGAGATCAGGTGGGAGACTGTGGAAGGAACCCTGGTCTGGGGTGATGAAGATCTGGGCTACTAAGGTGGTAAGGTTTCAAAGGTAGAATTATTAATAACAGCAGTCCAGGAACCATTTATGGACCATCTACTAGGTGTGAAGCATATTATATCTATTAAATATATATATATATATATATATATATATATATATATATATAATTTAATCCCTGTCATAAGACTGTGAGGGCAGCTGGCAAAGAATCCTCTTGCAATGCAGGAGACCTCAATTCAATTCCTACGTTGGGAAGTTCCCCTGGAGAAGGGAAAGGGTACCCACTCCAGTATTCTTGGGCTTCCCTGGTGGCTCAGACAGTAAATAATTCACCTGCAATATGGGAGACCCGGGCTTGATCCCCAGGCTGGGAAGATGGCCTGGAGGAGGGCATGGCAGCCCACTCCAGTATTCTTGCCTGGAGAATCCCTATGGATGAAGGAGCCTGGTGGGCTACAGTCCATGGGGTTGCAGAGTTGGACATGACTGAACGACTAAGTACAGCACATAAGACTGTGATCTAGATTTTTTTTAATATCCCCATTTTACAAGTGTGGGTTGAGCTTCAGAGACATCACATACCTTGCCTGAGGTCACACAGCTAGGAACTAGTGGAGCTGGGATTTGAATGAGTCTAAGTAAAGCCTATGCTTTACACCTGTATCTGGAGCAAGGGACAGAAGAGCATGAAGAGTATAAAGTTTTATCAGGATCTTCAGACGAGATGCTCTGTTGCCACTGAAGCTTGGGGGCTGGAAAGTTGGGAGGAGGGGCTGCTTTGGACTGAGGTGAAAGTGATGGTAAAACATTTGGATGAAGAATCCTGTGGACAGTTGGCAATACTAGACTAGCACATGAATGATAATATGGAATACTGAATTGTTGGTTATTCTTATAGAGGTAATTGTTAAAGCAATGCAAGTGAATTTATTATCCTAGAAAGTGAACACATTGAAAGTCTCAGGTCTGAGCCTTGGGAGCCACAGAAGAATCTAGAAACAGGGCAATTGGAGTGGTGAGTGGAGCCCTAGAAAACACAGTGTCACAGAAGTCAAGGAGGGAAGATTCCAGAAGAAAAGAATAGTTAATATCAGATTATTCTTGTTCTCACAGTCAGTTCCCCTCCCCAGTCCCTAAGAAGGCCTCCACCCTCAGCCTGATAGAGCACAGATGGAGTGAGGGCCTTAGCCTGCCAGGATGGGTCTTGCTGAGAATTGTAACAGCTGAGAAGCCAAGTGGGCACTGAAGAAGATGGAAGAGTGCAGTTCCAGTGTGACTTCCTGAAGATCAGCACTTGCCTTGCTGTGTTCTAGATCCTATGCAAGACACTTTACCACGATATTTAACTGTCACAGTAGCCCACTTAAATCTCACTACAACTGTCTTTTTATAGATAAGAAGAAGAAGGCTCAGAGGTGTTAGCTGAGAGAATAAAGACCTAAACTAGGTTCATCTAGTCCCAGTGCCCAGGCCCTTTTTATCAAATTGAGCAGGAAGTTTTGATTTTTATCAGAACAAACCTGCATCCAGATGGTGCTCAGGAAAGGTTTGTTCCCAGTAAAGATACCTGGAGACTAGAGAGGAGAAGTGAAGACTCTCTGAAGCATAGGATCCAAGATGAGCTAGAAGCCAGTGCTCTAGTCCCCTCTGACCTACTGTGCTGCCAGAAAGAGAAGATTTCAGAGGGCCCCACCAGCACTAACAGCCCCAATGCCCTGTCTTTTTCCTTCAGATGGTCACATATATTCTGAGCTTCCTGCCTCTGTCAGATCAGAAAGAGGCCTCCCTCGTGAGCCGGGCTTGGTACTGTGCAGCCCAGATTGCCCTTCGGGAGGTAAGGTGCCTACCCTCACCTAGCCCATTCTCAGTGGTCTCACTTCAGCTTGCTTGTGACCCTGCTCATACACCATCCATCCATTCATTCCTGCATATTTATTCATACATACTTGGCTCTGGGTCCAGTACTGGGACTCTACAGATGAACCAAACATAGTCCCCTCCCCTGAGAAACTCATAGTCCAGTGAAGGAAAAAGACAAATAAGTGAGTGATCATGAAGTTGTGTGCTCAGGGCACTGGCATGAAGGGGGCCATGGGAACATGAAGGACACAGAAGGAGACTGGCAGCATCAGGGAAGGCTTCCTGAAGGAACAGGATGAGAAGCATGAAGGTTGGTCTTTAGGACTCATAACCACACAGGCGAAGGCACCAAGGTGTGAAATAGTTCTGGAAACGACCACCCAGGTTTGCTATGACTGGAACTTAGGTGTGTGGGAGAGAAGTGGTGGGAGATGAGGCTAGAAAGGTGTCAGACAGCGAGACAGATGTAGCAGGTGGTATTGCTAGGGCTTTCTCCTGGTTACCATCGTAGGTAACCAGGTAACCCACAGAACTTTAGGAATGTTAAAGGAACATTAGGCAGGGGAGTGACATGCAGTGATTTATTTCTTAGACCTCCACAGGGCAGAGTGGACTGAGAGGTGAGTCGTAGGGAGACAACCCACCAGGAAGTGAGTGCAGGCATTTGTGCTAGTTTGAAAGGCAGCAATGAAAAAGCAGCAATGAGAGCCTTTGTTTCAGTTTCGACTGTCACTGAGGTTGAACAATTTTCTCATTAGCGGACCATTTATATTTCCCTCTTTTGTGTATTTCTGTTCCTTGTCTAATTATTGGGGTCTTAGTATTTTTCTTATTGATTTGTACGAACTTTTTATACATTAAAGAAGTTAATCTTTTACATACTTACTGAAATATATTCCTCATATATTTGCCTTTTAAAATTTGATTTGTAGATATGTGTTATTTATGAGATATACAGGGGTTAAATTTCTGGGTTGTTGACTCTGAACATCCTTTTCTTTCTTATTTCTGCCATTGCTTTAGCGATACTTTGCCTCTTCAGAGATCTGATAAGTATACACTCATATTTTGCTTTTTTTTTAATTTGGATTTACTTCTTAGATAAGTTTTAGGTTCACAGCAAAACTGTTTTATGACTTGAATTTATATNCTGGGTTGTTGACTCTGAACATCCTTTTCTTTCTTATTTCTGCCATTGCTTTAGCGATACTTTGCCTCTTCAGAGATCTGATAAGTATACACTCATATTTTGCTTTTTTTTTAATTTGGATTTACTTCTTAGATAAGTTTTAGGTTCACAGCAAAACTGTTTTATGACTTGAATTTATATATATATATGTGTGTGTGTGTGTGTATATATATAGATATATATATATTTGGTGTAATTTATTTTGACTTATGCTGTAAGGTAAGGAGCTAAACTGATTAGTTTTCAAGTAGCCCAAGTACCATTTATATATAATGGATTGGAAGCCTCCTCTGTCACATTTTAAATGAGCGTTTAAGTAGGGTCTGTTGTTGAGTTCTCTCTCCAGTGTCATTGAGACTAATTTCTAAAGAAATTTGATTTGAACTTGTTGAAAATTTGAAGTATAAAACATCTAAATGGTGAGATCCAGTTGATAGTTGGACTTCTTAGAGAGAAATTCAAGAGAAAGGTCTGGGTAATAAATATAGGTGAGTTCAGTTCAGTTCAGTTCACTTGTGTCCCGACTCTTTGTGACCCCATGAATCGCAGCATGCCAGGCCTCCCTGTCCATCACCAACTCCTAGAGTTCNTTGTTTTTGAGATTGCATCCAAGTACTGCATTTTGGACTCTTCTGTTGACCATGATGGCTACTCCATTTCTTCTGAGGGATTCCTGCCTACAGTAGTAGATATAATGGTCATCTGAGTTAAATTCACCCATTCCAGTCCATTTTCGTTCGCTGATTCCTAGAATGTTGATGTTCACTCTTGCCATCTCTTGCTTGACCACTTCCAGTTTGCCTTGATTCATGGACCTGAAGGTGTCATTTAAGAACAGGCGGAGGTTTAAGCCTTGGATCTCAGTCACTTTCCCTGGGGAGAACAAGAGGAGCTTGAAGAGCAGGCCACAGAGATTGCCCAGGAAGGATATCAGTCCAAAGGCAAGCAGAGGAGGAGGGGCCTGTAGCGAGGCCTCCCTCCTCTGGATGGTGATGCTACCTCTGTGCCCAGCACTATGCTAGGCCCAGGGCTGGGGCAGACACAGCACTCAAGAGTTGATAGTGAGCGAGAGACAGCACTGCACTCAAAATCTTAAGAAAGGTGCATAGACACATAGCAAAGATGCAGAGAAGATTCACAGAAGACTTCATGGAGAAGGGGATGCTTGTGTTAAATCTTGAGAGAGGATACATATTTTGTTAAGGAATAGGTGAGGGGTCAGACCGCCCCCCAGCCCCAGAATAAAACAGCTGAACCCAGCTATGGAAGTATGAGACAGTAGTCTGAAATTAGCATTCCAGAGCCAGAGTGGGGAGCAGGCATGGGAAAGCTGGGGCTGAAGAAGTAGGCAGGGGGCTGACATAAAAGGGCCTGAATGCCAGCTGAGAAGTTCAGCTTCCATCCTGTGCAGTGGTGAACCATCAAAGGGTCTGAAAAGCCTTTTGTCAGGATCACTCTGTTGACAATACCAAGAGTAGACTGGAGCCAGAGAGACTGAAGGCCAGGAGGAAACAGAAGATGAGCTGGAAAGGACCTTGGACATTGTGGATATGAGGAAGCAGTCTAGGATGATTCCCAGATTTCTGACTTAGGTCATTTGGTAGAAGGCACTGAGAGTTTGGGAGAAGTGGGGATAAGGCAGTAAATTCAGATTTGGCCATATTGCATCCTTGTATCTGGAGAGAAGTCCATCAGGTCATGGCTCCCAGTATCATGCTCAGGAAGAAGGTGTGGGAAACAAACAAAGTAGGTGGAATGGGATGAAGTATACTGGGGTGCACGTGGAGGGAAACTCTGTGTGTGTGTGTGTGTGTGTGTGTGTGTGTGTGTGTGTGGTGGAATGGAACAATTCATGGAGAACCCACTGGTCCATGGGTTGGGTCTTTCTGCTCTTTGATGACCCCGAACGGGGAGCAGGCTAGAAGGTAGGAGAGACAAGAGGGCAGAGTCTCAGAACCCCGAGTAGGAGAGAACACCGGGGAGACAGGCCATCCTGAGTAGGCAGCATGGCGCAGCAGAGAGGAAGGACACTTGTGGGAAGTCTGCAGAGGAGCCCCCAGATGTTGGTGACCTTGCTGGAGAGGGGCTGTTTCTGGGAATGAAGGATTCTGTGGAGACAGTGGTGGAGGGATCAGTGGGCAAAGCTGTGGTCAAGAGGTGGCTGCAGTGGGTTTGGGCACCCATATGCTTCCAAGAAGCATGATGGTAAAGGGGAGGGGCGAGGGGGATTGCAGGATCAAGGGAGGCCTTTGTTAAGACTCTGGGGTGTTTGTGGACTCNAGTGGTGGAGGGATCAGTGGGCAAAGCTGTGGTCAAGAGGTGGCTGCAGTGGGTTTGGGCACCCATATGCTTCCAAGAAGCATGATGGTAAAGGGGAGGGGCGAGGGGGATTGCAGGATCAAGGGAGGCCTTTGTTAAGACTCTGGGGTGTTTGTGGACTCTGAGGAAGGAGGAGTGGAAAGGCAGAGATTTCGGGGTTCACAGAGGAGAGGGTAGGGACAGGCTCAGTAGGCTGGGAGAAGGGAGTCTCCCTGAACCCAAGAGCAGAATAAGGAAGGAAGTTCTGATAAGTTCTGCCAAGGATGGGCTGGTGGATGTGAACAGGGAAGAAGGGACTTCCCACCTAAGGGCTTTGGTTTCTATTTGAAACATCTCTGAGAAGGCTGGAGTGAAGGGAGGGAGCTTCAGTAGCATCAGGGGCTTGGAAAGAAGTCTAGGGAAGTGAGAAGGAAGGGGTGCTGTGAGGAGAGGGGCGCCAGTGCAGACAGGAAGGGAGGCTGTGGCTTCCTCGGACAGCACATACCCAGAGGCGGCCATGGTTTCATCATCCCTTGCTGGCAGAGGGCACAGAAAGCAGGGGCACCCGCATGATGGGCAGGGCCATGGTGGCCCTGACGAGAGGCCATCAGTCAAGGAGGCTTCTTGGAGTCTAGCAAAGAAGCAGGGTGCTGGAGAAGCTAAGTGGGCAATCAGGGCCTGGGGATGAAGGTGAGACAGAACAGGAATGAGGGGAGGAAGAAGAGGAGGAGGCCAGGGTCAGAGTTTGGGATCCAGAGACTACCATTTTAGCACTGGAGCTTCTCCAGTGAACCCTAAGCTCCAGATAGAGCACTGACAAAGACCCGTTTGGTGACTCTGCAAAGCTCAGCCCCCTACTCCACCGCCAGGACTGGGAGCCCTGGGAAACCAGGCCACAGATACCTGGGCATCGAGGGCTGACACCACCATGTCCCAGAGAACAATCTCTGGAGCCCTACTGGCAGGAACCATCTCCCAGGGTGCAGTGGGTTAAGGAGGTGGTGCCCCAGCTGGTAGATGCTGTGGAAGATTCTGGCTCACCAAGGCCAAGCTGTATGACTCCAGGCCAGGCTAGACTTGGTAACTTCTTAATCTCCCTCACCTGCCCCCATTTAATTCCACTTTTTCTCAAATCAGACAGACAAAGGCAGCACGTGACATACACCTGGGCTCTGTCCATACCTGGGACTGGGGTGGGGGTGCTGCCACTGGGCTGGTCACTGTGAAGATCTCAGGCCGGCTCCTGCCCCCTGCTGCCTTCTCCTGCCTGAGGTGTCTATAAAAGCCTCTAGATATGAGCCCCAAAGTCTGAGTCTTCTCTGGAGACCAAAGCCCCTGGGCACCAGGACATATGGTTCCTCAAGGTCCTTCTGGAAAAGAAGGCGTGCTAACTTTGGATTCCTGTGCTGGCAGACAGGAGAGTCATGTATCTCTCAGATGGCTTTCTAAGTCTGCACACAGGCCTGCTATCTCAGCTCGGGACTTCAGTAGTTACAAGAGTCCTGGCCTCTCACAGTCAAGGGACACATGTTGCTTTTAGCAGGTTTAGGGCATTTTCCAAATGAGTCCACATTTACCCTTAAGATGCCAGCATTAAGAAGGGTGGAGACCAGGGGGCTAGTTGGCCCCTCTGTGCTGAGGCGGCTGAAGCTGGAGCAGGTACCCGTGTTGTACTCCCTTGGGGCTTTAGAAGCATCTTCCCAGGGCCTGGGGAGGGGCACTTTCCTACACTGGGGCAAAGACCAGAACCCAGAAGGCTGCCGATTGGCCCCCACAGAGGGTAAATATCCCCAACAGACTGCTCTTGGACTTCTGTATGAGTTCCAGATAGACCACCTAGGTGACGGCATAGAGGCTGTCTTCACCGCACCAAGAAAAACNGGGAGGGGCACTTTCCTACACTGGGGCAAAGACCAGAACCCAGAAGGCTGCCGATTGGCCCCCACAGAGGGTAAATATCCCCAACAGACTGCTCTTGGACTTCTGTATGAGTTCCAGATAGACCACCTAGGTGACGGCATAGAGGCTGTCTTCACCGCACCAAGAAAAACTGTGAGGAGCAGGGAGGTGGCCTCAAAACTCACCTGGCCCCATAGTTGGAAGTCCTTTAGGCCAGGCCCTGACCCTTCACTAGGTAGCTCTTGGGGTCACCTGCCAGCCCTGCACTTGGACACTGGGCTGTTCGTTTACCTTGTGTATAGGAAAGCAATTGGAGAGGGAAGAACACTGCTGGCAGCCAAGGCTCAGGAAGATAGGGAAAGAAGGAAGACTGAAGGCGGCTGGAGCTGGGAGCTGGTGGGGGCAGGTGCTGCCTGGCAACCAGCACTGCTCTACACTCCCCCAACCAGAGTTCCTTCAACTCATTATGAGACTGGCTCATCTAGCACTGCAGGGCTTTGAAATGGCTGGAGGCATGCTTTACCGTTCCTTTCTAAAACCTTTTCTCCCTGACTTTTTCAGTACCCTCCCCAACCTCACACACTGGCATCTTCGCCAGCTCTCCTTAAATCTGAGAGGGGGACCCAGGTCTCTGGCATCCGCACTCTCTCCTGTCTCCTAGTGTCCACAGGGGGGAGTCTACGGGCAGAGCTCCTCTCACCTGTATTGACCATGGGGTCTGAACTGGGAACCTGGTTTGACTCCCAGACTCCCATGAAATTGGTGGGAGCTGGTCTCCCTCTCCCAGGCTCGTTCCTGGGATGACAGCCCTCAGGGGCTGCTGCTCTCTGGGGCAGAAGCCAGGCGGGGTCTCCACATCTGGGAATGAGTTCTACCTGTCTTCCTGGAAGAATCCTGTTGATAAGCATCTTGCAAGGAGCACATATCATGCATCATTTTGACCTTTCAGGTTCCCTTTTGATGATTTTCTGTGGGGGACAAGCAGGGAACGTCAGCTTGTTCTTCCTGTTATTCACTGGACAGGTTTGGAGTGGGGAGCTTGCTTGTAAAAACAAGAATCTATGAGTATCACTTGCCTGCAGCCTGGGCGTCAGTGGGGTTAGAGAAATGGGGCTAGGGTTTCAGAAGCCAAGCCCTCTTCTCCCTCCCCCACAGACCAGCTCCACACATTCCTGTACTTTCTGTCCTTTGGCTCCCTCTGGCACAAGATCAGGGAAGGTTCTCTGAAAACAACTCCTACTGGCGGTTCCTCACACTCCTAAACAAGCCAACCTTTCCCCACAACTAGACCTGAGCTTGCTTGCCTCCCGGTCCCACCGGACTCCAGCTCTGTGCTCCCCAAGCTCCCCGGTTCCTCTCCAGTAGGGCCAACTTCCTCCCTGCCTCTGAAATTCGTTCTGTGAGCTCCTGTCCACAGAAATAGTACACTTCTTCCTCCTCACCTGCAGGAATAAGACAGACCCTCCAGAGATAAGACCAGGGATCACAAGCGCATCTCAAATCTCCGGCCTAAAGGGACTTCACGTGTGTGCATACACACACATCCACGCATGCACACACCACACTCACATGTGTAGGCACATTTTTCACTTACACACAAAAGCCAGGTTTGCAAACATTATTGTGGCTGAGACACTGAGGCCACCAGGGTACCTTGGCCTCCCTGCCTGCCCCAGATCTCTGGCATCTGGGCCACAGGGCATTGTGGTGAGCGACATCTGCCGTTGCTTCTTCCCACCTTCAGGTGCTCTGAGGGCTATTTATATGCTCTTGAGAAAGTGGAGGAGGCTGATTGCTTAGCTAACGCTAAGCTGAGGCTCTGGATTTGGAGTCCGTGGGTCCCAAGGCCACCTACTGAAAGTCCCCAAAGTTGGGTCCAGAATGCTTTGTCCTCCTGCTCCCAGGGGCCTTCGCTGGTTCTCCTCCAGGCCCCCCCCCGCCCCCCACCGCTCTCCTGTACCCAGCATGCCAAGTCCCCACTCTGGCCCAGCCTCTCCATAGGCGCTCAGTTCCGGCCATCACTAACTTTCTGTCCTCCCCTCGTAGTCCTCCCCCCTTGAGCCCCAGTATGACCTGTCCTCCCTGCTCCCACGTCCCATCAGCACCCCCTCAGGCACATGGCAGCACAGTGGGTCCCCACTGTAGAAGGGCCCTTCCCTGATCTTCCCTCAAACTCTGGCCAGCAAATTGCCACCAGACTCAACGGCTGGCACACTGTGAGGCCAGGGAGCTAACCTCAGGCCCGCTGCTGCCCTGTAGGCCAGAGTGCAGTACAACATCCCTGTGTCATCTGCCTCCCTTCCGGCCATCAAGAGCCTGGGTCTCAGGGGTGTCACCTGCATCAGCCTGACCAACCTGGATGGCTCACCAGCTTCACTCCAGGTGCTGCGATCTGTTACCCACCACCTGGGCCCGCACCTACAGAGCTTGTGCCTTGGTGGGGGCAGCCCCACAGAGGCCTCCTTCGTGGCCCTGATCCTGGGCTGCCCAGCCCTGCGTATTTTAGACCTCAGTGGCTGCAACAGCCTCTTCACATCAGGCATGCTGCTGGCTCAACCCGAGACGGCGCAGCAGGTCCAGCAGGCACTGAGCGGCCTCCGTGAGCTCAGCCTGGCTAGCCTTCGGGACCTGGCCGACCTCAGCTTCAACCGGCTCAGCAGTTGTGCTCCCCGCCTGGAGCGACTCTCCTTGGCCTATTGCCACCTCACGTTCCAGCTAGGCCCAACCTGGGGCTCCATCGGCCCCCAGGACTCCTCCCCCTCCCAACTCTCCTTCCGCAACCTACTGCGATTCCTGAAGGAGCGGGCCAGCAGGCTGCACGCCCTGGACTTGAGTGGCACTGGCTTGCTGCCCGAGGCCCTGCGGGCACTGGGCCAGGTGGCCGGGCTGCAGCTGCAGGAACTGAGCCTGCATAGCTGCCGGGACCTCTCCACAGAGGCCGTGGCTGCCCTTTGCCACCAGCAACCAGGCCTTACCTCCCTGGACCTCAGCGGCTGCTCAGAACTGGCTGATGGAGCAGTCCTGGCCGTGAGCCGGGGCCTGCGACACCTGCGGCACCTGAGCCTGAGGAAGCTGCAGCGGCTGACAGATGCGGGATGCTCAGCCCTAGGGGGCCTGCGGGAGCTGCAAAGCCTCGACATGGCCGAGTGCTGCCTGGTGAGAGGGCAGGAACTGGCCCAGTCCCTGGGCTCGGTGTGTGGAGCTCCACCCCCACTGGCCTCCCTCAGCCTGGCCTACTGCTCCTCACTCAAGGTGAGCGTTCCACCCTTTCCTTCCATCCTCACCAGGGCCAGGGATTGGGGGAACTGGGAGCCTGGCACCAGGGAGATGCCCCGTGTTTGTGTCCAAGTGAACTGGAAGAGGAAAGGTGCCTAGGCAGACGGTGCTGCTGCCCACACTGCTCCCTGCAGCCCCCGTGGTGGGTCCCTGCAGAGGGAGGTCCCAGAGACCAGAGGGGCCCACCCACAAGGTGACCCACACCTCACAAGTCCAGTGCTTGGTGATCACTGCAGTCTGGGGAGGGGACTGAGGGTGGGTGTCCTGGGGGCAGGGATGACAGAACCAAGCCCTGGGGGAAGGGGCACCGAGGTTACACAGCAGTAGTTGCTCAGGAGGGGCCCTGGGGAGGCCATGTGGCAAGGGAGGAAGAGGGTCATTTCTTGGTTGATGCCGGTTCCTTCAATAGGGCTCAGCCCTGTCCTTCTGGGTGCGTCCCTGTCTTAGTAGTGTTGCCCTCCCCCTCTTTAGCAGATTATTCCTTCAGTCTACGGCTGTGCCCAGAGCATTCCCCACCTGAAAAGTGTCTCAGCATTTTCCCCCAAGTGCTTCTCTTCTCTTGCTCTACTCCATCCTCACTGTGTTGATCGTGTGTCTCTTAGCCACTCTTTCTGGAGGCCCATGTTCCCATGTCTGCATCTCTACGAAGCAGCTTCCTCTGTCCTGCCCTGTCCTCACCCCCATCATCCCCTAACTGCTTCTGGCCGGTGGCAGCTCTGCTGTATGTCCCCCCAGTCCTAGAGGGAGCGTATCTGATAGACTGGTGCTGGGAGCACAGAGAAGGTGAACACCTTAGAGGTTTTCACCTGCATCCTTCCCACACCAGCCAGTCTAGGTATTTGTCCTTCTCCCTGGGTCCCCCTTCTCAGCCTGCCACTCCACTGTGACACACAGCACAGGAACGCTGATGCACCCTTCCGCGGGCCCTGTGCCAGTTTCCTATTGCCTGTGGGGCTGTAACTTTGGCCAGAATCTTCCTAGGGACCCCTCACTGCCTGAGCAGCAAAGGCTTCCTCCCACAGCCCCACCAAGAGCTGGAGCACTTGGTCTCCAGCCCCAAGGACCCCTCTTCCTGGCCACAGGGCCGCTGTGGCCATGCTGCAGGCCCCATGGGAGCTGGACCTCATAGCCTGCCATGCCTGGTGACACAGGCAGCGGGCACCTCCCCATCACCTGCTCCCTTTTCCGCTTCCCTCCTAGGATGCTTCAGTGCTCTCCCTGATCCCAGTGCTGGGCCCACGCCTCAGGGTGCTAGACTTGTCCTCCTGTGTGGCCCTCACCAACCAGACGCTACAGGCCATTTGCACCTACCTCACCCACCTCTCAGTCCTGCGCCTGGCCTGGTGCAAGGAGCTGGGTGACTGGGGGCTCCTAGGGCTGGGGGAGCCCATTAAGGTACCTTCGCAGGAGCCTCAGGTGCGAGACCTTTCAAGTCATGGCGGGCGGGGGGGGGGGGGCCCTGGGCNTCCTGTGTGGCCCTCACCAACCAGACGCTACAGGCCATTTGCACCTACCTCACCCACCTCTCAGTCCTGCGCCTGGCCTGGTGCAAGGAGCTGGGTGACTGGGGGCTCCTAGGGCTGGGGGAGCCCATTAAGGTACCTTCGCAGGAGCCTCAGGTGCGAGACCTTTCAAGTCATGGCGGGCGGGGGGGGGGGGTCCCTGGGCTCAGCTGCCCTCCGTCCCTCTCCAGCAACAGTTGAGGGCCAAACTCAGGAGGAACCTGAGCAGCAGAAGCTTCCTCCCACAGCCCCACGAAGAGCTGGAGTACCGGGCCTCCAGCCCCAAGGACCCCTCTCCCCAGCCACAGGGCCCCTCCCTGCTCATTCTGCAGGCCCTGCAGGAGCTGGACCTCACAGCCTGCAGCAAGCTGACTGATGCCAGTTTAACCAAGGTGTGAGGCTGGGGGCATGGATAGGCTGAGGACCCTGGGGCTGGAGCTTTTTGCTTGGAACAAGCCCTTTTCTCGTGGGCTTCTGTTGGATGTGGCAGTTCCTTTGGCTGGGGGTGGGGGGAGCCAGAAGGGCTCCAGGGCCTATTACCCTCACCGTCCCTACTGCATCCTCACAGGTGCTCCGGTTCCCCCAGCTGAGGCAGCTGTCACTGAGCCTGCTGCCAGCACTCACAGACAAGGCCTTGGTGGCTGTGGCCAAGGGCTGCCCCAGCCTGGAGCGCTTGGCGCTGAGTCACTGCAGCCTCCTCAGCGACCAGGGCTGGGCACAGGCAGCCAGCTGCTGGCCGAGGCTGCAGCACCTCAACCTGTCCAGCTGCAGTCAGCTCACGGAGCAGTTGAGTGTGTCAAGGGCTGCCCGTGGTGGGGGCTGGCTGGGCCTGGGCTGGGTCAGGTGCTCACCTGGCGGCTTCCCTGCAGAACTCTGGATTCCATCGGGCAGGCATGCAGGCAGCTGCGGATGGTAGATGTGGCCTTGTGTCCCGGCATCAGCATAGCCTCCGTCAGGCGCTTCCAAGCCCGACTCCCTGAGGTGATCTGCATCCAGTCCCGCTTCGTGGGAGGGGCAGACCTGACCCTAACGCTCTGAGGCCAGATCAGTGACCAGTGGCTCAGCCTCTGTCACCTCCAGCATCCCCGGCCCTGGCCTCTTGACCTGGAGTTTGACTCAGCGCCTCCTGCCCCTCTCTGTTACATGCCCCAGAGGGCCTTCCCCAAGCTAGATACCCCTCCACTGGGTCTGAGAGTGATACCAGGACAGCCCACCGGGCTTCTCGCCTGCCTGCCCCACAGCCCACAGGAAGCTTCTCCAGCTACATGGCACTGCCACAGGCCCCCAGAAATCCCAGATCTTGCTCACCTGTCCAGGCATGTGTCCAGAGGCCAGGGCATTGGGGGCTGGGTCTGGTGCTGGAGTGGACCCCGCTACCTTTTGTTCCACCCACTTCTCACACTAAGGCCTGTGCCCGGCCTTGTTCCCTGCAGCTCTCCCAGCCCCCCAACCAGCAGAGTTTTAGCAGCTAAGCCACAGTCTTTGTTGTATACCCAAGATTAAAAATTCCAGATCTTTCTTCCTTGTCTGAAGTTCTCAGACCAAAGGGCCCCTCCCCACCTCAGTGAAGTGGCCCAGGCCAGCCCAGGGACAATGTGTAGGAAATGCCAGAGGGACAGACAGCTTCTTTCTCACACCTGGCCCAACAAGTGCCCCGAGCAGGTCCTAGCTTCTTCCCCACATGGTGGGAGATGCCAGAGGCTTCTCCCCAGCACAAGCCCTGGCACATGTCCCACAGCAAACCCATGTTCATGTGAAGATCCCAGGAGCATAGAGATTAAGGACGGCTGAGTCAATGGGGTTGTTTTTCAGCATACACACATAAGACGCAAGAGAGAGAGCATCTCTGGGTAGGAAAGGTCATTAGAGGTCCAACCTTCTAAAACAGAGAAAGAAGATCCTGGGACTGGGAGCCCAGGGGATCAGTGAGCTTAGCCTGGGAAGTCAAGGAAAGTGAAAGAAGTCAAGTCAGTGAAAGAAGAGGGAGGAAATGGGACAAATAGGCAGAAGGGACCGGGGAGGTGCACGTGGGCAGGCCAGAGTTGGTGCTGGGTGGGGGTAGGGGGTTCCCAGCCCCCAAAGTGAGCAGGGAAGATGCCAGCTCGGACCAAGCATCAAGAGCTCTGTAAGCTACGGGCACGCTGTTGAAAGGGGTAAACCACAGCATGCCTGCATTCCAGCTCTGTTCTTTTCAGCCATGGCACCGTGACCGTTATCCGTGGACAACAGGGAGACACGGGAGAATACAAGAGGGGGTGATGTGTGTGTGTAATCAGGTCAGTTTCCTGTTTGAGAAAGCAGTTGGAATAGGTGGTATTGAGAAGGCTGGAGGGGCAAGACAGGAAACAGGAAGTCAGGAGGTTCTTGCCAAGATGATGGTGGCCTGAACGAGGGACTGAAGACACTGAGAAAGAACTGAACGTATCAGGAGACGTAAGTGCATCTGGGTGCTCCATTTTCACCTTGAACTCAACGGGGACTATTCTCAGTGGGGTGGGAAGTCTGAATACAGGGGTGGACACGTGGGGCCCTAGATGCCCAAGTAAGAAGCATAGCTAGGGGGTGGGAAGCAAGCTCCCCTGGAATATTCTTCAAGGGAGGTGCCATACCATCAGTTTCTAGGCAACGTGGTGATGGTTAACACTTAAAGATATTTTGAGGAGGCACTGGGAAGGAGAGGCAGTGAGAGGCATGGAGATCAGAGGGTGATGGCCCTCAGCTTCCAGCCTGTCTGTGGGGCCTGGGGGTGGGTGTGCTCCTCTCTGCCTCAGAGGCTTGGGGTCCATGACCACAGCCTCTGAGCTTCGCCTCCAGCTGGCCTATCTGTGGCTCCCACCCCACCCATGCTGCTGCAGATGAGTTTTAATCAGAAAGCAGGCTTCCTGCACTGAATTCCATCTTGTCGGAATCAGCCTACATCCTCCCACTGGCCTGGCGGACATCTACTGGAACCCTGAGTTTTCCCTTTGGAAAACTCAACTTCATGTCTCTCCCTTCAAGTCTCTCGAAAGTGGGCCTTCAGGACCCGCAGAGGAGACGGGAAGGGCCAGGCAGAGTGGAGAACTAAGCTCAGACTGTCCAGACCCTTCTGGAGACACAGCTCCCAAACTAGGCCCCTGCTAAAATTGGAGAAATACTTCCCACCCTGCCATCTCTCCCTCATCTGGCTGGCTGCCTCAAACCTCTCTCAGTTGGCGCCCCCAGACTGCAGTCCATTCTGCTCTTCAGAGGGTGGGCTGAAGACTCACTCTGGAGAAGGGTAACAAGGCCAGCCTGTCCTCACCCTCCTTCAGAACACCAGCCCTGCCACTGGAGTTGCCCAGGTTCATGGCCCCAAGCTGTGGCCCTGGCCTGATGCCCCCCTCACTTGCCAGCCAAGGTGGAAGGCAGGTTTAGCCTGCGAGGTTCAGAGCTGGCTCGACACACATCTAAGAGCCAAGCAGACTTTTATTTCTGCCACAGCCTCTGCTGGGCAAGGTGCCTGTGCTTCTCCCCCTCCACCCTTTGCAGCCACCACAGTGGCAGCAGCTGTGGCTCTTGGCCAACCTCACTGTCAAGGTTCGACAATGCTGCAGTCATAGCAGAAGTTGAAGTTGGTGGGGGGCGGGGGCACAGGGGGTGGTTGCTCAGGGATGGGCACATTCTCCAGCTCCAGCAGCCGCAGCTTGGTCTCCATGGTTAGCAGCTGCTCCAGGTCCAGTCGTGTCTGCTCACTGCCCATGGGATTGCCCAGCAGTGCACTCAGCCCATCTGTCCACAGGTGGAACTGGGGATGGGGCCAGCTCCATGAGGGCCTCTCCATTTCTCCCCCTGCCCATCTGTTCCCCTGCCCATCTGCTCAGCCTGCCCAGGTACTCACCTCCCGTTTGGACGGGGCAATGAAGTTGAGGTATGCCTCCTCCTCCCCGTGGTCATAGCTGACTGAGAAAGCTAACTCACAGACGTCCTGGAAAAGCAAGGGATCCAGGAGCGCTGAGCAGGGGCTGGTGGGAAGCAGCCCTGGCGCCCACTGCACTCACCTTGTTCTGCTTCCCAGAGCCTTTCTCCCGGACGTGGGGGCAGTCCTTGCCTGTCAGCAGTGCCCTGATGTCGGCCACAGGAACTGCAGGAAAAAGGCTGGGTTGACCACTGAGACCCCTGGTGGCCCAGGGTGGGGCAGCTCGGGGGAGCACAGGTGTCTGCCTGCCCCTATGCCCTCCTCACGCTGCTCGGGCAGGCTCTCAGGGGTGAGCGGGCCTACTCCCTCCTCCACGTCCCCGTACTGCAGCACTTTGTGGTTGGGGGACAGGCAGCAGAACCACAACTTGTCTGTGGGTGGAAAGGGTGGCGGTGGGGGGGGGGGAGCAATGAGAGGGCCTCCTCAGCCCCTCCCAGCCTCCCTCCAGCCCCACCATGGCCCACACAGTGACCCTGGCGCCGCCGGCTGCTGATCTTGTGGAAGAGGGTCCCCTCGCAGAGGCGGAGCAGACGCTGCTGGCGGATCAGGCCCAGGAGCTCCGGTTTCAGTTTCTCCCGAAGCTCCCTGGGGGCAGGGGAGGGGGCTCACTGAGCTGGACGGCCGGGCCTGGGCAAGGCAGCAGGGCAGGTGGGCACTAGGCCTGGGATCCACCCCCATGACTCACAGAATTGGAGGGGCCAGCGTGCCTTCCTGGTGTAGCCGCTCAGTCTGTCGCAGCCGCAGCACCTCCCCGTAGGTGAGTGCGTTCACCTTTGTTCGGAAGAGCTCCAGAGAGCTGGGCTTCAGGGCCAGTGTGCGGGCCAGCTGCTCCCGCACCACTTGCATGACCTGGGGCCATCCCAAGTCTAGCTCAGGGCCTGAATTCCGGGCCCCAACCCCAGAACCACCTCTGCCCTGGCCCAGGTCTCCCCACTGCTGCCCTCCGCACCTTGTCGAAGTCCTCCTGAGTGGCTCGCATCTCCTTCCAGGTCTTATTCAGCAGCTGGATGCTCACACAGAAGAGCTCATGGAAGCTCTGGTCTTGGCCAAAGAACATGGGTGAAAAGTCCTGGGCTGTTTCGGAGCCTGGAGCAGGGGGGCAGGAGGGGCTCAGGGAGATAGTGTGTGCTGCCCCTGGCCCTCTCTGCCCTTCCGTCCCCCGTTCCTGAACACGCTGTGCCCAGCGCCACTCACAGGGCTCCCCAACATGGAGCAGATCACACAGCAGCACAGTCAGCTGGATGCTGCTCCGCGCAAAGGGGCATTCATGCTTGTCCTCACGGCTGCTGTTCTCTAGCACAAACTGAGGAGGAGGGAGCACAGGATGGCCTGGGGAGTCATGACTAAACCCTGGGAGGCCCCGCTTAGGTACCCTATACCCCATTTATCCATACCCCACCCTGCCCCACCACTGACCCGGCTGTAGGCGCTGGGTGCCTGTCTGGAGAAGTAGAGCATGTTGTCCAGGGCCAGTAGGCCAGGGGGCACGCGCTCCAAGTCCTGGGCAGGGTTGCTGTTCTAGGGGGCAGGGGAGAGGCAGCTGAGGAACGTCCCAGCCCTCTGGAGCAGTAGAGCAGCTCTGGGTGGAGGGAGGGGGAAAGGGCCTGGGTAGGAATCACTCACAGAGAAGCCCAGTTTGCGGAACTCGCGGGCACACAGGGAACGGCGACGGTCAGCGCTCAGCCCGGCACCCACGGACTCCCCCTCCGGCTCAAAGGCAGCTTGGCGCAGGGCCTGTAGCTGCTCCCGCTGCTCCTGGGGTTATTGTTGGAATGGTAGCAAGATTGAAGATTCAAAGCCAAACTCCAGCCAGCCCCAGCCTTCTGCGCACTCAAGGCACCTACCTGATTGTAGGGGTCCAGTGGTGTCCGCATGCGTGGCTCCAGCAGCCCCAGCATCAGGGCCTGCAGTACGTACAAGTGGTGAGCCATCTCGTCGCCCAGCGGCGCTGCACTGTGGATGATGTTCTGAAGGACAGCCAGTCCACGGCTGTGAGCATGGGCTTCCAAGGAAAGGAGTGGGGAGGGGTCTGCCAGGCCTGGTCCTTCCTACCTTGTAGATGAACTGGCGAAGGTTTCTCTGCCACAGGTAGTCGAGCATGTGCTGGTGGGTGGGAAGGGGGCTTGAGTGATTTAGCCCCACCATGAACACCCATCTTTTCGGCCCACTGCTCTGAACACAGCACCCACCAGCTCCTGCCCACCCCATCCAGTCACTGGATGGATGCCCACCTTACGTTCTGCAGGGGTGGCCCCCTGTAGCAAAGCTGTCAGCAGTGCCATGGCCTTGGTTTGCAGCTGCTGGTTCATCCTGGGTCAAAAAGAGGGCTCAGCCGGCTATCTGGGGCCCAGGCCTGCTCTCCTCCCTAGTGCCCACCTCAGACACTTACACCTGTAGGTGCACCAGCAGCCTGTCTAGTGGAACCTCGCTCTTGACCAGCTGGCCCAGGGTGGGGCTGCTCAAGGTCACGTTCTCCAGCAAGCCCAGGGCCAAGGGCTGCACAGAGGCATCCATCAGGTTCATGTTCACGTAGCACACCACCTTTGGCGGAGCAGAGGCCACCTCATCACTGTGGAAGGCCAGGCCCTGACACCTCTCCACCACCCCCAGGCGTTTCCCTGAGAAAAGCCCACCCACCTTCCTAACAAAGGGGATGCTGAGTGTCTCCCAGGACACCACGCCGTGCTCCATAAGCTCCAAGAAGGCCCTCATTGCGAGGGCCAGCACCTCTCCTAGGCTGGAGGGACATTGGAGGCTGAGCAGAGCCAGACCAGGATCCGCGGTCCCACTGTGTCCCCTGCCCACCACAGCCCTGGGCTCACTCGTCCCCATCCTCAATGATGGTGCCCAGTCTCTGAAGCCCATCACGGCTGATGACCTCCCGGGCGAAGGTCAGGTCTGGGGCCAGCAGGAGGAGGTGCCGCAGGGCTTCCCGGCGCCCTTCACGACTTTCATTCTGCACCCCTCGCAACAGCCGCTCCGCCTCACGGTCCTGGCGAGGTGGGAGCAAGGGCAGAGCACAGGTGAGGTAAGGAGAGGGAACTGCGGGTGTGGGGAGGCGGGTGTCCGCTAGGTGGGGCACTTCTGGGCTGGAGCTGGGACTGGGCCCCCAGTCGCCAGGTGCAGAAAAGAGGCACAGCAGAGGGGCAGGGAAGGAGGGCGGGGTCGGAGGGGCATTACTGGGGCCGTGCTGAGGCACAGGATGCTGCCATTCTTGATCTCCATGCGGTTCTGGAAAAGATGGCAGAGAACGGAAAGAAGTCAAGAAGGGCCCTGAGGACTGGCTAGTTGGGGCTGTCAAGAAGGGAGGATTTGGGAGTCAGTAAAAGATCAGGTTGCAGAGAGTGGGACGATGACTGCGAGTCGGAGCCAGAGTTAGAAGGGACCACAGGGAGGAATGTGGGGCAGAGGGGAGGGGACTCACGTTCTCGGTGATATATCTCCGGTGCCCATCCGCAAACTGCAGGGCATAGCGCTCAGAGTGAGGCAAGCTCCACCTGCAGGCAGCAGAGGCTCCGTGAGGCAGGTAGGGGGCGCCCTCTCCCTCCTGCCCCGCCCCATCCCCTACTCCTCGCGCCCTGTGCGGACCCGCACTCACGCGTCGCACACCTCCTTCAGCACAGCAGCCAGGGGTTTTGCCTACAAGCGGAAGAGTCAATCAAGGGATGGGAGTGGGAAGAGGTTGCAGAGGAGCTTGGGTAGGGGTGAGGTGGGCTATTTGAGGGGAAGGGGGAGACCCGGAGGTAGGTGGTAGGGTGGATGGAGGCCAGCCAGGCCTAGTGACCTGGTCCAGCTGGATGAGCTGCGGGATGGCGTTACGCATCTGGACGGCGATCTTCACCACATTCCGCGGGGGCGCCATGGTCTAGCCGTGGGGACTCTATACTTTCCAGATGTGCCACCTCCGTTGAGAGCACACCTGGCCTGGGGCCCCTGGGAACGAAGGCGTTCCTCAGCCCGAGGCTTGGCTCCCGTGGCTCAGGCTCCCACTCGCGACAAGGTGCCGCGGCCTTCCCTAGGGAGCCGGATCCAAGGCCAGTTCCGGGTTGGAGTCCCGAGGATAAGAGAGCGCCTGCCCCGCCCCGCCCCACCAAGGAGGCCCCGCCCCGCCCCAAGGTGCGGCAGGTGGGGGTGCGGAGAGACGGTTGTCAGCACAGCCACACCTCCTTTTCCAAGAGTTGACCCGCCCAGTTCCGCCACCAACCCAGCACAGTCCCAGGGAACGGCCCTGAAAGAACCAGATCAAAGATAGCCTTAGGCACGATCTTTATTCACTTGGACACTGTACAAATATTACAATTTCCTTTTGTTGCAAAAAGTATAAAAATAATCTTTATATAGGAATCCATCCGTTACTGCAAATCTTTCTAAATCTCTGCAAATGGCTCTAAATGAGGGTAAATGAATAAACAAGAGGGGGGCTATGGGGCAGAGGGAGGCTGGGCCAATCCTTAGGGACTCGGCAGCCCAGATTCTTAGCTAGAAACCTCCATTCCTTCCTGTTAGCACCCCCATGTCAAAAGGTCCCCAGGGCCAAGGACCCAGCAGAAGAGGGGGCACACAAGAAGTCCAGGAGGAGGTTTGTGATCGTACATGGGGAGAAGTTAAGGAGGCCAGGGGTGGTGCTGGCATGTGCCCATCCCCACCCCAGACTTCCTCCTGGAAGGGGGAAGGCCCAGCAGGTACAGGGCAATGGGAATGGACAAGTGGCCCTGTGAGGGTGATGGAGGGTCCTTGGTTCTGTGCCACTGGGTGGCAGCTGAACCTGAACTCTGGGAGGGCTCGAGGAGGATATCAGGTAGGGTAAGGCCCCCCAAAAGGAGAGGCAAACACTTTGGCTCCACGGTGGAGGGTACTATGCTTTCCCCGGCTCTCCCAGCACAGAACAGGTGGACTTGCAGGAGCAGGACTTGGGGCCAGAACTGTGCAGTGAGGGAAGGCTGGGGAAGCCAGAAATCTGCGGCTCTCAAGCTGTGGGGGAGTGGGGAGAGGTCCCCCAGGCAGCCCCCAGGTCAGACAGTCTGTGTCCCAGCCACAAAGGGCATGCTCCTGTCAGTTAGAGGTTGAGAACAGGTACATCAAAGAGGTCACAGACACCTTCACTCTCGTCCAGATTGTAGATGTAATCATGGTCTCCAGGGGGCGGAGAAAGGCGAAGGAGGGGTGCAAACACTGCAGAGAACAACAAGCTGAGGCCCCACAGCCGAGGCCCCACCCACGGCCACCCAAACTCTGCCCAGTACACTTACCCCCCACCTTGCTGGGCCACCTACCTTCTGAGGACATCAGCTCCTCCAAGAGCTCTGAGCTCATGCATTCTGGGGACAGAGGGAGAGCTCAGTTACATCCTGGCTCCCCTCTCTCCACCCACCAAAGTTCATGAAGGGGACCACCAAGCCACCCACTAGGAACTCTGACCCTTTGCCCAGATAACAGGCACAACCATAAGGGCCTCAGAAGGGCAAGGAAACAGCTCTAAGACCTAATGAGCTGTGCCCCTTACCCCAGCCCCAGGGAGGAACACAGCCCTACCTCGAGTGGGATCAAAGATTTCTGACAGCTCTTTGGGGAGCTCCAAAACTGAAAGACAAGAAAACCATAATCAAGGGCACAGAGGTCTATCGCAGTTCTACTCTAGCCCTTGCTTCCCCAGATCCTATACCACCCACCCAAGGGTGCCATACAACTGAGGCCAAACCAGGCCAAGCTGGCACTGTCAGTAAAGATGGTGGCAGTGATCCTGAGTGTTAGGATACATGAGGCCATCCATGGGGAATATCTGTGAGAGAATTCATTTAGCTGATGTGGGGTGAGGAGCAGGAGAAGGAGGGAGCTTGAGTGATACCAGGGTGTCAGATCTGAATTTCTCTGCGCCAAAGGCCCACGGTTAAGTTATTGGTACAGTGCTTCCAACTCAGCAGTTCAGCAGAAAGACAACACACCCTGCTTTCATTTCTAGGTTCAGAGTGTATACCCTGTCTGATGAAGAGGATGCCTGTCTGACAGAGGATGCCCTGTGTGATAAAAGGATGTCCTGTCCATTACTGCCCTAGCTAAGCACCTACTTGTGCCAGGCTGAGACCACACCCCAGGTCACGTCACTTGGCGGAGAGGGATGCACTCTTAAGTAAGGAATAGTGCTACAGGGTGACGACGCTGCTACAAAGGTCCAACCAGGACACACGTGGGAAACAGGGAAGAAGTGTTGGAGCTTGGTCAGCAGGGATTTCATATGCCAGGTTTAGGGGCTCTGGTTTTATCCAGAATACCTTATGGGGCTGTCAAAAGAATCTTTTGTAAATAGAGAAAAGCCAGTCAGGGTGTGTTTCATAATCAGTCAGGGTAAAGACGACAATGTTGAGGAACTTAGGACAGAGGTGGTGGAAGTGATCCTGAGTGTTAGGATACATGAGGCCATCCGTGGGGGATGTCTGGGAGAGAATTCATTTAGCTGATGTGGGGTGGGGAGCAGGAGAAGGAAAGAGCTTGAATGACACCAGGGTGTCAGGTCTGGGTTACTAGGGCCAAAGGTCGGGTACACACAGAGGTAGAAAAACAACTTTCAGTTGAGGACAAACAGAAATAAAGTGTCCACTGGATGTGCAGAAGGCACATGGACATAGAGGTAAGGTTCAGGCAAAAGACCTAGGAAAGACGAAGGGTGGGATTCACCTACCCAGAACTGGGGCCCTCCACAAGTGTACCATGGGCCAGAGATCTGGGAAGCCAGATGTAAAAAAATGCCAAGGAGAGGTCAGCAGAAGTCAATTAACAGAGAAGAGCCAAAAGCTGACATTATGGATGCTAAAAAAGGAAAAGAGCATCAACACAGAGAAAGAGAGGACCAGAGCAAATCATCGAGAAACCTGCTGAAGCTGTCTGGGCAGGGCTGGGTGACTGATCAAGAGCAACACTAGTATGGAATGGGGTGGAGGAATTAGAGCTGGGGTCCTGACTGTTGCAACCTGAAGCCTGACCAGGGAACCAGAATATGGAATAGAATGGAGATGACTTTTTCAAGGAGTCTAAACACAGAGATAATAGGGAAGGCGAGAGGAGGAGACACAGGGGATGAAGTGTCATTTAATGAAAGACTTAACAGTGCTTGAGGGCCCAGAGAATGAGTCCCCTGTGACTCAAGTCACAGGATGATAAGGAGACACCAGCCAGATGACACTGTTTCTCCTAAGACACTCACTGCCCCACTTTGGGGCCTGAGGACCATACCACAGCCCATTCCCTAGGAAAGCGCTCATGCCTTCATGAGACCTGAGTCCAAGGGGTGGCAGGCAGGGCTTGAAAGAGGACCAGGAAAGGGGACAAAGCCAGGCTCCTTGCCTTGGCTGGCAGAGCTCTAGTTGATGGCAGGGGGCTGGCCAGCTTTGACAGAGGAGATAGGAGAGTTCAGTTCCAAGCCTGATTCTATTGAACTAGGTCTTTCTGAGGCTGGGTTCTCCCTGCTCCCAAGGGTACAAGTACTCACCACCTGTGGGGTCTGCCTTGATGGGCTCAAAGGAGGTAGAAGGATTGGGTCCAGATGAACTGCTGTTGCTGCTGCTGCTGCTGCTGTCCAACAGGGCAGAGGACTGCAGTGGCCGGGTGTCCAGAGCTGCCAGGCCCAGCGGGAGGGAGCTGAGCTCACCACTGTCCTTGCTCTCGGTTCCATGCCCTCCACTCACTGCAACCACATCCCCCAAACCTGGTCACTCAGGGACAGGAAGCAGGATATTGAAGCTGGCCATGCTAGAATCCACAGCCAGGATAACTACAGCCTTGTCCTCGGCCCAAGGAGACTCAGGCATGCTCACCCTCCCAGAAAGGTAATGTGAAAATTAGTCACCGAAGGAGATGGGGCATGAAGCCCACAGGAAGGAGACTCACAGATATTACTGCTGCAACCACACTTCAAGAGGGGTGCCAGGGCAAGTGAGACACAGGCAGACCGGGTGGAAAATTTCCACCACTAATGCCCCTTCACACAGTCACAATGTCCCTGTTAAAAGGGTTCATTGGCTGCACCAGCAAAGAGAGGCCAGTGGAGTGGGGATGGGTGGGTAAGATAACCCCTACAGGGTCTCATTCAAATGAGTATTTCATCTCGTCACACAGAAACATTGCTTCTTGGGTCCCTGAAGTCCCTCATTACCACATACCCCTTGTGCCTCACCTGGAATCTCAGCTGCTGGACCAGCCACCCCCTGGGCCTCAGTGCTGCTGGGGACAGGGTTGGGGGTGGCTGCCTGGGGACTGCTTGGGCGTGAGGCATCCTGGGGCTGGACCAGGGCAGGCTTGGGCAGAAGCGGAGGGGTAGAGACAGCAGGAGGGCTCTGGAGCAGGTCTTCGGGTGGGGGCACAGGCACCGCCACAGGCGGTGAGCTCCACGCCTCCTTGTTCACCAGAAGCACCTCAATGGGGCCACTTACGCTCTTCAGGTGAATCTGGTACTTCTTCTGCCCATTGAGGCCCTGAAGGTGGGAGTGGAGGACAGGTAGAATTGGAAGCAGATTTGGCTCCTGCCTGACCCTGGGCCAGGGCCAGCATCCTCTCCCACCCTGGGCTGCCCGTTCTCCTAGATAACTTCAAACCCTAGGCCTCCCCTTACCTGCCCCACCCGGGACTTATCGGGCTCCACAGCCAGCACCCGCCCTCAATCCACCCCACCCGGCTGGGCTGAGCACCCACCTCTGGGATGGGCACCTCCAGGCTGGTGCCCGACGGGGCCCGGATGGCAAGAAGCGTGTCTCCTAGGATGACAGAGGATGGATCAAGGCCCATGGGCTCAATTTGAACTGGGAATGGGGTGCCTATCCCTCAGAACGAGGAAGGAGGTAATAGTCCCAGAGGGGCTGGACAGTAGGCTTCACTCACTTCCTGTCGAGGTTGGGGGAGAAGACTAAAGCTTTTCTCTCCTAAGAACCCAAAGATCAGTAACCAGAAAATCTGGGTTCAGACACGTGGAGCAAGAGATTCGTGGCCACGGGCACCTCATTCGATTGATGGGGCTGCTCCCTAGGCAAAGATGTTCTGGCTAAGGCCAACAGCTCTTCCCCAGAACCAGCCTGGGAGAAGCAAGATTGGACGAGGAAGAGTTCCTGTACCTACAGTGCAACTAAACTACAGGCTGGAAGTAGGTACCACTGCCCCCGGCACACAAGCATACACGAACAGGCACACACACTTTCTCCCCTCGTATGCTTCTGTCACACCTGAGAAGCCAAACCTAGGGGGCAATGCAGGTGGTGGCTGACCCAGGCACCCAGTCCAGGCTTCCTGTATCCTCTCAGCATGGTGAGCCTCCATAGGGTCCCAGAGATCCTCAAATCCAGGACTTACCCTGTCTGGTTCTTCTTTGAGCAGGCCCCAGGAACCCTCTTAAGAGACGGAAATCTCTCAAGCACCAAGTCCACTGCTCAGGGCTGTGGCTCAGCCCAGTCCCACTCCCATTTCCCCCTACCCAGGCTCTGCTCACCAGCAAAGCATCTGCAGATGTCCTCATGAGTCACGTAGGCCAAGGTGTGGGGGTTAAGGAGAATGGCTGATGCCCTGCCTATGGTAACAGATAACTGACACAGTGAAGACCCAGCTTTGCAGCAGAGGTCTGACATACATGCTCACAAAGAGAAGCCCTGAGGCCTGGGGTCTACAAGGGGGAGGGATCACAGGCCAAGACTGTGGGTGGAGAGGCTCCGAGGAGGGAACCAGAGGCTGAAACCTGGCCAGGAGCAGGAGGACCATCCTCCCAAGTGGGACAGAGACTAGGGGACCACAGAGCACACCCAGCTGGACTAGAGGGCCCATCGCCCACTCCCAGGGAGCCAGGACCGCCGACAGGAGGATATCAGCTGTTCTGCACGTCCTCTGTGACGTTCCGGATGCTCTGCTGCACCCACACCTTGTGCTGGTCTAGTTCTTGCTCCCGCTGCTGCAGCTCCTCGATCTCTGCCTTGAGCTCAATCAGCTTGTCCGCAATCTCCCGGGTATTGCAGCCAGGACCCACACCCCTGAATCCAGGAAGGAGAGCTGAGAGGGGCTGCCTGGCATTCTGGTTCCCACGGCCCCTGTTCTCTCTGCACCCTCCACCCCACACTCCTGACACTTCTGGGTAGGAGATCCCATTGCCGACCCCGGTGCCCCCACTTACTTCCACTGGATGCTATTCTTGGATTTTTTCTCGATCAACCCGATACCTTCCAGCACGTTAGTAATGTCATATATCCGCCGCTTCTGGCGCACAGCTAAGGTGTCAGCTGCCTGGCAGGGAGAAGAGAATGGAAAATGTTCAGTCCCACTCTCACGGGGGCCTCGGTCTGGAGTAGTCTGAAAAGGGGATGGCCTGAATTCTAGCCCTCCTCCCCAGGCACTACAGGAGCTCAGGACTGTGGGGCGGGAAGAGGCCAGACGAAGCCTGAGCTGACGTTCCGATACTCTTTTTCCCACACCTGCTGGAGAGGGCCACGAGGACTACCACCCGCAGCCCCAAGCCTGCCACAAAGCTGACATCCGATGAACAGCCTTAGCCGAATGAATGAAACAGCTCCCGGCCTCCCGCTTGTGAGAAGCACATGTATGGCGGCCTGCTCTGAGGGCTCAGCTGGGGCGCCCCGGGGGTTCCCTCTACCGGCTCAGGCCTGGTCCACCATCCCCCCGTCGCCCCTTAGCCCGGGCCACACCAGCTTGAGGTCAAGCACGCCGTCCTTGGCTTCCTGCAGAAGCGACACGAACTTGGTAGTGAGAAGTCCCAAGCTCTTCTCGTGTCGGCTTGGGGTGCCTGGGGGCGGCGGCGCCTGCGGCCCGGCCTCCGCCATCGCGCCCGCCCGCCGCCTCCCCTCAGCCAGGCCAGGCCAGGCCGGCGCCGCCGCCACTTCCGCTTCCGTTTCTGGCCGCTCAGCCGCCGGCGCCAGCCTCGCTACTTCCGCTTCCGCTTCGTTCCCTTCCAGGGAGTCCGTCACAATTCCTCTCAGCAGACATGACCGAAAAACTTCAGGGACCATCAACAAATGTCCAACCACCGAAGTGGACGAAAATAACCCCAGGATCCCGGAAGACAGGTGTAGTCGAGGAAGCATGTGGAGGAAGTCGTTGGGTAGCCCCAGGAGTAGTAAGGAGGAATCACTGGAACCTTCCTGGCTGGCAAACCTGCCCCAACTCCATTAACTGGGCCCCAACCCTCATCTCAGGAGAGGAGACCCTGTTGCCTGATGAACCCAATGTGTTTTCCCAAACCTGCTCCTAAACGACTGCCCCACTTTCTTTGGATCACCTACCCTCCCTATTCCTGTCCTTCACTTCCTGCCAAACAGCAAGCACTAACTACATCTAGCTTATTCACCTATCTGCATCCCCACTTTCTTCTGTTCCCAGCCTCACCTTTCTCTTGTTTCCACTCTACAGTGCTCAGGGGCCATGGGCTTAAAACCACTTTTCAACCAATGCAAACATATTTACCCATGTGTAAATATATGTAAAGCCCTTAGAGCAGTTTCTGGCTTGTGGAAGGATTATGTGTTTGCTAGTATCATTTTGTTATTTTTAACACTGTCATTTATTATAGTTTATTTTAGGTCAAGTTCTTTGGAAAACAGTCTTTGAGAAAGAGATGTGCCAGCAGGAAGTTTACTGAGAAGCCACACTTGCAAGGAAGTAAGACAGGCCAAACAGGGCAGAGAGGAGAATTAAACTGTGAGGAAGTTAAAATGGAGGCCTCTGTCCTTCTAGGAGCACTGAAACTGGGGTACCCCTTCCAAGGCCTACCTGGTCCTTATACCCTAACACTGACCAAGAGACTCAGATCTGAGACCTCATTAGCCTACATTTTGGGCAGCTAGGGGAATGAGTGTCTGTGTCCTGAAGGGTGGATTTGGGTGGTAGCCAGTGTCCACTGCATTATTATTACCTAGTAGTCAGTTCCATTGGAGGAGGGCATGGCAACCCACTCCAGTATTCTTGCCTAGAGAATCCTACAGAGAGAGGAGCCTGGCGGGCTCCAGTCCACAGAATTGCACAGAGACACGACTGAAGCAGCTAAGCAGCAGCAGCAGTCCCTTCCATGGCTCCTTTTATCTCCAACACAAACAAGCTTTCATAGCCCTTCCACCCCTCTCTGCCATCTCCCACCACACACCCTCTTCACAATAGCCTATGGTCTCTTGCTCCTCTGCAGAGGCATACCTGCCTCTAAGGGCCTGTCAACACCGTTTTCACACTGTGCTGTTGTCTGCATCCATATCAGCACACCTTCCTCTCCACCCAGGTTGGGGCCATCTAGTTCCTGTCTGTGCCCTGAGCATAAGAGGTCCTGCCTAGGCTGCTCCAGGCTCATTGATCACAGGGAGGGAACCCCCCCCTTCCCCCAAGGAAGTGGCGCCCAGCCCTCCCCACTCTGTCCCATGGTGCAGATGCTCTTTCCTGTTGGGAATAAAGTACCAGAGACTCAGCTTCCTTCCTTTCTGCATGTGGCCTTGGAGAGGGCGGGACCTAGAGGGAGGAGGGGGCTCCTGGGGAGGGAGGTAGGACAGAGGCTTCCTTGGGTTGAGGAATTCTGCTATGGCAGGCTGAGGTGTGGGCCTCGTGAGCCAGTGGAGGGAGTATCCAACTCTGCTGAGAAGGCCGGGGGAGAGGGCTCTCCTCAAGGCCAAGGCTCTTTGTGGAGGAGGGAGCACTGGATGCCTGGTCAAGCCTGGTGAGCTCCATACCATACTATCCTCTGCAGCTCAGAGAGGAGCAGTGCCCAGCGGAGGCCCCTGTCTACCCTGCCCCACTTCCATCTGGGGGGCAAAACCGAGAAACCTCGTCGACAAAGGTATCTCAGGTGCCTCCCCATCTCTCCCACCTCCCTCATTTCCTGAGGGAGCCGGAACCTTCTCCTTCTCAGAGGGGCCTAGATGCACACAGTAGCTCAGAGGAGCACCCACTTTGCCTGCTCTAACCTGGACCTTTGCCCTCACTCTGCTCCAGCTCCTCCAGCCATGGACTCGGCAGCCAGGGACAAAACGCAGTCCACACTCCCCACTGGTATGAGCCCTTCTGGGTGGGCCGAGGGAGGGATGGTGGCAAGAAAGATGGAGATGGTGGGTTGGGGTCTGACTAGAGCTCTTTAGGGCGGGAAGAGGAGTGGACCGCCCTGGGGGACAGGCTGAGGGGTAGGAAGGGGAACAGATTCGGCAGCCACTTCCTGCAGGCCTAGCCCAATTGACGCAGCTGCCCAGGCTCTTCCTGCCCAGGGGCGGAGTGGCCGGAGCAGGAGAGGGCGGAGCAGCTGGCCCGGGGTGCAGCACTCAAGTGGGCCTCGGGCATCTTCTACCGGCCAGAGCAGCTGGCCAGGCTGGGCCAGTACCGGAGCCGCGAGGTGCAGCGGACCTGTTCTCTGGAAGCACGCATCAAGGTGGGCATCGGGCAGAAGGCAGGAGTGCTGGGGGCAAGCTGCAGGGCTGGCAAGGCCTCACTGCCTGCCTCCCTCCCACAGTCGGTGGTGCAGTCATACCTGGAGGGTGTGAAGACCGGGGTGTGGCAACTGGCCCAGGCCCTCGAGGCCGTGCAGGGAGCCCGCGAGGCCCTGGGCCAGGCCCGTGGGCTGCTCCGGGATATGGCTGAGGCCGCGCAGACCCTAGAACCCCTACGGGAGCAGGTTGTGCAACATAAACAACTGCAAACCCTGTCTCAGCTGCTGCCCCGGCTGCGAGCTGGTGAGTGTGCCTGGCCCTCGGCCTCAGCCCTCTGCCAGCCGGCTGACAAGCACCAAGGAGCTTGTCGCTGATCAAGGGGCTGGGATGCCAGTGGGAAATTGCATGGAGGGACACATTGGGGACCTCCCAGAGAGTAATAGAGGCTCCAGATGATGTATGAAGCAGGGTGCCTGTTAGCTCATTCTGGGGTTCCCAAGCATGAGAGGGCTTCCCTGGTAGCTCAGCTGGTAAAGAATCCGCTTACAATGCAGGAATCCCTGGTTTTATTCCTGGGTCGGGAAGATCCCCTGGAAAAGGGATAGGCTACCCACTCCAGTACTCTTGGGCTTCCCAGGTGGCTCAGTAGTAAAGAATCTACCTGCAATGAGGGAGACCTGGGTTCAATCCCTGGGTTGGGAAGATCCCCTGGAGGAGGGCATGGCAACCNATCCCTGGTTTTATTCCTGGGTCGGGAAGATCCCCTGGAAAAGGGATAGGCTACCCACTCCAGTACTCTTGGGCTTCCCAGGTGGCTCAGTAGTAAAGAATCTACCTGCAATGAGGGAGACCTGGGTTCAATCCCTGGGTTGGGAAGATCCCCTGGAGGAGGGCATGGCAACCCACTCCAGTATTCTTGCCTGGAGAATCCCACTGGACAGAGGAGCCTGGTGGGCTACAGTCCATGGGGTCGCAAAGAGTTGTACATGACTGAGCAGCTAAGCACTGTACAAGCATGGGATGTCTGAGTCAGGACTGATACCTGTGGCTCTGCCCAACTTGGCTGTTATATACTGAACTATTTCCCTAACAGGGTAGTCAAATAGCCACTGATATGACTCCCTCCCCCAAGTTTCTCCCTTCCTCCTGTTTCATCAGCTCAAGGGTTTACACCCTAACCACCATATAGGCCCTTCCCTGGGTCTTTTCAGGCTGGCTAGTGCTCTACTGTACTGATTATTAAACCTTTTGCACATCACCCCAGCCCCAGGGCATCAACATCCACTGCTGTACCCATTGCACAGGTGGAAAGGTTTAGACTCAAGGCTGTCTCTTCTCTCTGATTAGTCCCAGCTCTAGTGGCCCACACACAGACCCTGATTGATGCCCAGCGGCTCTTGGAGGCCTATGTGAGCCTTCGGGAACTGGAGCAGCTGCAAGAGGAGACATGTGCACCCCTTGGGGGCCTGGAGTTGCCAGTCTTTGAGGGGCTGGGCCCTCTGGCTGAGGCTCTGGGCCAGGCTGTGGAGGCAGCCGCAGGGGCTGCAGGGCAGCTGGCCCGCGAGGACCCAGCCTTGCTGGTGGCTGCTATGCGTGTGGCCGAGGTGGATGCTAGACGCACCACCTCCCTGGAGCAGGCTCCACGGGACTGGCGGCAGCGCTGTCTGCGTGCACTACAGCAGGGCTTGGAGCGGGTCCACTTCGGGACATCTCTGCAACCTGGGCCTGGGGCACTAGCAAAGTGGCTGGAGGCTCTGCGGGTGGCTCTGCCAGCCGAGTTGGTCATGGCTGAGGCTCTGGTAGCACCCTGCTGCCCACCACACTACAAAGTTGTCCAGTTGTGGGCCCACACCCTGCATGATGGCCTGCGGCGCTGCCTGCAGCAACTCCTGGAAGGGCCTGAGTTGGAAGAAGCCGACACCTTCACTCTGCTGCACTGGGCGCTGCATGTGTACCAGGGGTCAGTGTCTCTGGGGCAGTAGGGCATGGGGACATCAAAGGCTGGGGGCTCCGTGTAACACTGGGCAACCCATCTCCAGGCCAGAAATGATGGGGAGCCTGGAGTTGGGGCCTGAGGCTGACGTGTCTGATCTGGAGCCCCTCCTGACCCTGGAAAACGTTGAGCAGTTGGAGGCAACATTTGTGGCCAAAGTCCAGGTGAGTAGTTGGAGCCCAGGTTCAGAGCAGTTCTGCCACACCCCGTGGGCCTGTATCTGTGAAGTCGTGCATCTACCTGTCTCTAGCAATGTCAGTGCCCTGCTACATCCTGCTGCTCCTTGCCCCCTTTCCCCAGGCAAAGGTGGCCCAGTGGCTGCAGAAGGCACTGGATGGGGAGGTAGTCGAGTGGGGCCGCGAGCAGGAACCCGACACAGACCTGTCTGGCTTCTACCACTCACCATTACCAGCCATTGTGCTCCAGGTGGGTGAAAAGTGGTGAGACCTGGGGGCAGCCCTCACAGGGAAAGGGAAGAAGGGCAGGACCAGAACCCCACTAATGGCTGCCCATCCCTACCTGTAGATCCTGGAAGAGAACATTCGTGTGACCAGAATAGTCAGTAGGTCACTGCAGCAGCGGGTGCATGGCATGGCACTGTCAGAACTGAGCGCCTTCCTGAGGAGGTCTGACCCACTCCCGACTCCTGGCCCTGCTCCTGGGCAGCCGTAAGGGGTTCTGAGTCATCAGACAACCCATGGGAAAGGACTCCTTCAAAACAGGGCCTTGCGTATCTTGGAGGCGGGGCCAGAGTACTAAGGACTGGGGTTGTACCAGAGTGACAGCACGTACCGGAGCTACCTCTGCTCTTTCCAGCTTCAGCGATGCTCTGATCCGATTCTCCCAAGACCATCTCGGGGGAGAAGCAGTGGTCCCTCATTACGTGCCCTACCTACTGGCCACCCTCAACCACCAGTTAGCACTCAGGTACCGGGATGTGCCCACAGAACGCCACCTTCACTAACCCCTGACTGAACATCTATTCAGTATCGATCTAGCCTACACTAGGCCTTTAGGAATTTTAAACTCACGTAACCCTGGGGTTCCAATCCTAGTTCTTCTAATTACTAGCTGTGTGACCTTGGGCCAGTTATCTAATCTCTCTGAATTTTGCTTCTGTCGTCGATAGTATATGGGTAATAATGGACCTTCTGAGACTCACGTGAGATTACAGATATAAAGTACCTACCACAGTACCTGGCACAGAGTGTCAATTATTCATTCATTCATTCAACAAATATTTATCAAGGCCCTATTCTGTGCCAGGTAACGTCTAGCGTTATCTCTGTGAATATAACAAAATATTCCCTTCCTCTTGGGTCTTATGTTCTCTGGAGTGTGGGCAAAAGAGGACAAACAAGTTAATGATGAATTTGACTCCCTCCTGACTGGGATTAACTCTCTCCTCTTACCGAAACAAACTGAAAGACATAACTTGCTCAAGATCATACTGTGAATTAGAGGCAGGACCAGGTGGCGTGTGTGCCTTCTAACTCGCTGAGCCCACCACTTCAGCTTCAGCTGTGTCCACACTTTCAGAAGTGCAGGGAGCCGCCCTTCTTGTCCCCTCAGGCGAAACACTTGTGCCACTAGGTGGCGCCCGAATGGCTAGACAACAGAGGTCCTCTCGGGCCTTGGCCTTGGTCCTGAAGCCGTCCTTTTGGTCGGTCCAGCTCCTCCGTATCCGTCCTGCAGCCCGAATGGGTGGTTCCCGGAGTCTTGGCTCCGGTGGAGGCAGAGCTGGACAAGTTGCAGAAGAGGATCTGTCGCCTGGTGTTG
The DNA here is from genome assembly GCA_006410615.1 of Neotragus moschatus. Lineage (NCBI taxonomy): Eukaryota > Metazoa > Chordata > Mammalia > Artiodactyla > Bovidae > Neotragus > Neotragus moschatus. Next base: position 1,924,682 of record SJYA01002795.1, on the reverse strand, counting down.
GAGGCGCTGCTGGCGGAGCTACAGGTGAGGCTTCAGGGGGAGATGGGGTTGGGAGGAGGAGATGCAGCGTATGCATGGGGGCCTCTGCGGGGGAATGCTGGGTCTAAATCGTCCCTCCAGCTACGTCTCTGAACTCCGTTCCCAGCCCCTATTCGCGGCTCTGCCCTCGCGCCACTGGCTCTCAAGCCCAGAGCTGCTGGATGACGTGTGCGAGCGGACGGCGCGATTCTGCCAGAACTTTCGGCACGTGCGGAATCCCGCGGTCCAGGTGCATCTGCGGGGAAAGGCTGGCGAGGGGCGGGGGTTATCAAAGCGCCCATGGGAAAAACATCTTGGACCCATTTGATCGCGATCCCCACAGCTGTTGCTGGTCGAGGCGGAACGTACGGTGGTGTTGCAGTACCTAAGTGCGCTGATGCAAGGCCGCCTAGTCTGCCGCGGTGCTGACGAGAGGACCCAGGCGGCCGAGCGCCTGCAGCACGATGCGGCCCAGCTTCAGGAGCTTTTCCTCGGTTTGGTGAGAATTCGCTGGGCGAGCGGATGGGCGGGAGTCTTAGTGATTCGACAGGGATCGAGGACTGGAGAAAGACCAACCCATATGTGCTCAGGGCCTGGAGGAGAGCGTTCAGTGTGCACCAGTGCTGCTTGCATTGAAGGAGCTGCTGAACCTTCGCGACCCCACGCTACTTGGCCTCGAGGTGGCAGGCTTGCGGCAACAGTTTCCCGACATGAGGTGCGAAGACCGGCCGGGAAGGGAGGAGACCCAGGAGGGGCTGGGCGGGGCTAACACACCTGTAACTCCACAGCGAGGATCACGTCTCCGCCCTCCTGGACCTGCGCGGAGACGTGTCCCGAGAGCAGCGTCTGGCCGCACTCAGCTCTCTACGAGCCGGCCCGCAGCCTTCGCCCCCAGCTGGTCGCCGAGCACTTTTCAGCCTTGTGCCAACACCTGCACCCTCAGTGGCCTCCTGCTTCCCCTCAGGGTCCTGTGCCTGACTCCTGACTGCCTGCAGAATAAAGTCATGTCCCCGTACGCCTGAATTGTACGTGTCGGCGACGGGTGGATGAAATAAAAGTGCCCACGAAAGGCAGGGGGTCCAAGTACAGTGACACACCTAAGGTATCCTGGTTCTAGTTCTGATATATGGCTGCGCCCCACCTATTCCGGTACCAGACCTGTATGTGGGCTGCTTTCCCAAGTACCCGGGCTTCCACAGTGTGCGGGCTACACCCTTACGTGTGCGCTCACACGCAAAGAGCTAGTGTCTCCTACGCCAGAAGTCAGTCAACTGAGGCAGAGGGGGCGGGCTTAAGACAACACCCCACCCAGGGGCGTGACCCGATGGCGGACACCACCCCCCTGCTCTGCCTGGCCCCACCCCAAGCCGTGTCCTCGGGCTCTTGCGGCCGCAGAGATTGACGCGAATCCGCGCTCCTTCGTCTGAGCGTGCGCGCGCCCGAGCTCGTGCGTCACCAGCGTCGGCTCCCGCGGGCTGGGCAGCCGGCGGCCTGTGTTGCGGAGCGGGAACAGCAGCGGCGAGAAGAGGATTGAACAGGTGGGGGCGCGGCACGCGGGTGTAATCCTCCCCCACCACGAGGCCGAAAAGGCGTTCGACCGGACCCCTCCTCATCTACCCGGGAACCCCGCTCCATTGTCCACTGGCCCCGCCCTCCATTGGGCACGCCCTTTGCCCCCAGCCCCCGCCACGTATTGGCTGTAGGTCACGCCCCTCCTCGTTTTCCTAGTACCCATTGGCTCCTCTTCAATGTTATCTTCTCTCGGAGTTTCTTATTGGCGCAGACCACACCCTCTTATATATCACCAGACTCCGCCTTCAGTCTGGGCTCCTCCCACAACCATCTTTCATTCATTCTGCATCTAGTGCTGGATACTTTGGTCATGGAGGTGAATGAAACCCGTCCCTGCCCTCAGGGAGTTCAGGGGATGATGTGGGGGGACACGGACCTGGGCTTCAACAATAACAGCCTAGGGTGGTAAAGGAGCCGCTTGGGCACTGGGAGCCTCTAAGACGCTGGGAAGGCTTCCCGGAGGAGGTGAGGCCTAAACCGTGTCCTGAAGAATGTTTAGGAGTTTGTTACAGGGAGACATTGGGAGGGCATTCTTGGCAAAAGGACCTGAGACATGAAAGAAACAGGCATATCCTGGTAATTCCAAAGAGGTAGGTCAAATGAAAGAAGGGGAGATAAAGAGAATTGGTACAAGTAAGAGGCCTGGAGAGCAGTGAGGAATCCAGAAAAGTGTATGGTTAGTTGAGGGGAAGGAAGCCTGAGTCCCGAAATCATCCAGCAGCTTGTCAGTAGGCAGAATGCTGGGAGGAGGGGGAGGGGATCAGAACTAGCTGGGGAAGCCAAGTGCAGGGAAGGAATGATTCCAGTTCTGAGAAGGACAAGGGCTCTCGGTTTCATTCCTTTACTGAAAAACTGTTCTGGGGACACAGCTGTGAACACTTAGAAGGAGAAAACAGATAATAGTCACATATACTGTCCTTCAGATGGTGATGACTGCATTGGAGGACAGTATTGTAGGGAAGGCGAGGTTCTGGTGGAGAGGGTTTAGAGGAGGTTTACTGTCTTATAGAGGGTGTGTTGGGAAGGCTTTTCTAACAAGATATTTGTACAGAAATCTGAGGAAAGTGAGAGTGACCCATGCTGTTATATGAGAGGAAAGCATTCCAGACAGGGACATTTTCAGTTTGAGATGCCTGTTATACATTCAAGTAAACATGTTGAATTGAGAACTGGCAACACAGTTTGAGGGGCTTCCCTGTGTTTCAGATGGTAAAGAACCTGCCTGCGATGCAGGAGACCTGGGTTGAGAAAATCCCTGGTGAAGGGAATGGCAACCCACTCCGTATCCAGTATTCTTGACTGGAGAATTCCACGGACATAGGAGCCTGGTGGGCTACAGTTCTGCTGCTGCTGCTAAGTCACTTCAGTCGTGTCCAACTCTGTGCGACCCCATAGACGGCAGCCCACCAGGCTCCGCCGTCCCTGGGATTCTCCAGGCAAGAACACTGGAGTGGGTTGCCATTTCCTTCTCCAATGCATGAAAGTGAAAACTGAAAGTGGAGCCACTCAATCATGTCCGACCCTCAGCGACCCCATGGACTGCAGCCTTCCAGGCTCCTCTGTCCATAGGATTTTCCAGGCAAGAGTACTGGAATGGGGTGCCATTGCCTTTTCCGGGCTACAGTTCATAGGGGTTGCAAAGAGTCAGATACGGCTGAGCAACTTACACACACAGAACACTAGTCTGAAGTTTATGAAAGAAGTTTGGGCTGACATGTTTAAAACCATGAGAGTGGATGAGATCACCCAGGGAGACAGCATAAATGGAGAAGAGAAGTTTTCAGGTTCTGGATATTAGAGTTGTCTTTTTTTTTCCAGGGGAGGGGCAGGTAAGGAAGGATTTATTGTAGCAAGTTAGGAGAACAGCAGGGATCTTTCCCAAAGCAGTGTCTCCACATTATGGTGTTAAGAGGTCAGAAAGATAGGGATGACCAGCAAGGAAGACAAGAACAAGCAGCTAGTGAGATGGGAGAGCTATTTCCCAGTGTATTTGAGAACCAAGTGGAAGATGTGGCTAAGCTGAGATGAAGTCATTAACTTTGTCAAGTTCTGCTGATCAACATGAAGATAATTGGTGACCTTGGTCAGGTCAGTTTGATAGAGAGCAGGGGCCAGAAGCCCCTACTTGAAGTGAAATTTAAGACAGAACAGGAAAGAAGGAACTAGATAGAGACTAGGTATGGATGACTTGGAATGTTGTATTACCCTGAGGAGCAGCTGGAGGGAGATGCAGTGAAGCTATTGGGTCAAGTGAGGGTTTTGTGTTTTAATATGAAGAATTAACAGCATGTGTTTATACTGATGGGAAGAATCCAGCAGAATGGAAGAGACTGATGATGTAGGAGATGTAGGAAAAAGGAGAGATGCTGGAATTATGTCCCTAGCTGACAGGAGAGTTCAGAGGATGGAGCCTTTGGTCAGTCTCTGGGGAGAGACTGGGTTAGACTGAGCCCTGGTAGAGTTGGGGTAACCGTCCTGACACTGGCCTTGGATGACCACTAGGAAGATGGCTCTGATAGGAGACACCCAGGGATTGGCTGGGATTGGCTGAACTTTCCCTCTGCTTACAAAAAGCTGGTTCTAATTTAGATTTGAACAGATGGCCCAGAGGGAAGAGAGCATTCCAGATGGAGGGACTAGCATAAGCAAGGGGCAGGTAGGCCCAGTGGGCTGGAGGAGGTGGATGGAGCTGGGTGGGAGGGGCGGAGTGAGACTGAGAAAATGCCAGAGGTAGAAGGCAGATAGAAGATAGTGAGACCCCCTCACCTTTCATCCTCGCAGCTGAGGCTACACTGTACCAAATTCCAAGTCTGGGTGGGCTCTGAGCACAGGGATTAGAATCATGAGTAGGGGGCTTAGGCCTTACTCTCAGAAGCTCATGGGCTAAGGGGATTTGAGGAACCACCATCTATGTGGATGTGTGAGACTTCCTCCTGCTTTCCCCCAGTCCAGGGAATGGACTAACTAGGGTGGAGGTGAGGGGGCACAGGGCCTGCTGGCCCTGAGGCCATACCCACTCATTGCTGGCCTCCATATCCTTCCTGTGTCTCCAGAAGTTGACGGTGTGGGGAGCTGGAGTGACCTGGCCGGATGTGCCCTCCAGGACAGAATGGTGCTGGACTCAGGTGCTCAGGTGTATGAGCAGGCACCCCCCAGCCCACCAGCCAGCCCCTCCTCCTTGGCCCATAGGCCGGGGCCCTCAGACCGAAATGGGACAGCGCTGTTCTCCTGGCCTCAGTCCCTGGCCCTGCCCCTGGCTCTGTCCGTCCCCTCAGCCCTGCGGCCCCAGGCGGAGAGGCAGCCCTTCTCAGAGCTGCACTTGGGTCGCCGTGGACACATGCGGCGCAGCGAGAGCACCTACACTGTAAACAGTACTGGCCGGCAGGGGGGCAGCACCCAGAGTCGGGCCCCGCCTAGACGGGGACGGGACCCAGGTGGGGGCACCCTGCGGCCCGCGGCCTCCCTGCCTCACATCGCCAAGGCTCGAAAGGAGGCAGGCCGCGGTGCCAGCAAGAGCCCCTGCATGTTGGTGGCTCTGCGACCAACCAATATGGACCGCGAGCGGGACAAGTTCTTCCAGTCCCATTACACCTACAACCCACAGTTCGAGTACCAGGAACCCATGCCCACAGCTGTGCTGGAGAAATACTGTGAGGCCTCTGGACAGTTCATTCATCAGGTCAGTGCTGACTGCCCGCCTCACCCCAGCCCAGACCACCTAAGCCGTCCAGCCTGACCTGCTGCTGTGGCCCTCTGTGCAGGCAGTTGGCATCATCGAGGCTGTCCTGGAGAAGTTTGGGACCTATGAACACTTCGAGGCTGCAACGGGGGGCCAGCTGCTGACCAAGTGCCAGATCTGGTCCATTGTGCGCAGATACATGCAGAAGGAGGGCTGCGTTGGGGAGGTAAGCTCACGCTGCCAGTGATACCCCTTTTCCACCCGCTTCCAACCAGGCTGCCCAATGGGCAGTGCCAGGCCCAGCTCCGTTCTGGTGGAGCTAGCGACCTCAGGCCAGCCTTGTTCCCGTCCCTGCCCCAGTCGGGTGGGAGCTGGCTCCAAGCAGAGGTGGAGCAGGGTAGGTGTTGTAGCCAAGTGTCAGGCCTGGTTCCCCTGTGGCATCAGCAGGTCCACCTCCCCACTGGCCCCCGGGGTTGGTGGCCACGATGCGCGTCTCTGCCACCTGCAGGTAGTGGTGCAGCTGAGTGAAGACCTGCTGTCCCAGGCAGTGATGATGGTGGAGAACAGCCGACCAACGTTGGCCATCAACCTGACTGGAGCCCGCCAGTACTGGCTGGAGGGCATGCTGCGGCACGAGATAGGTCAGGGTGTGGTAGGTGGGTGGGCTGGGATGAGAGGGGGCTGGGAAGTGGGGGCGGGGCAGTGAGGGGCCCCAGTAATTCCATCCCCTCTCATTTTTCCCCTTCCCTTCACCAGCAGCCACCTCCTCCCTCTGGCTCACAGAGGTACGTCAGAACATGCCAGCCCACTCTTTGGCCTCACCCTCATTTCTTGTTTCTTTTGGGTATCTTTTCCTCCCTTAGCTTCCTCTCTGATTTCCCTTGTCCGTGGGGCAAGACTGCTGAGGCCCGGACAGGCCAGAGGGAGAACCCTAAGGGCCCCACTAGTCTAGCCAACAGTACAGGCCTTCCATGGTGGATGCAAGTTCAGATTCTGGGAAGAGAAATGGCTGAAGGCACAGATGGATTTAGGAGGGGACTGGCCAGGCTGGAAAGGCAGGCATAGAACATGAATTACTATTCTTTCATGTGTGTCACTCCTCGTCAGGAATCGTGTTGCTCTGGGCAAAAGGGTTTTTGCTGAATATGTCAGGATGAGATGGTCATGCAAGGGTATGGGGACCGGCCTCTCTAGGGGGCTAAGGGAGGTAGGATGGGGGAGCAGTGTGAGTTTGGGAGAATTGTGTGTGTGTAGTCCTGGACAGGTCGGGGAGGATTCATGTGTGTGAGCCTCTGGATCCTTGGGTGTGAGTTTACCTGAAGATGGTCTTGATGATGCCTTAGATTGGGTGAGTATGGGTGTGGGGTGGAGAGGCTTGTGTGAGAGCCTGATTTTAGGAGCATAAAGTTATGTGAGTCACCGGCTAGAGGTCCAGCCAGGCAGAGCAGGGCCTGGATAGGGCCAGGCAGGAAGACCCCCTGGATGCCCAGCCCAGCCTCTTCTTTGCCCTCCCCGCAGGTACCCACTACCTTCGGGGCGTGAACAACGCACGACAGCCGTGGCACAGTGCTGAGGGCCGGCAGCAGTACGGGCTGCGGCCAGCAAACCCCACGGAGGAGGGCCTGGCTAGCCTGCACAGCGTGCTGTTCCGTAAGCAGCCCTTCCTGTGGCGCGCAGCACTGCTCTACTATACGATCCATCGTGCCGCCCGCATGTCCTTTCGCCAGCTCTTCCAGGACCTGGCGCGCTACGTGCAGGATGCCGACGTGCGCTGGGAGTACTGCGTGCGTGCCAAGCGCGGCCAGACTGACACCTCGCTGCCTGGTGGGCACCAGTCCCATGGGGTTGGCGGGAGGGTGAGGGTGGGGCTTTGGACCTAGGGCTCACCGCCCTCCTTGCCCACAGGCTGCTTCAGCAAGGACCAGGTATACCTGGATGGCATCCTGCGCATTCTGCGGCATCGCCAGACCATCGACTTCCCGCTGCTGACCTCGCTGGGCAAGGTGAGGGGCCACAGGGCCTTCAGAGGTCCCAGCCAGCTCTCCCCCTCACTGCTGATTCCCTGAGCCTCTGGTTGGAACTCCACTGAGGACTGGGTGCCAGGCCTCTCATGGCGGGGAGCATGGGTGGAGTGAGCACAGACGATGATGTGACAGTCCGGCAGCCAGTATAGGTGCTTTTTCCAGCCCACAGATGTGTGTGTAGACACTGCAAAAGAAGTGAGCATTCCAGGCCAGGAGAGCAGTCAGGAAGGCCTCCAGAAGCAAGCTGGAGAAATAGCCAGGGATCAAGCCCTTGGCACTGGGTATTTGTGCCAAACTGAGGAAGTTGAACTTCATCCAAAGCAGTGGGGAATCCAAGGAGCTTCAAGCGAAGGGTAGCACAGATGTTGGCTTTAGAAGGCTCTGTGTGTCATATGGGAGGAGAGGCCTATGGAAGGGAGTGCAAGCGGAAGCGGAGAAGGCAATGGCAACCCACTCCAAGTACTCTTGCCTGGAAAACCCCATGGGCAGAGGAGCCTGGTAGGCTGCAGTCCATGGGGTCGCTACGAGTCGGACACGACTGAGCAACTTCACTTTCACTTTTCACTTTCATGCCTTGGAGAAGGAAATGGCAACCCACTCCAGTGTTCCTGCCTGGAGAATCCCAGGGACGGAGGAGCCTGGTGGGCTGCCGTCTATGGGGTCGCACAGAGTCAGACACGACTGAAGCAACTTAGCAGCAGCAGCAGCAGCAAGGGGAAGAGGAGGAGGCCTTTCTCATCTCTTCTGCAGCATTGATGGTGGTCTGGCATAACCCCGCAGTGGCCATGCAGTTGGAGAAGAAGGGACAAGCTAGAGAGATCTTCAGAGAGTGGAATCTTTTAAACTCAGTGGCCACTCTGAGTGGGATGGTGACATATTCTAAGTCCCCACCCTGGAATCTGACCTAGGGACTGTGAGAAGGGTCAGGCTGCATAAGCTGGCACCCAGGAAGGCTGTCTATGAGGCGTCTAAGGCGCCTGGTATCCAGGGAAAGGTGTTTGGAAGGCAGTTGGATACCCAGATTTGGAGATGACGGAGGGAAGCTGGACTGGATACAGGAGTGGGGTTGTAGTACAGAGATGTTAGAAGAAGGTTTTGAGAAAAAGAGCAAACACCCAGGATGGAGCCACAGGGTACAGAACGTTGGGAATGAATCAGAAGGGGAGTGGGAGGGGTTCTGGGAGCAAAGGGCTATGGGCTATTGGAAGAGAGCTGGGACCAGCTGCCTGAAAACCAAGGGAACTTGCACTGAGGCCCAGCTTTCTCCCTGAGGTTTCCTATGAGGATGTGGATCACCTCCGGCCCCACGGGGTGCTGGACGATACCCGGGTGCCCCACTTCATGCAGGACTTAGCACGNATTGGAAGAGAGCTGGGACCAGCTGCCTGAAAACCAAGGGAACTTGCACTGAGGCCCAGCTTTCTCCCTGAGGTTTCCTATGAGGATGTGGATCACCTCCGGCCCCACGGGGTGCTGGACGATACCCGGGTGCCCCACTTCATGCAGGACTTAGCACGCTACCGGCAGCAGCTGGAACACATCATGACCACCAACCGGCTGGATGAGGCAGAGCTGGGCCGCCTGCTGCCTGACTGATACTTGTTGAGGGCTCCAGATCGGCCCCCAGAACATGAAGCTGGCTGCTCTGTGCTTCCACAACCTGGGTGTTTCTTGGGGCCTGGGGAGGGCAGAAGCATTTCAAGAGGGACGAGTGGCAACAGCAGAGAATTTGTGCTAGCCTCCTTGGACCCCAAGGGCCAACAGCAGCATGTCAGGCAAACTAAGTCTGCCCTCCTGTCTCCAGCTGTCTGTTGAGCCGAGGAAGAGCCTGAGGGCTGGAGGGAAGCTGAGCGTGGAGGGGCATTGAGGAGGGGTGGGGTGGGAGTAGAAACTTGTTCTTGCATGAGATGGCTTTGGGTGTCTGCTTACTCCAGTCTTTTCGTCCCCCACCTGGCCCCTTGGTGCTCCTTCAGCTTTCATGCTGTCTACCTCTCACTGGGTCCTGGTGGGGATCTCCCTTCTCCTGGGGTGACTGCCTGAGCCTGCTGTCCTGGCTTTCACACAGACTCGAGGAGCAGGGATCCTGGTAGTAGAGACCCAGCTGGGCTGGGGTGTGCTTTCCAGCATTTTGCCTCTCCCATAGTCGTTGTGTGTATTCCTTATTTATGTACTCTGTGTCCTGGGCTTCTGAAAGTTCGATGGAGGGAACAGGGCTCCTCTGGAAGGCACTGACTGTTCCTAGCCCCACCCATACACACCCCTGCCCTCCCTCACATATACACAGGCCTGTGAGTCAAGCCGAGAGCTCCCCTGGCCTTGCCCTCAACCCCTGCACTGGCCTCTGCTGTTCCTGTCTTTGCTTACACCCTCGCAGCTGGTCTCTGGCAGAGGTTGGCATAGGCTGGCAGCATCCACAATCAAGCCTGAGGGGCAGGACCCCAGTGGTTCCAAGTTCTGAGCCTCTCCTCAACCAGGAGAGGTGCCAAGACGATTGTTGCTTCTAGTTTCACCTCAGACTCAGCTGTGTGAGGTTGACCCAGCCCTGCTCCCACCCTTGGCCTTAGTTTTTCCATTCGAAAACTTGGAAACACAGCTGGAAAGTCCTTATTCCTTTAGTCATTGAATATGTATAGAGCACCTTCTGTGTACCAGTTAACTGGTCAGAATCCTCACTGAGCTCCCAGTCCTGAGAGAAGCCAATTAAAACAATTATAATGAAGTGTGTCGGCTTCATCTACTCACGATCACTTCCTCTTTCTCTTAATCTCTCTTCCCAAGGCTGTGAGTCTAGCTTTCTCTAAGTGGAGATAAGTACTCCTTTCCTGGCCCTTTGTGCCAGTGCTAGGGGCTTTCTGGGATGGGGTGGTGATGACACATGTCCCCAAATGGTTCATGAGGATAAAGGCCATGGAGCAGGGCCCAAGGATCTGGCCCTTGTCCCACTGGGGACTTGGGTCTGGGGTCTCCAGGGGTACAGCTTGTACTGTTGAGGACAGAAATGGGCTGAGGACTGTGCNGTGCTAGGGGCTTTCTGGGATGGGGTGGTGATGACACATGTCCCCAAATGGTTCATGAGGATAAAGGCCATGGAGCAGGGCCCAAGGATCTGGCCCTTGTCCCACTGGGGACTTGGGTCTGGGGTCTCCAGGGGTACAGCTTGTACTGTTGAGGACAGAAATGGGCTGAGGACTGTGCCATGGGGACAGGGCTGCCCAAAGACTTTGGGACTTAGAGGCACACACCCACACCCTTGTTCCTAGGCAAAGAGCCACAATCAGAGTCCAGGCTGACCCTCCAGACCCTTTATTCACTTTCAGTGGTACTGGGCCAGATGGAACCTTGGTGGCATCTGACCCCACCTTGGCAGGATCCCAGATCCCATGCTGCTAGGACGAAGAGCGGCCTGTGGGTGCTATGGCTTTCAGGAATCTAGAAATAATAGAGGGGCGTGGTCATTCAGAGAGAGCCCCGCCTCCGCCTCCCAGGCCTCGCCCTCTCGCCAGGTTGTGCAACCTCACACCTTCAGACTCGTCTCCAGCCTCGAAGTCAGGCTCCGGCTCCGGCTCTGGCTCCGGCTCCGGCTCTGGCTCCGGCTCCGGCTCTGGCTCTGGCTCTGGTTCCGGATCCATTTGGGGGTCCAGCTCCGGTTCAGCCCCTTCAGAGGTCTCGGCTTCCAGCTCTGGCTCAGCTTCCTCGAGGGTTCCGGATTGTGCTGCCTCGGAGTCCTCAGGATTCCGGGCCTCGTAGGATTCCGGAGCTCTGGGCAGCCAGGGGCACGTGGTCCCTGAGTCAGCAGCCCCGGGAGTCCAGTGGCCCGGGCATGGAGGGTCATAGCTTCGTTCCCGGTAGCCTACGGCGGAGGTGGGTGTGTCTCAGGCTCAGTTTATCCTCGGTGGTTTCCTCTGCACAGGTGCGAGTCTTTGGGGAAGACCACTGATCGATGCCCTCATGCCACGCCCCCTCCTCTGACCTAGGCTCCGCCTCCCCCGCTTGCTCTCACCGGTCCCCACGTGCTGCCAGTCCCAGGCGGGGTCGGGCGCCCGCACAGTTTGCTGGGCGCAGCTCAGCAGCTCCTGGCAGGCAGCCTCGCCCTTGCTCTGCACCAGCAGCAACAGGCGGCGCACCCTGCGTTCGGCGTCAGGCAGCGCGTCTAGCGCTTCGTACTCGGGCCCGGTGAGCACGCCCCGTGCCAGCAGCGCATCCAGCAGCAGCCCCGAGTCCGCCTGCAGCGTCTCTACCAGGCGTTTCCGCTCGCGGTCGATCGTCTCTGATGGCCTCTCCTGGGTGTTGCCCATGGTAGGGGCTGCATGGGAGGTGGAGGGCCAAGAGGTAGTGGGGGCGGGAGTTCCCCTGCTTTTGACCTCTCTCCCGGGGCCCCAGTGAACATCCATGGCTGGGGTCTAAGTTCACCTGGATCTCTGCGGTCTGTCAGGCCCGCGGGGCAGCACCGATCCTGCCTCCCTGAACTTTTCTGTCTTATCTCTCCCTCTGGCTTCACCTTCGGCCCCTAAGTGTTAACTGTGGCACTCCTCTCCTCGCCTAGCTATCCCAGGACCCTCATCTACTCTGACTGCTCTCCCCAAGCAGGTCCTTCCTCCTGAACCCATGCCCCCTGTAGATACCGCGAGAGATTCAGACCTAGTTTATCCAAGCTAACTTCTCTTTCCCAGCCTGCTTCCCCAACTTACAGCTGGTCCTGATAACTCACACCCAGCTTGCAATCAAGTTCCTTTCCAGCCTATCTGCCGAATACTTCTGCCAACTTCACCACTGAGTCTAGTCTTTCACTTCCAGCCTAGACCCTGCAAAACTCCACATCTCCCCTCCCAGATCTCACAGTGCTGTCTTCCCGCTCCTCTCACCTACAGAGGAAGTCCAGACCCTTATCCTGACCCTGAGGTCCATCCTTCCAGGACAGGCCCCTGCCTCTACACCCCCTCACTGATACCACCACGTGTTGGAAACCCAATGTGGTTTCCTGGCCTCTCCTGGTTCCCTAATACCTGAGTAGAGATACCTGAGTCCCCTTGAGTCTTAGCTCTGACCAAGATCTTCTGATATCACCTGAGACCAAACTGTCTCCCTGATGCCCTGGGAATGATTCACAGCCATCATCTTGAAGTATCCAGGACCCAACTCATAAAAGCTACCAGCAATTGTCAGACTTTCACTGTTTTCCTCAGTGGATCCTCCCATTTTGAGAGGCTGTCACCACCCCAACAGCAGGCCTTGGGCAGAAATTAATCTGCTTTGTTCACTTATCAACAGCTAAGGACAATGGCCCATCTCCTCTTGGGTCACCTGACCCAGGCAGCAAGGTCCCTGGCATTAAGGGGCAATTAGGTCAGGCCCTGGGCCACTCCCGTTCTCAGTCCATCTCCCTTGGCCTTGGCTTTGTCCAAGGATTTCATCCTCTCTTTGAGGCCCCTCCTTTACCTCCTTACCTGGCTCTAGGTCTGGGAGAGAGGGTTTGGTCTTAATCCCCATCTCTCTCACTGCTTGGTGTCATGCTATGCCTCCCTGGTCATTGCACCCCTCCTAGCCATACTGAGGTGTCAGCCCTTCCCTCAGGCTATGAGGAGAGACGCTTTGCCCTTCCCTTTCCCTTCATGTCCCATCTGTGACTAATGCTGCTCCTCCACTGACGTCTCAGTGAGAATCAGCATCTACCTCCACCCCTCATCTCCTGTAACTGTCTCTCCCAGCACCTCTCACTCCTGTCCCATCACCCTACAGAACAGTGACTTTGACAACTCTCTAGGGTAGGATTATTGTGCCCATTTTACAGATGAGGAGACAGGCTCAGAGAGACCAAGTGGCTAGCTCCAGCTTGAAATACGAAGTGTCTGGCCAAGCAGAATGCCAACCATAACTACCTGTCCCCCAACCCTCGTGGGATCACCAAAGAGAATCCAGACTATCTATTCACTTCCCAGCCCCTAGATAGCAGGTTTTCCCCTACTTCCCTCAACGATTCAGTACCGGCACTTCCCAAACTTTGTAGACAACTATTCCTGGGCCTGGAATCCCCTTTCTCCCTCCAAGTGGTGGACCCATCTTCAAGACTCAAATGTCCCCTCGTTTACCCCAATGTCCGAGCGTCCTAGAAGCAGATTCTTTCCTTCTCTGTATCCCAGTGAACATCATACACCCTCACTAGGCTGACATCACTGGACTGTGTACCATGGATCCTCTGCCCTCTTACTTGAGGTTTCCAAAATCTGTCCCCCAGTCAAGAGTGCAGGAAGGAAGGGAGGGCAGAACCCACTGTGTACAGGTGCAGAGAGGGAGGGGATATATTAGTCTGGCCCCTCCTTTTTTCTCCCTCCTCCCCAAATTATTTTCATGTTAGCTTCCTCCTCTAGTTACCTCAAGTCCTGCCTTTTGTCCTGTCTGACAGCAGAAACCCCAGCTAGTCTGGATCCTCTGAGATTTAAAGCTCAGAATATCGAAGTTATGTCCTTCAATGGTCACAGCCCAGATTCTTCCCAGAGGACCTGGCGGCTCCAGTTAGCATGCGTGGTCGAGGTTCTCTGTCGCCCTCCCCACCTCGCTCCCTGCGCGCGTTCTTTCTCTAAGGAGCGAAGGTGGTGGGCCACCGCCGAAGACTGCGCGCACCTGCGAACTCAACATCCATCCCTCCACCCAGCCCCAGAGATGAGTCCTGCAGAAGGGAGGGGAGGGGAGGAGAAGGGAGGAGAGGGGCGGGGCTCACAGACCTTCGCGCACCGCTGCTGGTGGTGATCGGGCGCGGATTTCGCCCAAACTCAGTTTCTCTTCCCTCCCCCAACCGGAGGGGGACGGGTTCGGTGGGGCTCCCGGTCCCCGTGCTCCTGGCGGCCCCACTCACGGGTCGAGCCTCGGCAGGGCAGGAGATGACGAGGCAGAAAGGGCCAGGCGGGGTGGGGATGGGAGCAGCAGCTGCGGCGGGGGCGGGGCGGCCAGGGCTGCCGGGAACCGGGAGGGGGTGGGGAAAGGGGGCCGTTCTTCTCCGGACGCTGGGAGGCCGGCCGCAGAGGTCGAGTACCGCCTGGCCTCGTATAAGCAGTCCGCTTTCCCTCATCACCCCGGGCGCGCCGGAGGGGTCGGGGTGGGGACCGTTAAGCCCGCGGACCCAAGTACTCCAGCAATTTCCAGGAGTTTTACACCCATTCTCTTTGCCTGCACAGAGAAGGCTCAGAAAAGGAGACCAGCTTACTCAAATCACAGAGCAGGTGCACTGCGGTGCTGGGTGTGACCCCTAAAAGCCCCCGATTCCCGGAGGTCGCAGTGGCCATGCGCCATCCCTAGATTCGCACTCGGAGGATGGGGCCTAAGCAGGAGAGCTCGGCCTTGGGGGCACCTCTGCTCTCCAAGGGTTCCTCGATTAACATTAAAGCCCTGAAATTTGGACGTTTCTATGAAGGCAAAGGCACCCTCCACCCATGACTTCTGTGCTCCCTGGTCGGTAGAGGAAAGAGACTAGAAACACAGAAAAAAAAATGCGGTTTTATGCAGGACTCGGGAGTGGAGAGGGACTGCCAAGTAAGTTGGGCTTCACTCAGCGTCCACCAGGGGGCTCAAGGAAGCCGAGCGGGGCGTGCTACTGCCGGCCAGTCCCTCAGCAGGGCTGGCTTCGGTGTGGAGGGGGTCTCAGGGGGAGGGGTTGTCTCCCGCGCCCAGGTAGGAGGCCCGGCTCTCAGGGCTGCTGTAAATGGTTAAAGCTCCAGGCAGGCTGAGGGTTGGGCCTCCTAAAGCCGCTGGGATGTCCAGCAGGAGTGGTGCCCCGAGTGTGGAGTCCTTTCCTAGGAGAAGGGGGCTGTACTCAGCAGGGAGAGACGGTCATCTCCTTTCTTCAGGGAAGGAGAGCTTCACTAGCCTTGCCCTCTCGTCAGTTGCAATGAAACATCCACTCTCAACCTCTCCCTCTTGCCCAGCCTGACTCCAGGGATTTTCCTCCAAAACATCGACTGCCCAGCCCACCCAATCGTGATAGCTCAGGCCCTTCAGGGTCTCCCCCAGGTCCCTGAGTCACCACATATATTACCTGGGCCTGGAGAATTTAACCCCTTAACCGCCAGTTCAGTCTCACCCTTCTCTGGAACCAAGGGCTGCAACTGCAGAAAAGAACCACAGGAAGCAGCTGGGGAAGGGAGCTGGGGCTTTGGCTGAGGGAGAACAGTGGTGGACTAAAGGGCTTGGCTGAGCAACCCTCAACACTCACCCCCGCCACCCTCCTCACCCCCATCTTACCAGGGACAGCTCCATGTCTAAGTCCATCAGAGTCCATTCCCGCCCTTGGAGGCTGGGGCCCAGCACCTGGGGGGAGCTCTGGGTCAATGGTGTCCTCCCCAGGGTGCCCAAACAGCTGGAGCCCACTGAGCCCTGTGCCCCTGCCTCACTGAATGTGTACTCACATCCAGTGGCCCTGAGGGCTCCATACTTTCAGGGGGGCCCCGAAGCAGCATTGGAGGCAGCAGACTGTCTGGGCTCCGGCCTCCCCTCTCCAGGTCCAGAGGGCCCCTGTGCACAGAAAACTGCTGTTGGCCACTCCTTGCATTAGGTTTCCAATGAACCTGGATACATCAGGATCTAAATCTGACAACATCTAGAAAGTGTTAGGACTTCCCAACCCCCACACACAGAAGGGCACAGAGAAAGCACCTTCTGCCTCCTACCTTTGGCCTGAGGTTTGGGTCATGTGCCTGCCCCGACCCAGGCACTTATCAGTACCAGTGGGTCTTAAACTGTTATGTACTTTACAATCTTTACAATCGCCCCAGTGGTGGCATTTAAAATGCAGACTCCTCAGCCCTGCCACTGAGAAGTTTCCACTTTCCAGGGGCCTCTGAAGCTGGTGCTCCTTAGAGCAACTCTGCGAAATCAGGTCAGATCATGGCTGCCTCCTCAGCCAGCCTGGGGCAGACAAAGCGGTGAAGTTTCAGGACTAGCTAGTGCCAGTCTAGCTGCAAAAGTGGCCCTGGGGGTTTATAATCACAAAGGGCTTTCTGCTCACCTGTCAGGAACCTCCCTGGGGCCTCTTGGTTCAGGCTGTTGGGCATTCCTGGGCCCCTCAGGGCTGAAGCTCCCCTTCCCCTCCAGGATGGCCTGCACCACAGCCACAGGCAGTGGTGGGGGTGCTGTCACGCAGAAGTCACACTCGTTTGGGGCCAGGGCCAGCCCGGCCTCGCCTTCCCCCCCTGGGCTGGCTGGCTCTTCTTTGAGCAGTGCCAGGCCCTTCTCCCTGCACCAGAGAAAAGCTTCAACCAGACCCTGGCGCTGACCTCTCCCCCTATCCCCACAGCCATCTGGGCTGCCAGGCCTGCCCCCCACAGCTCCCCAGAGGGCAGCCCTTATTCCTCTTACCTCCTGCCACTACTGGAGGGGGAAAGCCTGGTTCCTTCAGGGGAAGGAGAGTCTTCCGGGAGGTCGGAGATGATGGGGCCCCTGGCCTTGTGAGGGCTGCTGAGGCCCAGCGTGGTCTCTGGGAGGGGCTGTAAGTAGAAGACGAGGTTGAGCCCTTCACCTCAAGCCACAGGGTGACCCAGCGCCCGACTGGTACCACATGGGCACGACCTAAGGGGAAAGGCTTGAGCGGGGAGGCTTGGTCCCTGCTGGGTCTGGTGGGAGGGAGGCTAGGCTCCATCTTCTCTTCTATTTCTTTTCTTTTTTTCATCTCTTCTTTTTGGGGAATGGAGAAAGGGAACAGGCTCTCTATGGGAGTTGAGAGAAGCAAAAACCTACCGACTGGACAAAGTAAGGGTCCTGCAGGAGGGCACCAGGTAAGGGGCAGGCGTTGAATTTGGCTGGCGTTGGGCACCCCTCATCCAGCATCAGTGACCTATGCAAGGTGGCCAGGGGCACAGGTAGGGGGCTGGGCAGGTTCATCTCCCAGGCCCCTCAGCCTGCATCACCGCCCTCCCACAGGCCCCAGCAGCCACGTCAGCAGAGCTGAGGCCTGTTGCCAGGGCATCAGTCACATGCTGGAGGCAGAAGGGGCTCCCCCCCCCCCCAGAGATGGAGGCCCTTTGGGGGCAGAGGGAAGGGAGGAAGCCTGGTTTGGGCCCCAGACCCTCTGCTCTTAGAATGCTTTGGGGTGAGGGGGAAGGGGATCATGGGGTGGAAGTACAGGGTTAAGGTCCTGGAAGTGAGGGGTCTGAGAGTCAGGGTTTTGGTGGTAGAATTAGGGGTAGGGGGGAAGCCCTGGAATGAGGCTTTTGGGGAGATGGCATGGGGTAAGGAAGATGGTAGTGTAGGGGGAAAGGCAGGTGAAGGGGTTTCTGAAGGAGAAGGAGTTCTGCCTGGGGCTCTGGCAGGGAGATCCTGGAAGGGGTGGGGGCGTCTCTGGGGTTCTCACTCACAGCTTCCTCTTAGCTCCTGCGCTGCCAGACCCAGCCTGAAGTGGCCCAAAGAGGCACTGGATCAGCTGAAAAGGAAACAAAGGGTTAACTCATCTTTGGGACCTTGCCCCTCACTCTAACAAGACACTTCCAGGGGGCTTCCAGGACTGGGTGTTGTGGGGGGTACGTTCAGGAGTAGGGTGGGGGGAGAGGAGCACCTTGCCGATGACCCGATGCTGTTGACCGTGGCTCTGCCGCAGCGTGACCACCTCCCTCCACAGGATCTCGTTCTGCCTGGGGAAAAGGTGTGGGAGGGTGCTGAGGCATCTGAGAGTTCGCCGGGTCACCACCCCCCTACCCCCAGAATGGCAGGCCTGCGCCTGTGCCCACTCGGATGATCTGATCGTCCATCCATAGTCAAGAGACTGCCACAGCTCGGCCCACTGGTCTTGGAGGAGGCACCGAGGCATAAGAGATGAAGGAGCTGCCCAGAACCGTCTAGAAGCCAGTGTCCTCGCGCCCAGAGCCCCCCTTCTCCCTCCCCATCCTCCTCCGCCCCCCCACCCCCCCGCACTGCCTGAGTTCCCGCAGCCGCGCCTCGGTGCTCTCCTGCACTCCCCGAAAAGCCTGCACCTCGCCCAGCAGCCGGCCCAGGTCCTCGGGGCGCCAGCGGCTGTCGTCGCCGCGAAGCGCTGGCACCTGCAGGTGGGAGGCTCTCTCAGGTAAGGGTCGCACGAAATAGCTGTCCCACTTCCACCCGAGTTCGCTGGTCACTGCTGGCCGCCGCTAACCTTGCGGCGCACGCGTTCCAGCAGTTGCTCTCGGCCGCGTACGAAGCTCGGGTGCTGGAACTCGACGTGATCTCGTTCGGGTCTCAGCAGGCCACCCTGCTCAATGCTCACCACCTTCCGAAAGCCGTCTAGGGAGCCGGGCGCGTGGGCGTAAGTTGCTAAGTCCCCGCGAACCAAGTCACCCACGCTCAATTCCCACTAGGCCCTAGGGACTCACACATATTGAGTTGCCGCACGAAGCTTGCCATGTTGCTGTGCTTGAAGTATTGGGGCAGCACCTCCTTGGCGAAGCGGCTCTGGTCGCTCACGAGGAAGCTGGTGCCGCTCTGAGGAGAGCACCGCCCGCCCACTCACGGTGCGGGCGGAGACCAGACGACAAGGTGAGCGGNGACTGTAGCACGCCAGGCTTCCCAGTTCTTTACCATCTCTCAGAGTTTGCTCAAACTCATGTCCACTGAGTCAGTGATGCCATCCAACCATCTCATCCTCTGTCAGTGTTAACGGAGCGCTGTGCCGGCTGGCTACCGATGGCAGGGGCATATTTTCCTGAGTCGGTACCCACGCGTCCCTTACGATCTCAGCCCAACTAAGGGTTCCCAGGACCCCAGCGAGCCCCGCTGGTAGAGAGGCGAACTCCAGGTGGGTGAGGCGCGGGGCTTCCCGAGGAGGGGCTTCTGTGAAGGGACACAGTTCTCAAGGGGGCTTAGCGAGCTAAGGCCCGCCCCTCACCCCGCCCCACCCTGCCACTTCTCAACAGTTATCAGGCTGTTTGACTTCTCCCGTTATAGTCCTAGAGAGTATGACAGAGAT
The DNA here is from genome assembly GCA_006410615.1 of Neotragus moschatus. NCBI lineage: Eukaryota > Metazoa > Chordata > Mammalia > Artiodactyla > Bovidae > Neotragus > Neotragus moschatus. Next base: position 1,905,469 of record SJYA01002795.1, on the reverse strand, counting down.
TCCCCCTCCTCTTGGTTTTCAGTGTCCTGCAGGCTGGCCAGTTGGGGACTGTCTTGTCCTGCCCTTACTTACCCACCCTATGGGGTCAGCACCCTCCAGTCAGGGGGCTAAGAAGATGTGAAAGAGGAAATGTTTGGGGGCCAGGTTCCCACTTCCCCACTCTGGGCCAATACCCCAGGACTTCCCACTTGTCTCCCTACTGCTCTTGGTCCCACTTGTCATCTACCCTATTTTTGTTTGGTTTTGCTTTTTAAGAAAAACAAATATACCTTTTTAATACAAAAGAAATGTATTTCGCATAAAGTAGAATATTTAAATGAAAATAAAAACCACCCCAATCTTCCCCTTCCCCAAGACAAATAAACAATGCTATTTTTTTGTTAATTTCTATTATTTTGGATAAACACACAAGTATTAGTAAGTTTTCTACCAAAAGATTATGGGGGGAGCTGGTCAAAAGATATGTTCCCTGTGCTCAAACTCAGGGTAGGGTTATCAGGTATCATTCTTCCTGCCAGGTCTGGGTGAAAGTGGAGGGTGCCATTTCTCTTTTCCTTCATTACTATTTTTTAAATTTGCCAGCTGTACCTCACAGCTTGAGGGATCTTAGTTCCCTGACCAGGGATTGAACCCAGGCCCTTGGGAGTGAAAGCACTGAGTCCTAACCACTGGACCACCAGGGAATTCCCTTAAACCCATTTTTCTAGGAAAAGGGTATAATGTTACCTCAGGTAAGGTCTGAAGGAAGAGGCAGGGCAGTTCTTCACCAGCTGCTCATAGTGCTGTAGCTGGGAGGCCACTGACAGGCCAGTGCCATGGTTCCCTGACTAAGAATTTTGCTCCCTGATCTAGAGCTAGGATCTTGTTGAAGATAGATTAGAGGAGATGCTGATGCCAAGGGCCCTGACTGTGTTTGGACAGAGAAGGAGCCTGTATCAGAACAACTTGAATGGCATCAGACAAGAGACTAAAAGACTTGAGACTAAACAGGAATGATTTAATTCACATAACAGAAAAGTCCAAGATGCAGCTAGAGCCAGGGACATGGTGTGGTTAGGGGCACACTTCTTCATCTCTTGGCTCTGTAGCTTTCTATGCCAGTTTCATTCTCAGTCAGGCTGAGAACAGCAAAGGAGACCTACGCTTCCTTCTAGCTCAGCTTCAAGATAGGAAAGGGAAACTTGTTCCTCTTTCTTATTGGTTTAGTTCCTAAGTCGTGTCTGACAGTCCATAGACTGTAGCCACCAGGCTCCTTCCATGGAATTCTGCAGGCATGAATACTGGAGTGGGTTGCCATTTCCTTCTCCAGGGGATCTTCCCAACTCAGGGATTGAACCCAGGTCTCCTGCATTGAAGGCAGACACTTTATTGACTGAGCCAACAGGGAAGCCCAAATTGCAGGTTGATTCTGATAGGTCCAATATGAATCCTATGCCCAACTCAGAACCATTTCAGGAAGGTGAATGGAAGATGCAGATTGGCTAGGCTGAACATCAGGAGCAAGGTTGGTCCTTCCAACAGGCCTGTGGACTGAGAAAAGGGTAGAGGGAGGTCCCCAGAGGTCTGTCAGGACTGGGGTAGAGAATCTGGGCAGGTGAAAACTACAAGTGTCCTTTGAAGTGAAACCAGGAGGTACAGCAGGAATGCCTGAGAAGAAACCTAAGTGGGGGGCTCTGGGATCCCTGCTGCTGGTGCTGCATTGCTTGTCATGTGTCCAACTCTGTGTGACCCCATAGACGGCAGCCTACCAGGCTCCCCTGTCCCTGGGATCCTCCAGGCAAGAACACTGGAGTGGGTTGCCATTTCCATTTCCAATGCATGAAAGTGAAAAGTGAAAGTGAAGTCACTCAGTCGTGTCAGACTCTTCGAGACCCAATGGACTGCAGCCTACCAGGTTCCTCCGTCCATGGGAGTTTCCAGGCAAGAGTACTGGAGTGGGTTGCCATTGCCTTCTCCTGCAGGGATCCTCAAATTTGAACTGAGGGCATACTAGGACATGATTCTGCTTGTGCTGTGGGGCATAGGCACCATCCAAGAGGAGAGTGTCTCCAGTCAGCTTTGAAAAGAAAGACACCCTGCCCTGAGGAGGGGGGCAGAACTTTGTTCCTTTTACTGCAACATTGTCCCTCTCCTCTCTCACCCCTGTGACTCTGGGCTCTTTCTCAGAGAAGGCAGCGGAGGGACAGTCCTGACTACAGCTCTTAGCTGAGCTGGGACCAGAACCAAAAGGAGCTGCCTAGGGGATTATGAACTTACCTTCACAAGTGTGCCAGCTGGGTGGGGACAGCTGGGCCACGTGGGACTGGAAAGCTGTCTCCAGGACTAGGCCGGGGGTGATCTGAATGCCTATCTCTGTCCCCAGGAGGCAAGATGGCAGCTGGGCCAAATGGGCTTGAGGAGTGGGTGGGCAGCGCATACCTGTTTGTGGAGTCCTCGCTGGACAAAGTGGTGTTGTCCGATGCCTACGCTCACCAGCAGCAGAAAGTGGGAATGTACAGGGCTCTCCGGACTGCCCTGGCAGGTGTGTGGCTGAGCAAGCACTTGGGGAAGAAAGGGTGGCCTGGGGCTTTTGTGGGCAGGGCCAAGGACTGAGACCCACCCCCACCTCTTCAACTCTGTGGGCTTGTGCTTAATGACTGCTTTGAGGAAAAGATTCCTTGGGGATGACAGGAGGATGCCTGGTTATGTAGAGTCTTTCTTCTCTGGTACGCATAAGTGCCCTTCGGTATAGACTTGTGTCCCTGTGTCTGTGTGTAGTCTACCTATGTGTGCACTAATATCCCCCTACTCCATGCACCACCACCCCAGATCAGGCCGCTTGCTCACTGCTTTCTACTAATCTTACACTCTCTTTTCTTTTCCTCTTTCACTGCAGCATTCCTTGCCCAAGACTCTTCCCCAGTACCTCCCTTTCCAGCCTACCTTTCCATCTCAGAGCAGAGGCCACAGGAGGTTGAGGGATCTGGCCCCAGCCTCAGAACAGCGAGAGCCCCTCTCCTTGGGAGGGGGGAAGCAGTACTAGGAGGCGAAAGACCTGAAACCTCCCGCCCGCTGCATGGCCAGCTGCCTACCCAGAGGTCTTGGCTGCCCGGGGCAAACACCCCTTTCTACGCTGCAGTCTCTTCCACATCCCTTTTGCCAACCCTCATTTGACACTTCAGGGATGCAGTGAGAGTGTCACCCACTCCGTCTCAGGGTGATCCCTGTGATAGGTCCTGGCCTTTATTCTGGGTTGTTGCTGTTTGCCCCATCATTCTGCTTCCCAGCCGGGAGCTCTGGGGTATACCCGCGCCCCTAGGTGTCTGGGGATGGGGTTGGCGTCTCATGTCAGGCTTCATTCCTTCTCCGGCCTCATGGAGCATGGCCCCGCATTGGGGACCGCATGGCGCCTGACTGCCCGCCTCCGCAGAGAGTGGTGGGAGCCCCGACGTGCTGCAGATGCTCAAGATCCACCGCAGCGACCCGCAGCTGATCGTGCAGCTGCGTTTCAGCGGGCGCCTGGCGTGCAGCCGCTTCCTCCGCGCCTACCGCGAGGGGGCGCTGCGAGCCACGCTGCAAGGGTGCCTGGCTCGGGCACTGGCCCTTAACTCGGTGCCGTTGCAACTGGAGCTGCGCGCTGGCGCTGAGCAGCTGGATGCCTTGCTGACCGACGAGGAGCGCTGTTTGAACTGCATATGCGCCCAGAAGGTGCGGCCGGGCTGGGGTCAGGGTGGGGTGGGGCGGGAATTCGCTGCGGAGACCTCCACCGACACTGCACTCTCCTCTTTAGCCTGACCGGCTCCGGGATGAGGAACTCACCGAGTTGGAGGATGCTCTCAGGAATCTGACGTGCGGCTCAGCGGCAGGCCAAGGGAGCGACGTGCAAGGCACTCCAGCCCCCTTGCAGTCTCTGGCACCTTCTCCACCGGAGGATAAACCACCACCGCCGCCGCCGCCTGGCCAGACTTTTTTGTTCCAGGGTCAGCCCATAGGTGAGACTCCCGGAGAGAGGGAAAGGCAGGATCCTCAGGAGGATGAAGCTTGGGGAGGGGCGAGGTCTGGGCGGGGTAGTCATGGCGGGAATGGAAGGGTATCCTGAGCTCACTCTCTCACCACTCTCTCTGCAGTGAACCGGCCGCTGAACCTGCAGGATCAACAGAAGTTTGCCCGCTCCGTGGGCCTCAAGTGGCGCAAGGTGGGGCGCTCTCTGCAGCGCAGCTGCCGCGCGCTGCGGGACCCGGCGCTGGACTCACTGGCCTATGAATACGAGCGCGAAGGGCTGTATGAGCAGGCCTTCCAGCTGCTGCGGCGCTTTGTGCAGGCCGAAGGCCGCCGCGCCACGCTGCAGCGCCTGGTGGAGGCGCTCGAGGAGAACGAGCTCACCAGCCTGGCGGAGGACTTGCTGGGCCTGGTGAATCCTGACGGCAGCCTGGCCTAGGCGGAGTACCAGAGAAAGGGGAGGTCAGTCAGTTGCCCAGCCAGGGTTTGGAGCACCCGGATGACCGTAGGGTCCCTTCTTCTGCTACTGCTGACCTCTTGTCCACCATGCTGACTCTGAGACCACACTTAGCAACCCCACTTAGCTGAGCTGCTGGAGCTGCTGCACAGAGATGATGGTGGCCCTCTCCAGGAGTCAGACAAGAACCCACCATGTCTGCTGGGGTGCCACTGAGCGTTGTGGTCTAGATACTAGGACAGAGACAGAATGAATGGGTCTCTATCCTAGTATCTCGAACAGACCTGCTGCTTCAGGGCTTTCAGCCAGACTTTACCTCTTCATTCATTATTATTCATTAAGGACCTGCTGTATCCTAGGCATCATCCTGGGTGCTGCAAATACTGTGGTGAACAAAACACACAATTCTTGTCTGTCATCAGTTCACACTCAGTGTAGAACTCTGAATATAAAGTAATAAAATACTACCCAGTTTTTGATTGTGAAAAATACAAGGTGTTGTGGGAACAACTGAGCAGGGGCCTAACTCAGCTTAGGGACTAGGCTTCCTTGGGGAGAAATGAATGTGAATATGGGGGGGGGGTGGAATGAGAGACAGGCAGTATTCTTGACATGGCCAGCCTCAGGTGAAGTCTTGAGGAAGGTGAGAGGGAGGGGGTGTTAGAACAGAAGGTTTACAGTGGCTAGATCAAGGAGTGGGCAGATTTGCATAGACCCATTGGAGAGTGGGGGAAGCAGAGGCATTTTACAAGAGTTTGGATTTTATCCAGAGGCAAGTGAGAGGCCTTTAAAGGGGTTTGACAGTTCAGGCTGGGAGTGAGGATTCAGAGGGAGAGAGTACAGTCCCCAGGCTGAGGCAACTGGTAGCAGAGATGGAGGGAAAGGATGAACACAGAGCTGTTTAGGACAAAGGACAACAGGCCTGGTGACACTGAATGAGGAGAGCACTCCAGAGTTTCTGAGTTTCCAGTTAGATGGGAGGCGCGATCTGCTTGCTGATCCTTGCCCTGGGGAAGGTGACGTGCTTGCTCTGTTTGGGACAAGCTGGGCGTGATGTTCCTGTCGAACACCAGGAGTTCAAGGATAGCTAGAGCTGTAGTTTGAGTTCAGGAGAGGGTCAAGGCTAAGGACTCTGAAACGTACAGGTGGGAGAGGGTGGGACAGCCCAGGGGGAGGTCCTGAAGGACACCAACTGGAAAAAAGAGGAAGGAGGAAAACCAGATTGGAAGCCAGAAGAATGGCTCTACCTGCTGTGATGGAGGCTGAGAATTTGTGAAGGCCGAGGAGTGTCCACTGGAGTCAGGGAAAAGGTTACTAGGTGGAGGCTGTTTCTGGGACATAGTGGGGACAGCCTGATACCAGACCACAGGAGGGATGGAAGTGGAAGCAGTAGAGAAAGCCACAGATAGAAGAGGACTCCTGAAAAGTCTGTGAGCAGGAGGGTGAGGCCCAGGATGGAGGGTTTATTTTGGAAGGGAGAACATTGGTGGGAAGAAGTCAGAAGGAGCGGTCAGCCACTGGGAAAGAAGATGGCGCTGGGTAGCAGTGCTGGTTCCCTAGTCTGCCCTCAGAAACTCCGGGGTGGGATTGGGGGTGGGGTGGGGTTGTCTACTCCAGGCCCCACTGCATGGGGCCTGGAGGCTCTGAGTTCCAGGGAGAGAGAAGTGGCAGCATAGCTGGGCAAGGTCTGGCCTCTCAGTCTTCATCTCTGCCCGCCTGGGTTCCGATCAAACCCTTTGCACACTGACCTACTTCTGGAGTTCCCCAAGCTGAACCTATCCCTGCCAGCCTGTCTGGCCTGCAGTGGGCCCAGGCGTGGGGATTTCCTCCTGCAGGAGGCTATGCTGGCCTGGGCCACTAGGTACTAGACTAGGACTCAGAACTGCCTCTGCAGAGACAGATTGAAGTGCTCACCTGTGAAGTTAAAGCAGACAGGGTTGGCCCCCTCTCCTGTATCCCTGCAGATGGGTAGGGAGAGGGGCAAGGGAGGACAGAAGAACGAGTCTTGGATGGAATTTCAGAAGTCCTGGGCAGTGCTCTTACCTTCTGTCTGTCTGATCCTGGGTGAGTCATCTGATTCCCTGAAAAGGAGTACCCTCATCTGGGCATGACCCATGATAGCTGCTGCCAGGGCTGTGAGAACTGAGCAAGCAGTCGTCTTGGTCCTTGTGTGTGTGGTGTGTCTGCAGGTGGGCATGGCAGAACCAGGAGAAAGGAAGGCTCCACGTACCTGGGGAACCAGGGCTCCTGGTACGCAGAAAAGAGGCACTTCCAAGGATGGCCTGGGAGGGGCCGGGGGATGCCAAGCCCGCCTGCGCTGGGGCTCCTGCCAGCCCAGGCCCTTCCGGCTCGGAGAGGCAAGGGTGGGGAAACTAACCAAAAAGGCTAGTGCTTCTTCCTGTCCCCTGCAAAGGCAGAATTGAGGAGTTTAAGTCAGAACGAAGACCAGAACTCACCTCTTTGACCCTTCCGGAGAAAGAGCTGACCGTGAGGATCCCTTTCAGAGATTAGTCTCCACTTGGAGACAGCTTTCCCGCGGCGCCAGGGCGGAGCTGAGCTCCAGATGTCCGGGCGCACACAGCTGTAGGGTCACGTGGCAGCGGCCCTGGCCCCCCTTCCTGCCAACGTTGCATTTGGCCCAGGCCCCGTCCATGGCCGCCCTTGGGACCCTGCGCTGAGCCCCGGAGGCCCCGGCATCCGGGGCCGCGCCACTCCCAAGGAAAGAAGGTGTGTCAGGATCCCAAGGACCGCCGTGGTGGGTAGGGATGGGTGGAAGGGATTTGGCCTCAGCGGGAAGGGGGTGGGGCCGAGGCTCCGCGACTCTCGGCCCTTGCTCTGGGGCATCGCCCTGGGCTGGAGCTGAGAGGGTGCCAGACGGCTAAGAGAAGGAACCTCTTGTCCTTTCAGGGTGTCCATCCCAGTGTGTGGGGGGGGGTTGGTTAGGGTCCAATATAGGAGGACCCGGAGCGGGGGTGAACGACCAGTAGCCGGAGACCCCTGGCCTGCGGCCTCCCCTCCCGGAGCGCGAGGCGGGAGCCCCCGCCGCCTGTTAGCTTCTACGTCGCGAGCCCCTGACTGAGTCTCTCCGCAGGGGGCGCGAGCGCCGGCCGGGCTGACATGAGGCGGAGGCTGCGCCTACGCCGAGAAGCGCTGCTCACGCTGCTCCTCGGCGCCACCCTCGGCCTCCTGCTCTACGCGCAGCACGAAGGCGCGGCCCCGACGACGAGCGCGCCGCGGGCACAAGGGAGGGAGGCGCCGGGGCCCACCCCAAGGCTCCGTGTGTTTCAGGCCCCGGACACGGGTGCAGCTCCTCCGGCCTACGAAGGGGATACGCCGGAGCCGCCCACGCCCACAGGACCCTTTGACTTTGGCCGCTATCTGCGCGCCAAGGACCAAAGGCGCTTCCCTCTCCTCATTAATCAGCCGCACAAGTGCCAAGGCAATGGCGCGTTCCCCCGCGGACCCGACCTGCTCATCGCCGTCAAGTCGGTGGCGGCGGACTTCGAGCGGCGCCAGGCCGTGCGCCAGACGTGGGGTGCTGAGGGGCGCGTGCAGGGGGCGCTAGTGCGCCGGGTGTTCTTGCTGGGCGTACCCAGGGGCGCAGGCACAATCGAGGGTGAGGCGGAGGCGGGCACTCAAACGCACTGGAGCGCCCTGCTACGTGCTGAGAGCCGCGCATACGCGGACATCCTGCTCTGGGCCTTCGACGACACTTTCTTCAACCTAACGCTCAAGGAGATCCACTTTCTGGCCTGGGCCTCCGCCTACTGCCCCGACGTGCGCTTCGTTTTTAAAGGCGACGCGGATGTGTTCGTGCACGTAGGAAACCTGCTGGAGTTCCTGGCGCCGAGGGATCCGGAGCAGGACCTGCTTGCAGGTGACGTGATCGTGCAGGCGCGGCCAATCCGCGTGCGGGCCAGCAAGTACTACATCCCGGAGGCTGTGTACGGCCTGCCAGCCTATCCGGCCTACGCAGGTGGCGGCGGCTTCGTGCTCTCGGGAGCCACGCTGCGCCGCCTGGCCGGTGCCTGCGCGCAGGTTGAGCTTTTCCCCATCGACGATGTCTTTTTGGGCATGTGTCTACAGCGCCTGCGCCTCACGCCTGAACCTCATCCTGCTTTCCGCACTTTTGGCATCCCTCGACCTTCAGCCGCACCGCACCTCCACACCTTCGACCCCTGCTTTTACCGCGAGCTAGTTGTAGTGCACGGGCTCTCAGCTGCTGACATCTGGCTTATGTGGCACATGCTGCACGGGCCGAACGGGCAAGCCTGTGCGCGTCCATGGCCTGTTCCTGCTGGCCCTTTCCAGTGGGGCCCCTAGCCTCCTATCACAGCCCTAAGCCCCCCTCATTCAGACCCAGGATATAAGTGGGAGGTAGCTTGAAGGGTAGGTTTCCCAGGCGGGTTAGTGCTGTGTATGTGGTTCTTCCCCATAAAGGGGTATCCAGGTGTCTGCCTTCAGAAGGCCCAGGGAATGAAGACTGAGCTTGGCTCCTGCTGACCCTCTCTACTGGGCCGTGATCTGGAACCAATCTAATGGTGGCACTTTTGAGATAGCCAGGGCTGAGGTGGTGAGAACCAGGCTCTTTGCCAAGCAGGTGAATATGCTTGGTCCTCCTAGCAGGGATGTGTGAGTGTATGTATGGGGGGAGGGGTGGCAGCAGAAGCTCATGAAGTCTGACCATGCTCCTTAGTTCAGAACCCCTAGAGTGATGCCAGAAAATGCAGGTCTTTCTCAAGGCTGGCCCCCACAGCGAGGGGTAAAAGGCCTGGCCTCAGTCCTCATGGAACTCTGCCACAACTCAATCTGAAAGTAGGCGTTTTGCTTCCTATCTGCCCGTCCAGTTTGCAAATTGGTCTTAGCTCCGTCTAGGTCTTTAGATCTGCTTTCCTGGGGCCAGCCCCTCCTGAGCCCTGGACTAGGTGGAACACCTGGGATGGAGGCACACAGACTGGGCACACTGTCCTACCTGAAGTCTCCCCCCACCTCCAGCTACCCATGCAGAAGAACCTACACCCATGCAACTATGCAAGTCTCCCCCTGGAGTCTGTGCTGCCCCCTTCAGAGAAGCCAAGGAACCTCTTCTAAGATGATTTCAGCTGTAAAATTCCCCATCTTCTTTAACCACCCCCTTTCTCAAAAACAAACAAACAAAAAAACACCAATGCCTCCAGGCTTTAGTACAAACATCCCAGCATCAGCACATGGGTAGCTGCTGCTGAGGGCACAGGTCTTTATTGGAGGAGGGGTATGGGTAGGGCATGAGGAAGATTCCCCCATTCTAGGAGGATGGGAAGAGCCCTGGCTGCCCCACAGTGGGATGTGTGTGGGTCTCTGGCCAGGCCACCATCCACACAGGAAGACACTAATCAGTCACGAAGTCATGGGAACGTCACACAAGAGCCCGGGGCTGGTCCCCCGCACATTCATTGTTAAACTATACAGGATGAGGCTGTACATGAATTACAAAAGAGTCATATTTACAAAAATATGTACACACATTTGAAAAACCTCACAAAATTGTCATCTATGTATCACAAGTTGCTAGACCAAAATATTAAAAATGGGATAAAATTATACATTTCTCTTCTCAATTCTTTTCAAAAGGATTAATATTTTTAAAGCACATATGCTTCTTTCCTTAGCAAGTCCCACGAAGAGGGAGCAGCCCAGCCCTCCACGAGCCCCAGAGGCCTTGAGCCATGTGAAAGGACCCGGCCAGGGGACACTGCCCAGAGTCAGGGCAGGAGAGCCAAGCCCACAGTGCAGAACAGAATGCTGAAACACACAAAAAAGGAGGAAGATGTCTTTGGCTAAAACTTTGGCATTAAATAAAAGAGGCAAACAGAATGGAAACATGCAGCCCCACCAGCAACGTTGGGGCAAAGCAGGGGAACAGGTGACCTTGAAGGCTTGCTCCAAGACAGGTGGAACCAGGCCTGGGCACATCCCTTGATGGTAGAAAGTTGTGTTTCAACCACTTGGGTGTGCCTACTGGGCCTGGCAGGGAGCACGTGCAAGAAAGAAACAGGGAGGGGCAGGTGGGCCACCTTGGCCACAGCCAGCTCATCAAGTAACTAAAGTGGATGTAGTGCAAAAGTCGCAACCAAGTACTATGGACAGGCTACCTGCTTGCCTTAAAGGTCACGTGGCAACGCTGGGCCAAAGGCAGGACCGTGTCCTTGTCTGGGTGCCTGTGTTCTCAGCCACGGAAAAGTCCCAAGTTTTCCCAATGTGTGTGGGACAGGGAGACAGAACCCTGTCTCCTTACATGTTAGTTGAGAGCTCCTGGCTCCAGGTATCAAGGCTCAGAATTTGTGCTTGTCTTTGCAGTCTGTGTCCCCTGTTGGCACCAGCAGGCTGAGAACGGACTGAGGAATATCTGGGCCTCTCAACCCCATGGCAGAATGCCCAGTCCGAGCCCCACCTCAAAATACCACAACAGCCCTTCCACACTGGCAAGATGTCCAAGAAAACCCACAGGGTGGCCCACTGAACAGGATGCAATGCACAGTTCCACCGGGCAGAGGGGCAAGGGTCATGACGTTCCTAGGGGAGCTCCGCGGTTCTCAGGTGGGCACCAGGTCTGGGGGGGCCATAAAGGGTCACCGAGGCAATGTGGTTGTTCTGCATGACCTGGCGTAAGAAGAGGACAGTGAGTCGAGAGGGAGGAGTTGAAGGGATGTAAGCACAGCAAAACTCCCACAAAACCCCCAGTGGGATTAGTCCCAGGCTGTGATGGAAGAGAAGGCAGTTGAGGCAGCACTTGTGTGTGCAACACACTTGCACATGGGGCTGGACTGACCCCTCAACACCCTCCAGGCTTGTGCTAAAGGTCACCTCTGCCCTGTGTCTACCTGTTCCTCTGGGACATATAAACTTCACCATACCCATCTGTCCAGCCCTTCTGGAACTGCTAGGGGTCTGAGTAAGGTATGGCAACCAGATGGGAAAGCAGGGGCAGCCCATTCTTCTCCCAGCCAGTGGAGCCTCAAGAGCCACTTGCCCCACCGCATTCATTCATATGGCATTTAAAAAGCACCCCCCAATGTCCTGGGACAGAACCCCACTTGCCCTGCAGTTCCCTTTGCTATTGTACTCATGTTTTCAAATATAAATGTGGGCTCCCCATTTCCCCTCATCTTGTTGGATGAGCCTGCCCAGCAGGGCCTTCAGGCTCTCCCCAATCTCTCTCCCCTATCACTTGCCTGTCCGTATGATCACCAGCCACTCAACCCCTAGGGCTTACCTCAAAGATCATCCGCTGAAGACCAAAGCAGAACGTGGAGCCAAAAGGGTTGGTGTTGTTTGGGGACGAGGACCTGAGACCGGGAAAGCCAGAATTAGAGGGGCAGACAGAGACTAGGCCAGCTGGGGCATCCAGTTCCCTTTGGGGTAGGGGCTGTTAGCCAGTGGTCCCTCAGGGCTCTGACTGCGTTTCCCACATGGGCTCTTGAGGTCCGAGGCACAGTGACTGATCTCACTCAAGCACCGAATGCTATGCAGTCCAGCTGGCACAGAAGGGTATTATGCAATTGGACTGGAGTGTACAAAGTCAGGAGGGAGAGGGCACCTCAGACAGCAGGGCAACTAGGTACTGGGCTGTGAACTAAAACAGGGAGCAGGTATATGGGGACAGCTAGTCAAACTGCCTCCCTCTCTGAGCAACTGGAGGTAGGAAGGAGAGGGGGCAGCTATCCCAGGGGCAGCCCCTCTGGTTGCAAGTAAATGTGCAGAACTGTTGGCTGAGTTGTAACTCACAGGGCTGAGGCAGGAAGTGTGTGGCAACATCAGAAATTCCTGCTGGTTTTAAGCCATACCCACTGCTTAAAGGGCTCCCGGTCCTTCCGGGCGGTGAGGAGCTGGCTGGGTCGATCAGAAAGCAACCCCCACTCACCTGTGCAGGACCACAGGCTTCTCCACAGGGTGTCCCAGGAGCTCCTGGATGTTGTCCCACTACAAGAGGGATGAGGGTGACAGGGGATTAGTAGGGACCTGACCCCACTGTGACCAATGGCTGGCCCAAAGGACACAGGCACCCGGGCTGTTGGCAGGCTCATGCTCTTCTCATTTTCAGACTGTGTCAGGTGGGAAAAGTAGGAGCTCACCTTGCTGTAGGTTGTGCATGTTTCTGTCTGACCCTCTGTGTTTTCTGGAAAGAGAACACAGCATGGTTGGTAGCTGGCCTGGCCTGGATTCAGTTCCACATCTGCTTAGGCAGATGGCTCAGCCCACCTGCGACCCAGCCCTCGCTGCACTATACACTGGGATTGAAGTTTGGAAACCAACAATCCCACAGGCACAGAATAAGACCTTAAGGGCTTCCAGGAGACTACAGACCAAGAACCATGTGGCCCCCAGAACCAAGAGCCCAACCCAGAGGAGCCGAGGCTCTGAGGAGAAGCAGGTGGGCAGAGTCCGCACATCCAACCACTGCCACCCTCTCTGCTTGGATCATCATCTCTACGAAGCATGAGAGACTGACTCTAAAACCCTTTCCTTACCCTGAGAACACTGACTACTCACCTCTCTTTACGGTTAGGGGGATCTTGAACTCACAGCGGTGATAACTAGACAGAGAAGGGAGACAGGTAAAGGTGGGACCCCTTGGGAGACTTGACCACCCCCACATCGCAACTCTGCATTCCAGGAAGAACAGGATCGAGCACACACCTGCTCAAAGCCCTGGAGAGGCCAGATTTGGGCCTTAGAGTCAAACCAGAAAGGGCATAGCTGGGGGGCTCTGAAGACCCTATCATCTCAGATAAGAGGCCAAGCTTTCTGAATCTATTTCTCTATTTGTAAAATGGGTATAAATGGAGAGATATAAGGTAATGGACACTGCACCAGGAATAGAAAACATTCACGAAATTGTTTACTTTTCATGAATTAGCAAACATCTAAGGCCCAAGCTCTCTTTCCTGGAGGGGCAGGTGCAGGTATACTCACATATTAAAATTATAATGTCCAGGGTAATTGGTATGTAGGACAAACTTCTTCACTTTGTGTGTATTCGCATCAAAGAGAATGTCCTGGGATAGAAAACAAGGATGCTCAAGTGAGTAAAGTTACTGAGGTGGGCAGGGGGCTTCTGAGGGCATGTCCTACTCAAAGACACCCGCTCCACAATAAGGATGCCCTTGGGGAACAGCTCTGAACCAAACAACAACCAAGGGGACAGCTGAGGCCTAGCATGATGGGATGATGACACACATCCAACCATCTCCAGGCCTCCTCATTCCAAACCTTGTACCAGTAGGCCCCACAGGCAGAGGGCTACAGCTCCCACTGCTTGGGAACTCAAACATGTTCAGGGAGATCTTCTCTGACAAAAAGCACCAGATTAAAAATGTAACTGAGCAGATTTTGCCTTAAAAGCTAACGAAAAGATTCAGGGCTCCCCTGACTGTCAAGGAGCTCAGGGAACCTCGTTGTTCTGAAAGCCAGGACCTGCCAGATCCTTCTGGCTTCCACGGGCCAGCACAGTTAAAGCTGCAAGTGTACACACAGGCCTGCCTAGCACACTGCACACCCCCAGGGAAATGGAACACTTCTCTAAGGAATCACAGCTTACCACTCCGAGAGTGAAGTAGTTAAAAAAGTAGTCATTGCACTTGGATGGAACTTGCTTATGAGGAGAAGGAGAATGAATCTTCATCTGTTGGGGAAAAATAATAATTAAAATCCAATCCATTAACACAGTTCTTGGATGAAATGAATCTAAAAGTTGTGTTTCTTGTATGACAGTCATCTGTTGGGTAAGCAAGAGTGTGAGAGTCCCCAGTGCTGGTGCTGAACAACCCAGACAGCTTCGGTTGACTATAGACTGGGCCCTGGTATCCAAGGAAATGGCAGGACAATCTGACCAACAGGGGTCAGAAGACAGCTTTCAATTTACGTCTCCATCAGTTTTTTTCTTTTTTTCCATTAGCTTTAATAGAACAGGTTCTATAGGAAAACAGCAGTTTATATTTATTCACTATTAAGTTCAAGTTGATTAAATAAAAAGAGCGAGATCACCTATTCACTTTATAAACACATTTCCTCTACCTTATCTTCTGACTTGTAGAAGACCTTGTGTGGAGAGCCAAGCATGCTAAGAACATCTTGACAGGAATCACCAAAATACACTGAGCGTTCAAATACCCGCATCTTGGCATCTGCTAGCAGGCCAGGTCCACAACCTGCAAAGAACAAGCAGAGGTGGTAAGGTTCCCAGTCAGGGCCTGGAACCCTGCAGCCCAGGGTCTGGAGCCCCAGAGAGGCCAGTGGTTGCATGCTGCATTATCAGGTTTGGCTGAGGGGCAAGACAGCATGAAAACAGAAATACCAGGTCACCAGGACTTGAGATGCTACAGGAGATCACTATCTACTCAAAATAATGCCAGAGACTCACTCAATCCCACCAAAGTAACATGGAGCTCTGGAAATGTCACTCAATGACTCATCAAATATTTAGTCATTAACCCTGGGCTAGGACAGACACTCTGCTCGATGCTAAGGGAGCATGGTGAGAAAAACAGGTGCAGTCTCTGCCCACGTTGGAGCTCACGGTGTAGATTCTAATCAGACCATCACATAACTGTGGTACAACAAACAGCAGCACAGGTGCTATGGAAATATACAAATGGGTGCCATTATCTCCTGCCACTTTCCGGTTCCCAACAAGATAGAGGATTTACAATAACAAGTACTTCTCAATGGTAACCTCCAACCTGAGACTGGACTGGAAGATCACTCTATAAAAGAGCCAAGAACTAAGCACCCATTAACTTACTCCCTAACTCTATAGACACTAACACTCAAAAAGAGACAAACCGGGAAAGTGGGTGAAAATGGAAAACCTGATTCACCAAAGGTTTCTTCTCTGGGAACAATCTTTAAACTCTGACTTTGTCTAATACATTTAAAAAATGATTCTAGTTAAATACACACACACACAGAGAACTGGTTGTGGAACAGCAACAAACATACCAAAAGTAAAATTTCCCTCATTCCATGGATGGGAAGACAGAGTGTTTTGCCCAAAATTATAAAAGGAAGCTAAGAATCCGAGGAGGAATAATTTCACCTCTATCACCTTACTCTGCATAGGGCTTTACAGCTGACAAAGCTCTTTCTTGTATAATAAAAGCTGTTTCAAATCCCACTCCTCACACACACAGACAAAGCTGTGTGAAAATCAGGGGAAAAAAGCATAGTTCACATTAACTTCTGTGTATAAATCCTGCAAACAGGAGACAGCAAAAGTTAACATCAACATTCTAGGAATCAGTGAACTAAGATGGACTGGAATGGGTGAATTTAATTCAGATGACCATTATAGCTACTACTGTGGGNCAAATCCCACTCCTCACACACACAGACAAAGCTGTGTGAAAATCAGGGGAAAAAAGCATAGTTCACATTAACTTCTGTGTATAAATCCTGCAAACAGGAGACAGCAAAAGTTAACATCAACATTCTAGGAATCAGTGAACTAAGATGGACTGGAATGGGTGAATTTAATTCAGATGACCATTATAGCTACTACTGTGGGCAGGAAATGGAGTAGCCATCATGGTCAACAAAAGAGTCCGAAATGCAGTACTTGGATGCAATCTCAAAAACAGAATGATCTCTCTTTGTTTCCAAGGCAAACCATTCAATATCACAGTAATCCAAGTCTATGTCCCCGACCAGTAACGTCGAAGAACCTGAACAGTTCTATGAAGACCTACAAGACCTTCTGGAACTAACAAACACCCCAAAAAGATGTCCCTTTCATGATAAGGGACTGGAATGCAAAAGTAGGAAGTCAAGAAACACCTGGAATAACATGCAAATTTGGCCTTGGAGTACNGGGATTGAGTGCAGGAGGTAAAGGGGACGACAGAGGATGAGATGGTTGGATGGCATCACTGACTCAATGGACATGGGTTTGGGTGAATTCCGGGAGTTGGTGATGGACAGGGAGGCCTGGCGTGCTGCGGTTCATGGGGTCGCAAAGAATCGGACACGACTGAGCGACTAAACTGAACTAAACTGATAATTCCTGATAAGCCTGGGTGACCTATGGAAACCACTGAAAGTCTTGTCAAGCTAGACTGTGTGCCCAAAGTCTTCAAGTACCAGATCCTTGTGAATGTCCACACAGGGCTGTATGGGAGGCACCCTTCACAGGTGAGTCTCCTCTCTTGACTCACTCTATCTGAAATCTCCTCAAGTAAAAGTACCCTTAGTTTCTCAAAGAGACTATTTTAGTTTCTGATTCCCTTGAGTGAGGGAATCATTACTGTGGGGATCAAGACAGTTGAATGGCATCACCGTAGTCACTCTCCACAGGAACTCTCAGTGAGTACTGAGTGGGATAATAACTCAGTGAGGTCTTGACTTAAGGTGCTTCCCCCATTGACCTTGTAGGCAGTGTGATGTGACTGCTGGGACTGTCCTGTCAGAGTGATGGGCAGAACTGGCTGAGACCCCCTACTGTCAACAGGCTTCTCTTGCTGTCACCTGGTATACTTACACCACCCTTGATTATCCCATTGCTTCAAGCAGCAGTCCTCCTGAGACAACCTCAATTTCTTTTTTTGAAATGCCACATCTCAATTCTTTCAAAAACTACAGCACAAGCACAATGCCCCTTTAAGTAGCTGGTGTTCTGCCATGGCTAGAAAGCCACATTTTAAGAAATTTCTAACCAGGAGTCTTTGAACTGTTTAATTGTCCAGGGGAGTGAGTTTACAATTTATTTGCCAGATTCTTAGCAGTTGAGAACTGATGCCCCAGAGACTGAGGGAAGACCCCAGCTTACAAACAAAGGCTGGCTAGACTATGAGCTCCATGAAGGCATAGGCCCCTTCATGGAGCTCACAGTCCCCAGGTAATCTTTACAGACGTAAACTCCACACTGGATGATCTCTGTACCCCTAAGCATAATCCAAAGTTCGAAGGAGCTGAGACTATCCACACAAGAAAATCACAGGATGAGGTGTGGATCCTAGATAGACTGGTTACTGAAGGCAGCAATTCTTTTTGTTTGTAATCAGCAAAACTGAGCAGGGTATGGCCAAATCACAATTCAACAAGTCTCTCTTGACAGTGTACTCTGCGAAATGAGCAGAAAGGGTGGAAAATGAGAGAACACGCAACACTGAGCCTGTAAGATACACCTCTAGGACCTGGGCACCACCGCAAAACTAAGTACACAGAGGCTGATGTACATGTCAAGGGAAGCAGTTTTACTGTCATTTATAAGAGCTGCTCAAAATAAAACTATGTCTTATTCCTTCACAAACAAATGAAAACTTCTAACCATAAATGTCAGCACCATTTGTCTTCTACCAGCTATCCCTAAGGACACGGGATTTTAGACCATCTCGACAAGGCTACCACCCCAAAGCCAGGAACTGACCTGCAGCAAGGAGGCGGAGTCGTAAACCTGAGGGTCCAGTTCCATCCCGGAGAACATCTACACTCTCAGCATACACGTTGCCCAGGAAACAGCTCAGGGGCATCACGGGAGCCCTGAGGGCAGGCACAGAGTGAGCAGAGACTTTGTTCTCCCTCCCAGAGAACCCATGGCCTTAGTATGAAGCCTGTGCTCCCCCACACGTACTTGGTATCCTGTAGGCTGTTCCCACTGTAGATATACATTCGTTTCACAGTTGCTCCGTGGGGTATCTGAAGAGAAGCCAGACCATGGGCAAAATTGGGCTGCAAACACAGGATAAATGTTTTACTAAAAGCACACTGCAGCCCTGGCATTTTCCCAATACTCATGGTCTTCGAGAACTGGCCAGGTCACAAAAGTAGGGAATTTAGAAGAGGAATATCTCAGTTTCAGACACAACTGTACTACTGGTACTGCCTTATTTGGTATGCATTTTCTCTATCCATGTTCTCACTTGGTATTATTATCTGCAGTATGGAATGGTTTCTGAGAAACTTTGAAATTTGCTCGTTTTATTTATCAAGGTATTAAAAAAAAAAAAAAAAGAACTGGCCAGGTCAAAGCACAGTCTGATCTGTGTCCAGGTCAATAAATTCACTCAACCATGTAAGTTCATCTTTAATTTTACTTAGTTTTCCTTTCCTTCATCAGGGAGAATATGTAGAAATGCCTTCTTTAATAAAACGTAAAACTTACAAAAAACTATCAATTTCATAACACTAAGGATGCCACTGTTGAAGGATGAATTCTCTCAAATTCTAGGCCATTGAGAAAAACTGTGGTGATTTGGAGTTTTAAAGCACACGACATGGATTTCCCTTTGAAGAGCAAGCTCAACCTCACTTCAGTTGGATGCACCCTCATCCTGGGAATACCAGCCTGGGCTTTGTTCTGTCAACTTCACCCACTGTATCCCCAAGGGACCTCTGAAGACCTCAGAGATTAAGGGAACCAAAGGAAGGGTACCTATCCAGCCTCCTCCAATGGTACTGTCTTCCGCCCCCTGTTACCCGGGCACTGGGCAATAAATAAGAGGGAAAGAAAAAGGCTAACCTCATACTTGGGAGCCTCGGTCCAGGAATCTAGCTGGAAAGAGAAAGACAATCCTCTGAAGTTGAGGTGGAAGAGCTGCTCAGCAGAGTTGTACACTGTGGGAGTAGCGAGAAGAAAATGACAAGGTTGAATAGCATCCGGAGCTGTGAACACAAACCAGTCTGACAGGGAGTAATGACTGGCAACACTTTCATTATGTCTCATTTCTGAACTGACTTACTAAGCTGAAAACCATTGGGGAGAGCCTTCCTTCACATCCAAGTGCCGGCCCCCAAATCCGATAGGAGCTTTGAGGTTGGGGCTGGCATGGCACCACTTGCCAGATTTATTACTATTGGCTGCTACAGATGACCAGAGGAATCAGATGGACCGGGCTTACCTCCAGGATGGGTTGCACCGAAAGACTGGTCAATCTGCTCAATGGTGGGAGCTATGGCTTGAGAATTGAAATGCACGCCACTGAAAAACAAAGATGCTTTTTAATACCAGGCTTATAGGATGCACTCACAGGTCATTAGAGATGGTGGCTGGAAGAGTTACTCTTAAAATACATGGGGGTTGAGGCTATAATTATATAAAAATAAAGGTTTAACTATAGAACTTTTAAATAAGAGACAATTAATGAGGTCAGAAATAGTCAATTCTCCTGAGGCTGATACAGAGGATTAGCCCTCTAGGACCTCCCAAGACATCTATGGTGACCAGGCCCAGTTCAGAAAGAAGTAAATCCAGCCTCAGCCCCATGGCATTTGGACTTGGATAAGGAACAGTCATAGAAATAGACATTGTTAATGTGTTTTCTCAGAATGCCTATGAGTAGTTTGTCTTGAAAAGGAACTTTCTTAAAAAGGGGATAAACATTTTAAATGTAGGATACAGCCAAGCAAGGCAGCTTGTTTTCCTAACAAGCAGAAGAACCAGCACTCATCAACTGGGTGAATGGGTAAGTGGATGGGGAGGAATGATCCCAAGTAAAGGAAAAATACCTGGGAGGGAGTGGGCTTGGGGGCAAAGAGGAGCATGTGCTTTCAGATGATGAGCACAAAGATAAGTCATTTCTAACTTTAAGGAGAATGCTTAAAGGTTACGAATATTTTTTTAGAAAATGAGTATCACTTATGGAACACCTCTGCATTTTAAAAATGTTATTAAGTATAGTTGATTTACAATATTGTGTTAATTTCTACTATACAGCAAAGTGATTCAATTATATATATATATATATATATTCTTTTTCACATTCTTTCCATTATGATTTATTACAGGATATTAAAAATAGTTTCCCATCTATACGGTAGGACCTTGCTGTTTATCTAGTCTGTATATAATAGTTAGCATCTAGAGCACCTCTGTTTTTAACCAGGCACGGCGCTATATGCTTTATCAGCATTATCTCATGTAGTTTTCCTAACTCAGCAGCCAGACTTATGCTTTCACTTCTCTGATGAAAAAACAAGCTCAAAGAGGTTACGTGACTTGCCCAATTTCGCAGAGTGATAAAATGAAGAAGTCATAACTCAAACCCAGGGCAGCCTGACTCTTGACCCTTCGCTTACCCACCCTCCTTAAGTGATTCTTCAGAAGGTAAAGAGAAGCCAGATCTTGAGGTACAGAAGGCCCCAATAAGACTAAGAGATAACCAGAATTTGCAGGTGTCAGTGCTATTATGCATCTGGTTTATCTACTTCTCTATTGGCAGATATTGCTTGAAACCCAGGAACTGATCCTTTTGATATCCTCAAAAAGGGAAGCTTATTAAGGAAGCTTATTGAACAGAATATTCTAGATGCCAGCACAATGACTTACCATATAGGGGCTGAAATATTTGTGCACCATACAGGCTATTCCCATTTTCATTCTAAAAAGCAGATTTTGCCCTCCCACCTTGCCCTCGCTACAAACAGTGATCCTTTCAGCATTCTCTTTAGCATAGGCCTCAGAGTCAGCTATATCTGGTTGGTCCCACCTTTCTTGGTCATGAAAACAAACAGGTGCCAAAAGAAGCTGTGCAGGGAATGGCAGCTATGACCCAGGGGACAGTCACAGACTGAGGTCCTGTTTTGTGGTGGGATTAAGGAAACTGACCCAAATGGAAAGTGTTTCATACACAGTGTGTTCTGAATGAGATTTCCTTCTCTTCCCTAGGACACAGAGTAGACTTGGAGGCTGCCTGAGGCAATCAGGGCACCCGGCTGTAATCCCAGAACTGTTGAGGATAGAAATAAACCCATGTGTGCCAAGCCTGGGACACAAACCAGGAGAAAACTTACCAATATTTTAACTTTACTTTAGTCAAGTCATATACTTCAATCACCTAAAAACAAAAAGCAAATGTTTAAGATCCATTAGAGCTCTAAAGTTGAAAAAGGTTAATTAGAAAAGACATCTGTAGAGCAGTGAGGAAAAAAAAATCACTAGCTGAAATTCTCCTGAAGCACTACACATTTTGTCTATTAACTCATCTTCCCCCTCTCTCTAGAGGATGGTTCAACAGATGTCCATGGATACTCTGGGTCAAGTTTCTATATCTATATCTAGTCTAAGACTGCACATACCATGAGACAGGACAGTGAAACCCTTCACAAAAACAAATTCAAGCAGCTTATGAAGGCTGTAACCTGTAAGGGGAATACTGAGCCCCTTTTCTTTCATGCTATACTTTGTTGCATTATAAAAACCCAAATCAAGTCACTTTCAAAAACAGTTTCAAAATATTGTGGTCTACCAAAAAAAGACGGAGTTAGGGGGGCAGTCTATCTTATTAGAAAACAAGTCATTTTATTAGCCTAGGTCCAGTGTGACAATATTGTTATATCCCTAATGAAGAGTATCTGGTCTAACCTGGAGAACCTCAGGACCCTTGTGAAGTTTCTAAGGGTTCAGCTGATGAAATGCCAAAACTCAGGGAGAAGACAAAGGAAAAGGCATTGAACATCTAGCCACTAGTGATGCCAAGTAATCCACATCTGAAGTCTTTCATGTCCATGGCATCAAAGGCTAGACGTCTAGCCAGTAGCATAGCTGACTGAGGACAGGCGAACCATCTGCTTTCCCCAGCTGGGAGATTTGGCTCCCACTGCAGAAGCACCCACTCCACTGTTCTTGCCTGGAGAATCCCATGGACAGCGGAGCCTGGTGGGCTGCCGTCTATGGGGTCGCACAGAGTCGGACACGACTGAAGCAACTTAGCAGAAGCAGCAGAAGCACAAGCAGAGCTGGTTCACTCTGTTTGCCCTGACAACCAGGGCTTGATTCTGGGAAGGACTGTGGGCACTGGGTGACGGGGCGCCTGGCACTGTCACAGGAACAGAGACGTAACAGGCAGTTCACTTGTAGTCAGACCTGTCCCTAACTTGGAAAACTACAANAGCAGAAGCACAAGCAGAGCTGGTTCACTCTGTTTGCCCTGACAACCAGGGCTTGATTCTGGGAAGGACTGTGGGCACTGGGTGACGGGGCGCCTGGCACTGTCACAGGAACAGAGACGTAACAGGCAGTTCACTTGTAGTCAGACCTGTCCCTAACTTGGAAAACTACAAGCTGGGCTCTTCTTAACTATAAGGTGCAGCTATTCTGATCCTCCACGCTGCTAAGAATCACTGCTTCTGTTGGGCTGTTGGAGCATTTCCATCTACCCTTTCCTATGCTACCAGTATATGCCATTCAATGGTTAGGCTCTTTGAGGTTTGGCTCATTAGTTTCCACAGAAGGGTACACAACACATGTCAGGGAGTCTGCCTGGGATGGAGCTAGCTAAGGGTAATATGAAGCTCAAAAACATGAAAAGAGGTGCTGAGGGAGGTCATGCAAGGGCAGAGGAATAGTTGTGATTCATGACAATATCTTCAGAAAGCTGGAGCATGGCAGTATATTATGCTAAACGGGTATGCCATTTTACTGAGGCCAGGGTCCCAGACTGCTAGAGGCCTCGACCCTCAGGCAGAACCTCTGCTCATGCAGCAGGAATAGCACTCTGTCCCTCTGATTGCTACCACTATGGCTGACCAATGGTCCTCCAAGGGCTGCCCATCACAGCCTGTGGGCCTCCAGAATATTCTTCCTGTGACATTATGGCACTTGTGACATGACGGACTCCAAGATTGTCAGCACTCTGGGTCCCTTGCCAGAATCAACAAGCAGATTTTCGCCCATAGATGCTTGCTGAACCACAGGGACAGATAGCTGGGGAAATCTGAAAGCCATGGTTTTCTACCTGTAGGCTTGAAAAAGACCTTGATTTCTCCAGAGGAGAAGTTATGGCAGCAGACAAGATAGGAAAGGAAAAGAGAGGTGGCTGTACCGACTGTGACTTGTGAAGCTTCATTCCACAGGGCTCTCTCACAGTCAGGGAGTGAGAGGATGGGGGAACTGCAGGGGACAGGAGTGGGGCTGCCCCCTTATATGGTGGGGCAGGCAGGCTGGTCAGGTCAGACTTGGTACCCATCAACGGTACCCGAGGGATTGCTTCCTCAGATTCCACACTCTCAGGCAGGGCCTCAGCCCTCCCTTCACAGGGACTCACAGAAGGCAGAGAAATGGTTCTACTCGATCTCTTTTCCCACTCAAGGGTACTTTGAATTCCTTGCATTTCTGCATAGTATGCTCACACACTTTTATCCCATTTATTTCCCACATTCATCAACAGAACCTAAGCCATTTCTATTCCCAGCAGCCAGTCGCTATGCTCTGGTAATACAGAGTTAAAAGCCTGGTGTCAGGTAGACTGCTTATCTTCTGTCCCTCTGTTGTCTCACTGGTAAGTCATACCACTCACAGGCTTGTTAAGATTGAATTAGGAAATGCATGGGAAGCACTCAGCCATGTGACTAACAGGTACTAAGTGCTCACTAAATATATCTTCTTCACCATGCTGAAATTCTGCCATAGGCTGCCTATCTACCCTCCACTGTTGCCCATTTAGATTCAGTTCAGTTCAGTCGCTCAGTCAACCCCATGAATCACAGCAAGCCAGGCCTCCCTGCCCATCACCAACTCCCAGAGTTCACTGGAACTCATGTCCATCGAGTTGGTGATGCCATCCAGCCATCTCATCCTCTCTTGACCCCTTCTCCTCCTGCCTCCAATCCCTCCCAGCATCAGAGTCTTTTCCAATGAGTCAACTCTTCACATANACAGCCATTTTTCTTTTTTGCATTTCTTTTCCATGGGGATGGTCTTGATCCCTGTCTCCTGTACAATGTCACGAACCTCTGTCCATAGTTCATTAGGCACTCTATCAGATCTAGTCCCTTAAATCTATTTCTCACTTCCATTGTATAATCATAAGGGATTTGATTTAGGCCCATGTAGATTACTTCTGGCTTTTCATTACTATGAAAAGCCCTCCTATAAATATCTGGCAATATTACCCTCCCTGTTAATCTTTTTGGGTTAAGTTTCCTACAGTGGATTTACCAAGTTAAAGACAAATGGTTCTTTGTAAAGGTGTTTCCAGATTAATTTTCCCCAATCTGTAATGAAGCCACATTGAAGAGCAGCTTCTACCCTTTCTCAGTGTGGGGCTTCTGGTCAGTAGGCCAGGTTGACTGAGCCTATAAAGAGAGGCAAGTGTGCTGCGGGGATAAGAGTGTTCACATCAAACTCTCCTTTTTGAAAAGGCAGCATAAATGAAGAATTCTTATTCCATATACAGGTTATTTTTCCATGTACTCTCTGAACTTAGCAGCTCACTTGAGATGGGATGGTGAGAAGCAGGAAGTACTCAAGCCTTCTGGAAAGGCAGCTCCATAAGCTAACCAGGACAACAGCTCTGGCATGCCACTGCCCCAAGCCACATTCAACCTTGTGACTCTGAGGCATGAGTTGGATGTCACAATACTAACCTATCATGTCCAGGCATTTGTAAATATTGCATTAAAAACATCCTGGTCTGAAATAGGTGCTAGTAAACTGTACTTGAATGCCAATTAAAACATAGCAGCAAATTGTTTATTTAGATCTCTTTAAAGGGATTTAAGAATCAACTCAGTGCTGGTGGTGTTAAAATCCAAGCCCTTAGTATTTTAGGAAGAATGGTTCTATTTTTCATCTTCCAAGTCTTATTGTTTGACCCAAGAATGAAGTAAAACAATAAGATACAAAAATCTGACTAAAGTCTTCCAGTTCTATTCTGCAGTTAGGCCCCATTTTAAAGACTCAGGATAATCTATGACAAATATTTACCTCCTTTCATTTTTCTATTCAACACAGAAAAGCCTGCTCCCTACAGCATGTTCTCCATATCTTCAACACTCTTTCCCCTTCACCTCTGGAGCCCAGAACTAAAGTCCCTCCCAGTCTCTTTCCAGTCATCCCAATCTACCCCCAGCTTCTCTCTTTAGGAGGACAAGCACAGCTTCAGTCACCTATATTGTGGCTGTCTCTGAACCACAAGCCTACTCCCACTCAGGAGTTTCAGAAACATTCCACAACTGCACACATTAATCAGCCTGACATGAAACTTCAGTTGTCATTTATAGTTACCTTAAGTCTCTGATTGAAAGCATCAAACAGTAGTTTGATCCCGTCCTGAGTCAGGTTAAGGATGAGGTCATGGCTTAGAGGAGACTATAAAAAACAAAATAATAAATAAATACACACTCTGAACAACTAAGTATACTCATCAGCACCAGCTGAATTTGAAACCT
This sequence comes from Neotragus moschatus, assembly GCA_006410615.1. NCBI lineage: Eukaryota > Metazoa > Chordata > Mammalia > Artiodactyla > Bovidae > Neotragus > Neotragus moschatus. Next base: position 1,879,896 of record SJYA01002795.1, on the reverse strand, counting down.
TACAACATAAATGCAGTGTACTGGGAGTATCTAAGTGTAGACAGCTGACTGGTTGGTTTGTGAATTCAGTGTCCTCTACTTCCCGTCTGCAGCTGTTGCTTCATCATATTGGCTGAAAAGAGCCTCTTTTCCAGGCTTTGAGTTATTACCTGGGAGAAAAGTCAAAATTATGTGGGCATATAGGCCATTTTCTTTCACAGGTCCAGGGTCCATATCTGTAGCATGAGTTTATTTACTGCTGTCAAAGCTACAGAGTAACTGATGAGAAATACAAGCCTTATAAAAGGCCTCACGAGGATCCAAATTCAGCAAGTAATGGTCAGTGCATGTTAGCTGAACTTATGTCCCTTCGCTCCCAGGCTGTTTGTACCACTCAAAGGAAACACATTTTATTCTTTGACTCTTTTGCGTCATATTCTGGGACAAAGAAGTGCCTTGTGATCTGATTATGTATGAGATGACACTCTCACTGCCCCGCCTCCGCTGACACACACCATCCCATGTCACATGTGCCTCTTTCTGTAAAACCCAATCTGAGATCTAAGAAGTCATTTCTATATTTGCCCCACCTGAGTCCTGGGGGGAAGGGAGCAGCAGCAAAGCAATGGACTGAGCTGCCCTGAGACTTGGTAAGCTGGTGACCTTAAGTGTTTCTCTAAACTCTGTTTTTTCATGGGAATACCGTCATCCCTATCCCTCCAGGGTTGTCATGAGGATAGACAGTAGACCAAAAAGCACCAAGCACAGCACTCGGCATATAATACTCTTTCTTGGAGTCTGTTTCACCTGCCTGCTTCTGCTGCAAAGCAATCAATGCAAAGTCTGAAGACTCTCCATTGCCCTGAACCACGCTGCCCAGCAGTAGAAGAAAAACACCACCATTCAAAACCCTGTCCTTTCTTAAAACTGGCACATAGCTGTCAAAAAGATTTAGAGAAGTTTCTCTCTTTTTAGAGCTTCTTAAGGTAGGCCTAGTGATTGAAGGTGGTGCCTGTCAGAGATAGAGATATGGGCTAGAAGGCCAGGTGCCCCTGCTGGTGTGGGCCTCACTGGAAAAATTCTCTAGAAAGAGCTTTCTAAGATTAGTTCATACTGTCCACTCCCCTCCACCCCACTAATCTTCACAAGATAGTAGGCCCAGGTGGTTCCATCATGCCTGGCAAATATCAGAAGAAAGAATGTTGTAATTTTCCAGCAGGTTTGTATGACTGCTTTTCTAAAATCAACAAGACTCAAGTAAGATAATGGAATAATGAACCTCACCTTAGGTCACTTATTCTCCCTCTATTTCTGAGAGGGCTACTCCATGGAAGTAAACAGGATGAAGCAACATTTCCGAATCTTTAAAGACCTTTGCTTGGAGTATCTGAATTTCTTAACACACTTCCAAGATCTGATCGTTTTTCCCTTGGCATTGCTACAATTTAGGACATAACTAAGCAGTATTCAAAAGCAAGCAAATCATCCTCACAATCAATGTTTTATTAGTACTTTATATCTCCAGAACCAAAATCACATGTGCTATGTTGTGTTTAAGGAGGTCCTTCCAGTTCAATAAAGCTGTCTCTGTTGTTTGTTAACATCTCTTCCCTCTCAGATGGGATCTACTTGACATGCACATTTAATTTCAAGCTGTGATCTGCTGGAAACAAGAATTTCTGAAATGTTAAATGAATGAGGTCAAATGATGAAGCAAAGAGACAAATGGGAAAAGAAGGGAAGGAGGGCAACAAGGAAAGGATCCACATTTAAGAAGCACCATATCAGAGCTCTGACAGGCCATTTCCTCTTGATCCTCATAAAAAGATTATTCTATTATAAGGAAACCACCTGGAGAACCAGACTGGTTATTAACTTGCCACAGCTGTACAACTAAGAAATGGGGAAAGCATGGATCTGAACCGAGGTCTGGATTTAAAACCCTGTTGTTCCAGCTGCTTAGAAGACATTGAGGGAAATTAGCTTAATTAATGCCAGAACAACTATTTGTACGCAAAGACTGGAATAACAGACAAGATAGCGATATAAGAAATAAGCCTCATTTAAAAAATTGGTTAAAAAGTTTAAAGACTACTTTCAATTGTATCTAATCCTGGGTGTCTAAATCTGATTGAACTAAATGTACAGATGGCTACAAGCTCGAGCGGCAAACCCATTATCCCTGTTTTGATGGGTGCTACTTGTCATTGAGTAATTCCCTCATGGTCTAATGCTGAGAGTCAGATTAGGTTAGGTATGATCTGACTGCAAAAAAGAGGAAAAGTCATCATTCTTCATTTTTCTTCAAGGAGAAACCACTTTGGCACTGTGGCTCCACAAACCTCTGCCCACTCCCACAAGTCCTGTGGTTGGCACAAGAATTTCCAAATACTTGCTTGGAAATTAAGCCTTCTCTGTCTCGGAAAGATCTCTCACATGGGCCTCACTAGGCTGTCAGAGGTGCACAGTGCTATAAAATGTAATGTCTGGGTATAGGTAACATGCTCAACTCTGACACTAAGCCAAATGTGGAAGCCACATAAAAGTCTCAGTCACCTTCATGTCAAAATTAACCTGCCATTTGCTTTAGGATCAGAAACTAATAGAAACAAATGGAACTAAAATCATCAAATTGGTACTGAAAAGGTCTCAGAAAAGGACTGAGAATATCTTGTAGCCTGTGTAGGATCAAAACTATCCCGAGGTTTATGACACACAGAGCACCACAAGGCTGCTCCACAGGGCAGCACGATGCTTGTGTCCTAGAAGAACTGTGGATTCCAAGGAAGTGGTATTTTTAGAGAGTTAAGAAGAATCCTGTTTCTAAAGGTCTATAAAAATGTTTCCAACTTTACTTATAAAACACAATTAAACAAAGCTTGGTATTCAGAAAATTCTGCAACCAGTGCTAACCTAAAATAAACTCTTTCTAGAAACAGAAAAGGTCTTTGTAGGCATGTACATTATACTCTAAAGGTAGTTCCTAGCACAACATTTAATAAAGATTACCACAGGTCAGACAAAAGAAATAAGAGTAAAACATGTCCATCAATTTGGAACCAATGTTTTGCAATTTTCATATTATCAGATCATTCTTATTAAAAGGGTGAACTATACCTGCTTCTTTTCAAGTCTGGGATGTTCTGCTAGCTAGAAATCTGCACTGCGACAATCCTGAATGCAAACCAAAGCAATCGACAAAGCAGAAAAGACTACTTTAAACATGAAAGTGGAAGGGAAGTACCCTGGAAGACCAGACAATCCCTGAAGTGACCTCCCACCGAAAAATCCCCCTTTTTTATTACTGCTTATCTAAACTTCTGGCAGCACTAGATGATCAAAACTACAAATGTTTCAGAATAAAAGAAAATGTACTTGGTAAGTGACTAAGTGTTAAAGACACTTCCATTCAAACACATTGACCCAGGAATCCCAGCCAGTCAGTCTCTCCCAGAGCATTAACTTCCAGAGGTGAGTCACTGATTAGGGATGCTATTTCAGTAAACAAATCAGTTACCACTCACCTGTTCACTGTAGAGAACCTGAACATTTTTTATGATGCGACAGTGCTTCTGAAGAATGGCGACCGCCTGAGCCAAAGGCATTCCTGAAATAAAGCAAGGACACTTGGATGGTTACTTGGGCTATCCACTTACTGACATCTATCAGTGTACTAGGCATTAGTCCTTGCAGTAAAGCCAAAGGTGGGAATGGGAGCCACTAAGGTCTACGGACATACTGAGTAAATAAAAGTTTAATAAGCTCAATAAGCAGTAAGATCTAGAGAATAACGTTAACAGCACGCACTAAGAGAAAAACTGGACTGTATAAGGGGAAGGAGTAAATAGAAAGGACTTCCTGGAAATGGGGACTTCTATGCTGATCCCCAAGCAGGCAAAGGGGTTGGAGAAAGCCAAGTCAGTAGCAATCAAAAAAGAAACAAATGTACTGACTACATGACTCTGGAGACTAAGATTCTGATTCTCACTCTGCCATGATTACATATAACCTAGGCAAGTCTTTCCTCTTTTCCTTTCTGATATTTGTCTCCTCATTGAGTCAGCAGGAGCAGATGATTTGTAAGCACTCATTTAAAAAGTGAAGAATCATTTCTACCAGAATCAACTTATTTTACCCAAGAATTTCACTGGATTCTCACTTATCAACCCACAAACATCCTCTAAATCTTAACATTTGATTTAACTTATGGCCCATTATAAACAGATGAATATATGCTCCCCGCCCTAGTTTAAGAAATTGAAATTACAATGACACCGCTAAGATTCCAGGGACTCATGTGTACTTAGTTGATCAGTTGTGTCCAACTCTTTGTGACCCCATGGACCATAGCCCACCAGGCATCTCTGTCCAAGGGATTCTCCAGGCAAGAATACTGAAGTGGGTTGCCATGCCCTCCTCCAGGGGATCTTCCCAACCCAGGGACTGAACACAGGTCTCCCATATTACAGGCGGATTCTTTACCATCTGAGCCACCAGGGAAGCTCAGGGACTCATTTATTTAATTTTTTTTATTAAAAAAAAAAATCTTCCCAACCCAGGGATCGAACACAGGTCTTCCACACTACAGGTGGATTCTTTACCATCTGAGCCACCAGAGAAGCTCAGGGACTCATGGGGAACAGTAAAAGTATGTCTTCACAGAGTGCATTATGTTTCAAACAAGAAGAAACTGACAGAAACAATCCAAAAACAAAGTTTCACGAGTGCAAGGACAGTGTCTGTGTTATTCACTGTTATTCACCACTCTTTGGATCTCTAGCATTGGGGACCCACACAGTAGCTGTTGAATAAACATTTATTTAGTGNTCATGGGGAACAGTAAAAGTATGTCTTCACAGAGTGCATTATGTTTCAAACAAGAAGAAACTGACAGAAACAATCCAAAAACAAAGTTTCACGAGTGCAAGGACAGTGTCTGTGTTATTCACTGTTATTCACCACTCTTTGGATCTCTAGCATTGGGGACCCACACAGTAGCTGTTGAATAAACATTTATTTAGTGAGACTGAAAGATTATGGGCTAGGTAATAAGAGAAAGGAAGAGAGACCACCACATGACCTTGGGCCAGGACAGTGGCTCACATCCAAGATCAGTTTACCTCTGATTAGAGGAGAGATGTGCAGAGAAGAGCTCACAGAGAAAGTAGTAGGTTAAAAAAATGTGTGGCCCATCTACATTTAAACAATAATTTGATCCTGCCTTTATTCAGTGGCCCATTCTACGGTTTGAAGAAAGTTGGAGTAACCAGACCTTAAGGTACTTCCCAGCACAAAGCCTGGAACATAGTAGAGACTTAAATGTTCATTGAGAATGTGAACAAGTTGATGCATTCATTCCTCAGTGCTGGCGTTCCATAAACTGAGGAGCATCTATGCTGTCTCTCCCAGGGGGAATGGTAAACATCCATGTGGGCAAGACAGATAATCTCAGGTGCTGAGAAAGAGAAGACCACATGGCACAATCCAGTTTCTTGTGGGAGAGTTCTTTCACACCTAACCACATCAAATTCCTGGCCTTGGAATCTTGGGTCCTGAGTCATTCAGGAGTAACCCACCTGGAGGAGACAAAGCAGCTACCAATGACCGGTTCTCACACAGCTGCGAGTAAAGGAAAGCTATAAATGGCCTCTAAAAGGAACCAACTGTGTATATGGCAAAGAAACCAGAGAACTGTTCTAGCTTGAAGAGTTACCTAATCACCCAAAGGATGTGGACTATCTGGTCCGTCTTCTGAACTGTACAAATCCTACACCTTACTCATTATTAGCCTGCTTATAACCCTCCAATGGTTTCCCATTCAGCTCAGTTCAGTTCAGTCGTGTCCAACTCTTTGCGACCCCATGAATCACAGCACACCAGGCCTCCCTGTCCATCACCAANCCAGGAATGATTCCTTCTCCCTGCGGCCCCTGGGGTTTGGGTCGAGCTCAAAGCAAGCGAGGAGTGGATTCGAATACTTGTGTTAGGGTGGGACGGGGGTGGGGGAGTTGAGGGAGCGAACTAGGTTAGAGAGGAGCTAAGTAGCCGACCTCCGCTGAGTACAGCCCCGAGGGCTGCAAGCCGAAGACTGCTGGCAGCCGCTCAGACTCTGCCGGGGCACCGGCTTTGCCGCCAGCGCTGTGTAGTTTTCATCAAACCTCTGGTGCTCTTTGTGGCTGTTTCCTCATTTACAAGTCGAGAGTAGGGTGTCCTCCAGCCTGTTCAGCCTGAGCTTCTGGCCAATGACCTGGGGCACTCTAAAACTGAAAGACAACCAGGTTTCCTCTGGAGCTGACCCTTCATGGACGGAATCTCTGGATTCTCACAACCACCCTGGGATGCAAGATTGGTCCTATCTCACTTTACAGGCGAGGGGGTAGGGGGTGGGGTTGGGGAAAAGGCCCAGAGAGGGTAGAATTCAAATTCTTTCCATTATATTGCCCCCGGGGGAATGTTTTTAGCAGAGAGTGACATGCTGAATTCTTAAACTGGTTTGGTAGGAGTGTAACATGGGAGATTCTACCAAAACTTGAGGTCATTTCTACTGATAATAAAATAAACATGGAGAAGGAATAAAATAAACATGGAGAAGGCTATCCATTTGCAACATCCTATCCCAAAAGAATAGAACTGAGTCATTAAGACGTCCAGTTTTCCCTGATAGTTCAGTTGGTAAAGAATCCACCTGCAATGCAGGAGACCCCTGTTCAGTTCCTGGGTCGGGAACATCTGCTGGAGAAAGGCTAGGCTACCCACTCCAGTCCATCAGTAGAGAAGTGGCTAACTATGATATATATGTGTTAACAGGACCCCCTCCCTTTAAAAAAAAATTGTAGTTGCTTTACAGTGTTGTTTAGTTTCTGCTGCATATAGCAAGGTGAATTAACTATATGTTTATATATATATATATCCCCCTTTTTGGATTTCCTTTCCATTTGGGCCACCATAGAGTATTGAGTAGAGTTCCCTGTGCTATACAGTAGGTTTTCATCAGTTACTTATTTTATACATAGTAGTGTATATATGTCCATCCCAATCTCCTAATTCATTCCATCCCCGCCTTACCACTAGGTATCCATACCTTTGTTCTCTGTTTCTACATTGCAAATAAGAGGGAAAGAGAGGAAAATTAAATATTTAAGAATTCAAAGGGTAGACTGTAGTAGTCACAGATATTCTCTTTCCTGGGCAAAAGATAGACTGTGGTTCTCTGTCCAGATGAAGTTGAGCATGGCCCTTGTGATTTGCTAGGTCCAGTGAAATGAAAACTGAAGACGCATGTGTTAAGTTTCAGATGACAGTTTTAAAAGTCAGTGCCCCTTTCATTACACTGTCTTCTTGGCTCTGTCACATGGCTGGCAATGTTCCCATGATGGCTCTATCAGCCTAGGTCAATGGGCAGGTATTGACCTGATGGATATTTAGCAAATAATTCTTTAAGCCAATAAAATTTGAGGAGTTTTAGGCAACACAACCAGCTTGTCCAGGTTAAGAAAAAATCGTCAATTATGCCTCCTGTACTTTTTTCTCTGACTTAAGTGTTTTCATGCTCGCTAAGCTACCCTTAATCTTCCTCTTGCGTCACCATATCAATGGGACAAACTTGCTGCTTCTAATCTTGTTCTATCAACCAAAATGAGCTTTATCAAACACCTTTTTCCCTCAAACACCCAACCCCTCACTGGCTTCCTGTTTGCCCTTGGAAATTGTCCAGGGACTTTAACATGACTGGAAGGGTCCATCCAGCACTGCTGGTGACCCTCACCCTGGCCCCGGCTGACCCTTTCAGATTCATCTCACTGCAGCAGCACCCCCCACCCCCTGCCTCGTTCTACCAGTCACACTCAACTGCACTTAGCTTCTCAAACTTGCCATGCTACCTATAATACTTCAGTCATGCTGACAGTCAGATCTCAGCTCAAATGTCTCAAGAAAGTCTTCTTGACCACCAGACCAAGTTAGATGTGCCCCATAAGATCCACAACTTCCAATACAAGTTGTGTATCTTGTCTGCTTTTGGTTTGTTTTTGAGTCAGATCATAGGTTCCCTGAGGACAAAGACCATGTCTATTTGGGGGCTTCCCTGATAGCTCAGCTGGTAAAGAATCCTCCTACAATGCAGGAGACCCCAGTTTGATTCCTGGGTTGGGAAGATAGGCTGGAGAAGGGAAAGGCTATCCGCTCCAGTATTCTTGGGCTTCCCTGGTGACTGAGCTGGTAAGAATCTGCCTGCAATGTGGGAGACATGGTTTCATCCGGACACAATTGAGCGACTTTCACTTTACTGTTTTGGGCACTGGATGTACATTTCTTCCCTAAATGATCCTAGGAGGTAAAATAGTCACTTTGTTTTAAAAACAGTGAGACACAATAGTTTCTTTTAAAAACTTTTTTCCTTTTGAAAATAAGTATGATCTATGTCCTTTCCCAAAGAAAGGCAATGCCAAAGAATGCTCAAACTACAACACAATTGCACTCATCACATGCTAGTAATGCTCAAAATTCTCCAAGCCAAGCTTCAGCAATACGTGAACCGTGAACTTCCAGATGTTCAAGCTGGTTTTAGAAAAGGCAGAGGAACCAGAGATCAAATTGCCAACATCCGCTGGATCATCGAAAAAGCAAGAGTTCCAGAAAAACATCTATTTCTGCTTTATCAAAGCCTTTGACTGTGTGGGTCACAATAAACTGTGGAAAATTCTGAAAGCGATGGAAATACCAGACCACCTGACCTGCCTCTTGAGAAACCTATATGCAGGTCAGGAAGCAACAGTTAGAACTGGACATGGAACAGACTGGTTCCAAATAGAAAAAGAAGTAAGGCTGTATATTGTCACCCTGCTTATTTAACTTCTATGCAGAGTAGTACATCATGAGAAACGCTGGTCTGGAAGAAGCACAAGGTGGAGTCAAGATTGCCGGGAGAAATATCAATAACCTCAGATATGCAGATGACACCATCCTATGGCAGAAAGTGAAGAGAGGCTTAAAAGCCTCTTGATGAAAGTGAGAGGAGAGTGAAAAGGTTGGCTTAAAGCTCAACATTTAGAAAATGAAGACCATGGCATCTGGTCCCATCACTTCATGAGAAGTAGATGAGGAAACAGTGGAAGCAGTGTCAGACTATTTTTTTGGGCTCCAAAATCACTGCAGATGGTGATTGCAGCCATGAAATAAAAAGACACTTCTTGGAAGCAAAGTTATGACCAACCTAGACAGCATATTCAAAAGCAGAGACATTACTTTGCCAACAAAGGTCTGTCTAGTCAAGGCTATGGTTTTTTCAGTGGTCATAAATCGATGTGAGTAGGACTGTGAAGAAGACTGAGTGCTGAAGAATTGATGCTTTTGAACTGTGGTGTTGGAGAAAACTCTTGAGAGTCCCTTGGACTGCCAGGAGATCCAACCAGTCCATTCTAAAGGAGACCAGTCCTGGGTCTTCTTTGGAAGGACTGATGGTAAAGCTGAAACTCCAATACTTTGGCCACCTCATGCGAAGAGTTGACTCATTGGAAAAGACTCTGATGCTGGGAGGGGTTGGGGGCAGGAGGAGAAGGGGACGACAGAGGATGAGATGGCTGGATGGCATCACTGACTCGATGGGTGTGAGTCTGAGTGAACTCTGGGAGTTGGTGATGGACAGGGAGGCCTGGCGTGCTTCAATTCATGAGGTCACAAAGAGTCGGACATGACTGAGCAACTGAACTGAAATGAACTGATGTCCTTTGCCTACTGACAATGTTGATACAAGCCAATACACACAATTTAAAATTTTATACTAGTCACATTAAAAAGGGAAAAAGAGAAAGTTACTTTTATTTAACCTAATATAACACAGTGTATATTTTAATATGTAGTCAAAATAGTAAATTAAACCTTCTTTTGTATTTTTGATTATTTGGCATTTTACAGTGTACTTCAACCTGGAAACAAGATTTTCAAAGGTAGTCTTCCCCAAAGTTATAACAGAAAAGTATTTAACATCACTTCAGTTTTTAAATTAGAAAATAAATTCAGTTTCTCGGTTTTAGTAGCCACATTTCAAAAGCTCGATAGCCACACTTGCTTAGCATTTACTGCTCATGGATGTACATTATCTTCTCTAACCAAAAATTTATGCCTGTATCTTATCTTCTCACATTTTCCAATGTTTCTAAAACCTGAATAAGGCCAATAATCCTTTAAGTTGCTTAAGTTATTCTAGCCAAAAGTTGAGGATCAACTAACACAGTAACTGTTTTTGAGTTATCTTACATTTAAATGAACCAAACTGCTACTTTCACCTATGATTCTACTCTACAAATTGTAATTTTCTACTCAAATATTTTTGAAATGCCATGTACATGTATGTAGTGGTGATGCAGGAAAGGGAACTGATGCTATCCAGAATTGTGCCTTGCAATACATGCACAAAATAACTGCAGTCTTAAACTTTAAAAGAATGTTTGCAACATCAAAACACCAATGTTGTCTTATAAATACTTACACTCATGTGGCAAAATGACTGGTGGTTTTGAAAACATGTTCACAGACTTTGACACCCCACCGTTCACGAGATGAAGCTCAGTATTTCTCCCTTCCAGTGTGGGCCTGACTCAGTTACTTAACATATGGAGTATGGCAGCCCCAAATGAGGTTATTAAGATGTGGCTTTCATCTTAGGCATGCACGCCTCCTTGATCACTCTCTGGGAAAGCCAGCTACCAAGTCATGAGCTGCCCAATAGAGACACCGATGTGCAAAGGAAGGAGGTCTCCATCCCCAACACCCTATTACCGTGCAAGGTCATTCATCCAATGACCACGAGTGAGCCTGGGAGGATCTTTCAGCCACAGTTGTCTGACATAGCCCAGGATGAAAATGTAACTTCAGGAGAGACCTTGGATCAGACCACTGGACTTAGCTGCTTCTCAATTTCTGACCCACAGGAACTGAGATGGTGTTTATTGTCAGCTGCTAAGTTTTGGGGCAATGTGTTATGCACCGATGGATAATTCACACAATGGCTTCTGATAGCTTGAAAAATCTCCCTAGTGCCAAATAAGGCATAAATCAAGTAAGGCATTTCTTTCCCCAGGTAGCCCCAAACTAACATATCCAAATACCTGTTTCTAGAGGTAATTACTGAAACTGTGATGCTATGACTCAAATAATTTTTGAAATTAACTCTCACAGTATGAATCTAACTCTTTGGAATTTTGCTTCATGGTGTCAATTCAGCATTAAAGGTATTTGTTATTTGCAATACGTCTGGTGGTGAATAATTACTTTCTTATGGTCAAGCTTAAGGTATGCTTCTAAAGTAAATGGTTTAATTTTGTGGTGCAGGAAAATGCCAAGAAAAGTCCTAAGAATGTCTGATATGACACTAGCACAGTCAAACTGAACGTGTATTCCTAAAATGAATAGTTTGAAAGATGGCAGTTACTTGATGTGTAACTTTTGGAATTCTTCCTTCCCTCCAATGTGACTGCTCTATAGTCATATCTCACAGGCTGGGTAAATCAAGGCAGATTTTTTACAACTGTAATATACATTGGGAAGTTAGTATTCTTTCTGTTATCTACATTAAAGGTTTTCTTTGGAATTAACAGAAATGACCACTAGATGCCACTGTTGGTTTTTTTTTAAGGGTAAATAGGATGCAAGAACAGTTCAGATACAAAATTAATTTTTGTGCCATAATGAACACTGGAACAGAAATTGATGGATTATTGTTAATGAAGAACCAAGACCCAGAAGTTCACTACACAGAAGTTTATTGTGAAAGTAAATTAAACATACAAACACAGAATATGGCTAATGGTGGCAAAAGCAATCTGGTAGCTTAAGGCAAGTTTTAATGGAGATGAATTTAGAAAAGATGCAATGATGTAATTTTGTTTAAATACAGATTATGGAAGAATATCAAATTGCATCAATAACTTAATAATAAAAGTTTTCAAAGCCTGCACTACTGGAGAGAAAGGGCTCATGATCTTAATGCCAGCATTAAGATAGATGGAAGCAGTACAATGCTAAATGACAAGAATAATCCCGTATTTACAGAAGGATGGTAACACGAACATTTAATAGCGTTTGATCTTAGTTACTGGTGGACTGAAAGCCCTTAGCTAGAAGCAACAGAAAAAATGTGCCATCATGTTTTTTTTAAAAAAAACAAAATTTAAGTGCAGAGTCAAAAACCAAGGATCTCTGTGATAAAGTAACCTTAAAACAGCACTAGAAGGACCATTTAAAAGGCGATTCCCTCAAGGGAAATTAGGGCACTGAGTGTGTAAACATGTGAGCTGCACAATATCAAAATCCAACCAATTCATTCATAGTACTTAGTTACACAAAATCAGCATGGTCTTTTATGATGCATATTGTTTATAATGATTTAAACACACTCCTTACCATGCATGACTTCAAATATATAACACATACTTTTATTCTGAGATACAGGATATGTTTATGAATTTTAAGACCTATATACATTGAAAGTCACACCTCCCTCATCAGTCAAGTGTATATATGTTTTAAATGCAATGACCTTATTCAGACTTCAGTTCATTTTCTGAATTGACCATGTCAGTTTTTTCAAACTCTTTATAATAATGCCATTCTATTATGATAAAATACATTTTTGCAAAAATTCAGAAATGCAGTAACATTAAATGAATGTAACCATGAAAAATATTTGTAGGAGGTGCCAAATAACTTACTTTTTTTCCAGTTTGTATTAAAAAAAAAAAGCTGCAATCAATTTGACAATGAGCCTATTTTAAAAATATTCTTATACTAATTCATCTCAAAAGGTTCTATTAATAGTCCTTTTGGAAAATACCATATATATATAACCTGTGAATTTTTTCTCCAGAATAATTAATGGAATAAAATGTACCCTCTGCATAGATGTACATTTTCTAAGACTAATTTTCATCACTCAGCATTGTTTTTTACAAAAGCATGCATTATAAAATACACATAAAAGCAGCTATCTTAAACATGATTTTAATACAATATTACCTTTGTAGCTGATTCATCACTGTCTCCAGTTTAATATGCTGTTACATACATGAAGAAGCTCCAGTATCCCTTTCGGACTGACTTAAAAAAAAAAAAATCCCTGAATAAAACAGAAGCCAGCCTGTGACTTCTTTAGGCATTTCAGTAGAATATTGAGAATATCTCCATACAAACTCATGATGATAGAACAGAATCTAAAATGATCTGGGGCAGACTAGAGCTAATACCAATTAAAATTTTTTTATGTTTAAAAAGGAAAGAAAAGGAGCTGATTATCAACATTTAAAAGGATACTGCAACTTTAACAACTGTAAACTTTGTGTTAGAAGGCATGGCAGACAGCTCTAAGCTACAAGGTTTTCAGCTTGTAAATAATGCAAACCATCAGCAGTTTTAAAATGCCATAAACTATAAAAACATAAAAGGAAACAGGGGAAACACAACAAAAAGCCAAGAATGTTTATCTAAAATGAAGCTGAATAACCAACACATCTAAAACTGAAAACAACAACAACAAAAAAAAAAAAACTAGAGCAACTGATTGGGGGGGGAAACCCTCTGGTAAAAAATTTAATTTCTTGACTTTTAAAAATGACATGAACTTTTAAATTAAAATGAAGGAAAAAAAAAAAAGTTTTACAAGTGGATAGTTTCAACTCACTAAAATAATGCCAACAAGGTAAGCTTGCATAGAAAAAAATTTCAAATTATTACTGGCTACATGCATACTTAATTAGAAATGCAGGTATTATAGTGCAAAACCATGGCAGTTTGTGATGTCTTGTTACTGCCTAAGGTTGAGAAATAAACCGTAGTACCTCCAGTTATCACAGTTTCTGGTCTTTTAATTAATTATTTCTGCAGACTAGAAACAATGAATATGTAAAGATGGGGTCACATCTTTTGTGCCACCAATTAGCGAAGCTTGAGGTCATCACCACCACCTAAACTGGAACCAGGACTAGGGTCTTGTTGTCTTCTTGCCTGCAATGACAAAATTATAATTTAGGGTGAAAATGTGTTTTGAAAATCAAAGTGCTAATAAATATAAAATACAGTAGCACATAGAAGAAAAGTTTGCAACTTTTCAGCCAATTTGCAAATTTTCAGCCAGTATCTCCACATGTTAAGAGGAAAAGAACAATATAGATTATGTATGAAATATTTTGCTATAGTTTCCTTAAAAACCAAGAATAAAAATCTCATTATATGCAAAAGAGCATTATCAAAATATGTACTGTGGATAAAAGAGCAACAATCCTGTATTTATAGTTTTGGGACTAAAGGGTTTAATGTGAACACACCATCCAATCGTCTTAGAAGCAAACTTTCGCATTTTCTCTTTTAATACCAGCAGACATTTTACATACTACTATATAAATTAGAGAACCAACAAGGATCGTATAGCATAGGGAACTGTGCTCAATACTTTGTAATAACCTATAAGGGAAAAGAATATATACATATCTGAATCCTTGTGCTATATACCTGAAACTGACACTGTAAATTAACTATTCTTCAATTAAATATACATATAAATAAATACATTTTAAAAAAAGCTGACATCCATCGAGCACTAACTATATGTTGGGCACTGTTCTAGGAAATTCACATGGATGAATTAATTTAATTAATTTAATCCCTGCCAACCACCTATAACACAGGTGCTATTGTTTATCCATTTTATGGATAAAGAGACTGAGTCATAAGAAGTATATGGCTTATTAATCATATAACAAAAATATAGTAGTGAATTTTACCTCTCACTGTATTCTATCTCTGCCATCTGGGTTTTAACCAGAAATCTCTTTACCAAGAAATAAAATTCAGAATTACTATGAATAAAGTATTGTCTCAAAAAAAATATGAGAGTCCTTGGTGCACTTGTTTATACCCAGATATATCTTTACAACAATACTAAACAACTAAGAAACTTGACAATTATAAACATTGAGGATTTTAAGTTTCACTTTAGAATAAACATTTCTACTTAAACTATGGGAAATAGTAGAGAACATCTAAAAATGAACATATTGTACATGACACACTCTGCTAATATACAGTTTTTTAAATTTGTTTTTAATTGAAGGATAATTGCTTTACAGTATTGTTTTGGTTTCTACCAAACATCAACATGAAATATACAGGTTTAATATAAGTGCCCCCCGCTTGATCCACACATAATATCTACTTTCAGTCTCTCACAAATTCCAGTGCATCTTTCTTCCGTAAGTGTTCTTTAGTTACTACAGATGTCAGTCAAGCACAAACATCTGTTTATAGAACCTAGTTCCTTCAGCAACAGTTTTCCTATGCTAGAGGCTATTCCATTTTACCAGTTGTTTAGGCAAAAAACCCTCAACATGTCTTTCTCTCACATCCAACGGCAAATTCTGAGAGGTCTACATTTAAATAAACCCTGAATCCCACACTTCTGACTAATTCCTATCACTCTCACCCTAGTCCAAGCCACCGTCATCTTTCATCTAGATCTTGTTTTAGCCACCTTTGTTATATGCCAGCAACCAACACTGACTGCAATTAACCTGTGCCATCTTTAGCTAAATGGAATCATGGATTATTGTCACCAACTGATTATCCACTGTCTGTCAGTTTTGGGAAACAACTAAAAATTCAAAGTTCTGATTTCAATTATTAGATCTGAAATAGCTGTTAGGGAATGCGCATCCTTGACCTTCAGTGAAACATCTCAGCAAGTCACACCTGTGCTGTAAAATCACATTTAGTTGGAAGCTCCAGTTTTATTGTCATTTCTCAAGAAGGTTATACTGTCTAGACAGAAATGACACTGCCTTATTCACTTTCAAACAGATGAAAACCCAACATTAATTTCTATGGTCTTTCTTATAAACTGTGATGTAGTCCTCTAGCAAACCTTAACTATTTTTACATGCTGACTACATCTTGGCACATTCCTTTTGATTAACTAGTCAGGTTAATGTTATGCTACATGGGTACAGACTGAAAGAGTGACAGAATGCATATGCATCAGAAAAACAAGCTATGTTCTCTACAGAATCAATGCTAAATGTAGTGTAAGGATAGATCAATTCTGCAAAATCAGAGATGGTAATATAAGCATCTGGTTTCAGTCAATGAAGGTTAGAAAGGGGCTGAGCAATGAAGAAACACGGAGAAAAATCAATCCTAATTATATATTTATAAATCACTACTAACCTACCAGTAATACTTTGTGAAAAAGGTATTTCAGCTTTTGTTTTGGAGTAAGAGTAATTTTCAAATTATTTTAATAATCGGGATGAGGTGGATGAACCTAAAACCTATTATACACAGTGAAGTGAGTCAGAGAAAGATAAATATCGTATTCTAATGCATATATACGTAATCTAGAAAAATGGTACCAAAGAATTTATTTACAGGGCAACAATGGAGAAACAGACATAGAGAACAGACTTATGGACATGGGGAGAGGGGAGGAGAGGGTGAGATGTATGGAAAGAGTAACATGGAAAGTTACATTACCATACGTAAAATAGATAGCCAATGGGAATTTGCTATATGGCTCAGGAAAACTCAAATAGGGGCTCTGCCTCAACCTAGAGGGGTGAGGTGGGGAGGGAGATGCAAGGGAGATTCAAAAGGGAAGGGATATATGTATATCTATGGGTGATTGATGTTGAGGTTTGACAGAAAACAGCAAAATTCTGTAAAGCAATTATCCTCCAATAAAAAATAAATATATATTTTTAAAAATTCAGTGAAGTAAAAGAAAAAAAATTATTTTAATAATGGGATGACTCCAAATGAGTGACAAAAACAGTCATCAGCAGCTAGAGTCCTCCCTACTAGTCAGGGCTGTGCAGAGGTTACTTTGCACAGACGTAAAGTTACTTTGCTTTCTGTGTTTTTAATTTCTATTTACACTGTAACGAAGGAATGAGGAAGATGTAAAAGAAGACACTATGATGGAAAATCAAAAACTGAAAAAAATAAAAGGAAGTCTGACAGTATGAATGAGAGCAGAAGAGAGAAGAATGAGAGAGCGGGCAGACTGAGAGGAAATTTAATGCTAGAAAGGAAGATGTATGCGTTGTCATATGAAGGAGACAAATACAGACACATTTATGTCCAATGAAACAGATTCCACACGACTGGAATTCAACAGCTGGATACACTGCCTTGAAAAGCAGTGCTTTAAACTGTGGCACTTTTCTAATGAAGGCTGGATATTTTAGAAGGAATTCTATGAGTAACAAACTAGACGTGATGATGGCAAAGAAACTCTGAACCTGATTATTTTAAAAGCATAAAGCTTGTAATTTCTATTTTCTTTCTCCCCAGTCAATCCAGATAGGCCCTTGCTTTTAATTTTTTATTAACAATATTTCAGAATAGGGTTTTAATATAAAGCAGACACCCATGAGCTTGTTCAGAATACAAATCTGTTTTTAGTTTTTATAAAGAATTAATCTAGACATTTTACTACAGACCCCTCACTACCAGTTGCTCTTGTTTTATTACCCAGAAACATGGCAAATCCAGTTTCTAGATGGCAGTCATGGGATGTGCTCAAAATGAAGAGACAAAGACATTCACCAGATGCTGGAGCTTTCTCTGCTCGTCAGAGCCCTGCAAAGTAGCCAAGAGCAGGGATACCCAGTGAAAATGAATAAAACCTGGCTGACTTCCTTTCTTTTATTATCAAGATCATCAAACTGCAGAATACTTCATGAGAAAATGCCCTAATAATTAAAAATAGATCCAAACTTATTGAGTGTATACTACACCAAGATGATGTGCAAATCACTTTAACACTTGGCTAAAGGCTGGAACATAGCATGATAGAAGATTAGAGTAGCACTGTGCTTTATAGAGCTCTAGTTCAACTCTCACTTACACATGATACATCTGAGACCAAGAATGTTACATAGTTCCCCCAAGGTTTCACAGTTAGCTGGTGGCAGTGAAAACAAATTCAGAACGCTAAAGAAAATGAACCTTTACCTTACAATTAGTATTAATGTCAGCCTCCTAAGTAACTGCTATTTCTCCTGACAGCTAAGGTGAGACGAGACACAAAGCGGAAATTTCAAGTCCTAATACAACAGAAAAATGCACTTTCTCCAAACTCATAAAGGAGGTAAAAACAAGGTCAGAAGACAATCATTAGTAGACTTCAAGAGCTGGTCTACTAGGCACATTAAAAAAAATACAGTTCTTATAAAGTATACTTCAGGAAAACTTTAAAGTGGCCTTTTAAAAATAAAAGAGATAGTGGAAATAACTGACATTTCCGGGCTTGGATGGGACAGCTCTACACTTTAGTAATGTGAGCTTATAGAAGCTTCTTACCCTCTTTCAGCCTCAGCTCCGCAAAAGGGAGATACATCTAAGAGCATTTAAGAATCAAATGTAAAACCAATACTGCAGCATATACTGCCTGGCACATACTAAGCACTCATGCTGTGTACTATCACTACAAAGCTGCTTATAACTTCCCAATTTATCTATATGAACTTTTCAAATCTTAAAATAAAAAAAACACTACATCTTGTAGATGAGTAATTTTTATGAATTAAAATAAAGTTAAAATTAAAAGAATTTTAGTAAAATCTGACTCTCCTATGGTATCTAGCAAACAAGGTCCTCTCCCTTTGTGTGGGAGAAGGCAGACCTAGCACTCTTGTTCTCCTTCACTAACCCGCTTCCGATGCTCACTCTTAGTCCGAGTTCCTATTCCTAGTTCACTTTCATCTACTGTCCAAAATACACCTCAGGAAGGTCCAGTATAGACAGATTTTTATGTTAATTTGTCCTTACATAAAAATAAGTGTTGAGAGAGTTAAGTGATGTGAAAACTGAAGTCTGTGGGAATTTAAAATAAATAAGAGGCTGAAATTTTCTTCTTGGGACCACACAGAATTGAAGGCTCCAAAAACATACAAAACATAAATATAAAAACCACATAGTCTTTCGCCTGTTTTTATTTCCAAATAGTTTCCACATAAAATTCCCATATGATTTGCTGAACTGTACTAAAACTGCTTATAGCAGAATAAGCAATAATGGTTTACCCATTCTCTGACATTAAAGACAATAATTTATTTGCTAACACTTTGTAACCTAAACAAATGCAAGCATTTTCTAGATAACGACAGAGAAAATCTCCTTCAGCACCCTGTCATCCTGCAGCTGAATTAAGAGCCAATAGTACTATATCACAATTTTAGGTTAAGAGGCCAATCAAGCTGAAGGCAGTCTCTGGACACACTGCGAATGTGTGTGAGCTACTGTAGAACAGGTGACAGAGGTATCACTACAACTTATTTATGATCGAACCACTCAGCCTCTACCTGATGAAATTATTAACTTCGATCTTCTTTCACAAAATCCCAAAGCAAGGCAATGAAATTACAGTTACAGAGATATATAACGTAAAAGACTGCCATGCATAGCATGTCAATATTTTCAAGTCATAGAAAGAATCTCAGGTAAAGAGGCATGGAGTTACTTCTATGTGACAACAGACATCAATGGGCAGGCACTTTACAGAATAAATGTCTTTGATTACTTTTTGTTTTAAAGTCTACTTTTTTATTAAAAGTATTTTTTATCTTCTGCACTGAAGAGTGTACAAACCATAAATATATGATTGATGCATTTTCACAAAGTAAACACACCCATGTAGTCCTTAGATCAAGAAATATCACCAAATACAGGAAGTTTGTACCCTCTCCTCATCACTACTCAATCCCAAGAGAAGCCAGAAAAATGCAAAATTGTTTAGTATTGTTAAAAAAAACAAAGAAAGAAACAGCACAGGATACAAAATAGCTTGGCAACATATCTTTGACTTTCACAGTCTATAAAGTTAGGATATGCCCACCTTTACTGCCACTCCAAATACACTGTAAGCGAAGATGCACAGAAAGAGGGGATGAATAAAAAAAAATCTATGAACAATAAATGCTGGAGAGGATGTGGGGAAAAGGGACTCCTCTTGCGCTATTGGTGGGAATGTAAATTGATATAGCCACTATGGAGAACAGTATGGAGATTTCTTTAACAACTAGGAATAAAACTACCATATGACCCAGCAATCCCCCTACTGGGTACATACCCTGAGAAAACCACAATTCTAGAAGACACGTGTACCATAATGTTCACTGCAGCACTATTTTACAATAGCCAGGACATGGAAGCAACCTAGATGTTCAACAGATGAATGGATAAAGAAGCTGTGGTACATATATACAGTGGAATATTACTCAGCCATAAAAAGGAATGAACTTGAGTCAGTTCAAGTGAGGTGCATGAACCTAGAGCCTGTTATACAGATTGAAGTATGTCAGAAAAAGAAAAATGTCATATATTAATGTGTAGACATGGAATCTAGAAAAGTGGTATTGATGAACCTATTTGTGTGGCAGCAAGAGATGCAGAAAGAGAGAACAGATCTGTGGACACAGTAGGGGAAGGAGAGGCTGGGCCAGACTGAGAGAGCAGCACTGAAATATATGCATTATTACATGTAAAACAGATAGCCAGTGGGAATTCACTGCATGGTGCAAGGAGCTCAATCTAGTGCTCTGTGACAACCTAGAGGGGTGGGATGGGGTGGGAGGTGGGAGGGAAGTTAAAGAGGGAGGGGACACGTGTATCTATGGCTGATTCATGCTGACACATGGCAGAAACCAACAAAACACTGTAAAGCAATTACCTTCCAATTAAAAATAAACAAAAATGAAAGAGGGGGGTGAACAAACTAGCTTCCAATGAGTTCCATTTTAAGTGTCAGATACTGAGTTAGGCAGTATCCTGGGAGGTACAGTGTTAGCTCCATTTTACAGATGAGGGTCAAGAATTTAAGCAACCTTCCCAGTGTAGTAGAGCTAGGATTCAAAACCAGGGCAGTCTATTAGAAGCCTCATCCTCATCTACTACCTGAAAGGTTCTCAAGTTACATTCTGCCACTTACTGGGTTCCCTGAAAACATCCCAGGGACTCCAGAGGGAGACCAGAATACTCCCTCCCCCTGCTTCAACCAAAGCAGTGCCCCCTTTAGCTGTTTTATGCATTAAAGTCCTATGTAAAATTTCAAATGAAGATAGAAATTCACATAAAAAAGTTTCAGAATCTTCTGTTTTCATCATTCTGTGTTAACACAACCAACAAACATTCTCTTAACAAGTAATAGATGATACAAAATTCAAAAGGTATAAAAATGTAATCACTCCAGGAATTTTAGAACTGATTTCAGGTTAAAAGACACTGGGGAAAACCACTTGGAATTCTGCTTCCTTCTGTCAGTAACCTTAAACAGCTACACATACTAAATGCTCATGAGCCCCACTGTTACAAGTTTAGCAAGCCAGGGCTAGAGGCCTCAGAGGTTATCCAAACAGGGGCAAGACATCCCCAAGCCTCTGTGCTGCCAGGATCTTAAGCCTCCAAGGCCCACTTACTGGGTTACTGCCACCCACGAGTTTACCGCTGCTCCTTGGCCCTTGTCTCCAGTCAGGCGTCAGGACCACCCACTAGAACCCTTATTATTCTTTTCTTCCTCAGTTTTTTCTTTTCCAGGCAAAACGGTTTCTGACCTCTTCTGGGAGATTTTATTTTTCAACTTAATCATCTTTGTGGGTGATGTGGAAATTCATTTCCCAGTGCTAGGCTGTACTGGTGGAAAACTTCTGCTTAGGAAACTGGTTTAAGTCTTCACTCTTCCCTTCCTTAACCAACTATTTGAAAGACACAAAATCAATTTTTCTCAGAGTCTCAGTTTCTTGAAATGGAAATAATAACTTTATCCAGGTGAATGTAAAAAACCCATTTTTCATAAAATTGTAACTTTTCAAAAAATAAAATTAAAAACAAAAAGAATGTTTGATTATATTTTTTAAGATCCTCTTACAGATATCTGAATTATGGGGGGGCGGGGGCGCAGTGGAGACCACAGTATTTTTCTCCAATGTTCTCCTTTCAGGAAAGAGGGAGTAAACTACAAGAAATAAGCTGACATCAGGAATCTGTTAGGAATCTTTTTTTTTTTAAGGGAAGAAAAATACACATTCACAAAGTCCCAAAAGACATGCATACCCAAAACTCCCCTAAGAGACTGCCAGTGCGAGCTCTGGAGTCTCCAGGCCAATTTTCTAGATGACAGTTCTCTACAAGAACTGACTTCTTAAATTATTGCTATAAGGGACTATAGGATCTTAAATCATTGATGGAAACCAAGCCATTTTCTCTACGCTCTAGGTCATAATGCAGGGAAAGTGCCCCAATACACTTTATAGAGAACGAAAAGGATGTTCTTGTTAGCCAGATAATTCAATTAACTGGAACCATCACTGTGGTAGAGCTTTTAGTGCTAAGAAGTACTTTAGAGTTATTATTTACTGAGAGCACACACACACACCAAGTGCCTTATAAGCATTTTCCCATTTAATTCTCACAACAAATTCTCTCATGTCTGTTGGCATGAGAGAGGTTGGCAACTGATGAGCCAGGAATCTTAACTAGCCCTTACTACAAAGCCCATGTGCTCAATCACTGACATAAAACTCACTGGAAACTATCTATCTGAGAAAGAAATTATTTGACATCTTTAGCAATAAAAATATCACTATTTTTTTGTTCATATACAAACACACACATATAAATTCTCACACCAACACGTTTTTCTTCAAGAAACATTATTTACAAGAACAGTTAAACTAACATTTTAGAGAAGACAATTCTTAGCCTCAATTAATCTAAAATTTTATGTAAAGCAAATCACATACAAAAAAAATTCTAATTAACTGTTCTAACAGCTGTCAAGTTGTTATTCTTCAAATATAATGTAGCTGGACAGCACTTTTTATAAAATGATTCTGATGTTCCTTTAAAGCTATGTTAGTTTGTTCCGGAAAGACTGACCCATTCTTTGATATGTTAAGATCTCTTAGTCCTTCACTCCTTTGCACATTGCTCCATCAGTCCAGAATGCTTTCCCCAGCTTGTCCTGCTGGCAAGTTCACATTCCTCCTTCAAAACCCTGCAAGTGACCCCCCAGGCAGAGGCAGATGTGTGCGCCCTTCCTCTGTACTGCCATGGTCAAAACGTCAGGGACCACTTTTCACTGGGGATCATACTACAGTAGAAGACAGACAAGCTTTTAATTGTTCTAACATACTGTTCAATAACAACAGTAATAGAAATAAGAAGAGCTCTGGAAACTACAAAGTAGAAGGGCTAATTATGATTAAGAAGATCAGAGAAGGGATTGACAGATAACACTTAAAGCTGGACCTTGAATACGCAGAAGAGTAAATTCTCAGTCAAGGAACAAACAGCATAAGCAAAAAGGTTCAGATAACAAATGCATATTATACACTGAAAACTTCTTACTATTACAGAAATGAGTATCCTCGAAGAAAATGCCACGGCAAGTTTGATTACAAGAATTGCAAAAGCTTCAAAGAAAAAAATGTACTGCATTACATCCCTCCTGTCTTTCCCCCTGGCTAGAAAGTATTTTTGAGGTCATCATCAGTCGCTATCAGCCAATTACATCAATTTACTCACTGACAAAAGGAAATATCAACCATTAAATGATAATTCTGTTTCATACACTAAGCACTAAGTAGACTTGATTTTTTAATTTGTTATATATATATATGGCCGTGCCACATGGCTTGTGAGATCTTAATTCTCCAACCAGGGATTGAACCTGGGCCCTTAGCAGTGAAAGCACGGAGTCCTAACAAACTGGACCACTAGCGAATTCCCTTAAAAAATATTTTAACAAACATATATATGAAGTAATACCAATAATGTCAGCTGACACCTAGTCAGCACCGCGTTCTATAAAGGTGCTTTCGCATGTATTAATATTTACTCACTTAATCTTTATGATGAACATACGAGATAGGCACAATTACAGACGAGAAAACTCAGTCACAGAAAAGCGAAACACTTTATCAGAGGTCACAAGTGGCGGTCAGATTCAGAGCTTGCTATCTGGCTCCAGGGTCTGGGATCTTAACCACTGTCTTTGTGTACACACAGACACACTTTTATGCTAATTTAAATAGTGTACATATAATTTTGTGCATAGAAAAACAAATTTTCTCTATCATATAACATTGACTTAAAAAATGTTTTTAACATGGAAAAATATATGTAAATAACATAAAAATAACACCTTAACCATCTTTAAGTACACAGTTCCATAGTATTAAGTAAGCACATTCATACTTTTGTGCAACCAGTTTTCAGAACACTTTCTAATACCTGGAAATTATTCTATTTAGTTGATAGTAATATTGAATTTAAGTCCTGGACAAGACTAAATATGAGTGTTTAGGACTAAAGCAGACATCTGTAATAAAACTGTAAAAAGACACAAGGAAGTGATTACTACAAATACTGAGGCAATGATTACTTTCAAGCGGAAAGATAAAGTCATAACTAAACGCACACATGGAAGTGGGAACACCTGGGTAAATGTCGTATTAAAAAAAATCTCGATGGTTGTAAGAGTGTTACCCTTCCAATAATTAAGCTACATATAGTTTTGTTGTCGCTTTGGTGTCTACTTCACTTTATCACAAAAAGATTTTAATAAAAATTGTCTAAGTTAATTCCATTCTTTGTAGTAGTCTGAAAGTATTCAATTCTCCTCTAGTAAAGAGACTATACAGAGGACTGAAAATTAATGTTATAATATCAAGCCAAAATATTTACAGAAAAGTGGAAAATGATGTTTTTCCCAAATATTTTAATAATGTTCTAAAAATATATATTCTATGATAACATAAGATAGTTTTTACACAAAAATCTAGAAGACATTTAAGACAAAAGCAGATATTTGGATCAATGAATAGAAAATATACCTTACAGTAAATGATTTTTAGGAAGACTGATAAATGAGGAATTCATGTACAACCTTAAAATTAAGACTAAAGTTTCTTTAAAGCAATTACATTTAATAAACATGGAAGTCACAGAGCACCACTTTTTAAAAATGAAAGACATTAAACTACTTTAAAACATTATGCACAAACATTACAAATAGAGCCTGAGAGTTTGGGGGAAAGTACTAACCAGTTACTGCCAGCAGCTGTGAAACTCTCACCTCCATTTCCTCCCGATGAGACCTGTCTCGGTCTTCAAATTCACGTGTCCTTCTTCGGGCCTCTTCAAAGGCCTGCTGTGCTAAGGCATCCTCCTGCTGTCATAAGAAGATATGAAATAGGTATTTTAATTTTGACTTATAATCAAAAAATTAAAATTTGTGGGGGGTGTTTTATTTTTTGAAACAAAGGAACAACAGGATTTCTCAAAATATCAAAGACATAAAAAAACATT
This sequence comes from Neotragus moschatus, assembly GCA_006410615.1. Taxonomy (NCBI): domain Eukaryota; kingdom Metazoa; phylum Chordata; class Mammalia; order Artiodactyla; family Bovidae; genus Neotragus; species Neotragus moschatus. The sequence continues at coordinate 1,854,567 of SJYA01002795.1, read as the reverse complement.
AGAGCAACTTCTCCAAGAAAACCTCATTATTTTCGTGTGCTAATATAACATCCTGGAAATCGTAGTCACGTTCAATCACATTATAACAAATGAAAATGCTTTTCCCTTTTCTGTCCTTACCTCATGCTATTCACCAAAATAAAATCCTCATCAAGTCAATATCTAAGACATGGGAGTATAAGGAAAAAGAAATCAGTAGATACTTCTACAGTGTGGGGATAAGACAGGCCGGATGCTCTAAATTGTAATACTGAAGTCAGAAATATAGAAGAGAGTATTAACAGAATTGGTTGTACAAATGTTAGAAACTTCTAGGCAACAAAAAGAAAATTCCAAGGGATATTATCAAGGAAAATTATTTGTAACATGTAACAAATCTACCTGAATCCTTTCCCAATGGATGAATAAAGATCTGTACATGAAGGAAACCTAGATACCTCAAACTTCTTGTGTCTAAAAGGCAACCAATTTAAACTTGCCCTCTCTACTTAAGTCTGGATGGTAGCACCACTCACTCATTTCAGCTAGGAACCTGAACTGCCTTTGACACTTTACTCTCCTCTTATCTTTACAGATCCCATCAACCACCAAATCCTATCCATGTGACCTCCGATTTTTTGAATTATTATAGTCTCCTTTTCATCCTTCAAACATTTTGCTAGTTCAGGCTCCTAAGAACTCTCACTAAATTACTGCAATTACTTACTGCTTCCATTCTGTCATCCCCCAAGCCATAATACAGCCATCAGGGCATGCCTTCTAAAGCACAACCTGACCATAACCCCCACCTTAAAGCTCCCTCACTGTCTACAGCACATGATGCTCAATGTTTGCAGCCACATATGTCTCAACACTAGAACTTTCAATGCACAGTTGATGAAATTAAAATATCAAAAACACAACCAAAAAAGTCAATATTCAGCTGCCTCAGCTTCACTGCAGGAATGGGTGGCCGGGTAACAATGCTCGAGCCAATGATATAGAAGTGTAAGTCACCTGATAGGGCTTCTAAGAGTCATTTAAGAGACATGTCACCTTTCCTTCTCCCTGGGAACTGATGCAATGACCAGAGATACAGCATCCATCTTGCACACATAATACTAAGCCATACACAGTGAGCACAGTGCAGCAGGAAAAATGAACGGACCCACAGCCCCCAGTAATATGTGCTATCCCGGGCCTGAACTGCATACCACCGATATCTTATTCTGTGTGCTAAATCCTTTATTTGGCTATGTTAGCTGGGTTGTTCAATACTTGTCATTTTCACTGACTAAACAAAACGGAAAAGTGTGAGCAAGTTTCCACTCTTATGATGCATTTACTAGCTTTGTGACCCAGGATTATTTTGTTTTCTAAGCCTCAGTAAACTCTCATGAAGAATGCACATAGCCCTAATACTTCATGAGATTAAATAACATTAAAAAAAATTAAAGTGCACTACCTGACAACATTCAATAAATCCTATTCTTTTATAAGCACTTGTGGACAGATAAAACTTATACATGTGACTACATATTACTATATATACCAACTGTATTCTCAGAATGTAATGTATAAGCCAGAGACACCCACAAAAGAACACTATTCCCAACTCCTTGGGGTTTTCTCTTAGTTAGGTATCAACTAGGACATGTCTGCTCATAACAGGATATCCCTTCTGTTTTGTGTATTCATTCACTTAATTTCATTTACTCCACAAATGTCCAGTGAGTCTTTATGATGCCCAAGTCACTGTGCTGGGTGCCACGTATGCAATGAGTGGGAACAATCAACGCTTTTCCTCACAGTTTCTGGTCTAGTAGGGCAGGTGGACAATGAACAAATAATTACAAAAATCAATAAATAATTACCAGTTGTGACTGAATACAGTAGAGAAGACTTGAAAGATAAAATGAGAGCATATGAGATGTAATCTAACTCCCTAAGGCAGTTATTAGCCACTAATGTGTATTTTAGCAAGGATCATAGGTTTTTACCTTATTAAAAAGAAATTATTACCATTATTTGTAGTTAAAAAAAAAAAAAAAAAAAGGCCAAGAGAGATTTGGTAGCTCTCTACCTACAATTCCAGCTTCGTCTTTTCTAGTAAGATGTGAAATGTATGTGTAATGAACAGTGTCTCCACTTTAATAAATGGTTAAACTGAAAGACAATCAGTGACCCATGTTATTTTGATTGTTTCCTGGTGGGAACTTAAATAACACCTCCCTTTCAAGGATAGTATAGAGTACTTGCTGATAAAACTGCACACTCACCCATAAAGTACGCTAAAACAGATAGGGACAACTAACACCAGCCAGACTCAGGCAGTAGAAGGAGAGGCTTTCAGCACTCCGGGCCCCACCAGCTACCTGCTACACTAATGTTACTCCATAGTCTGTACCACAGTCTGCACAAAGGAATCAGGTGGGGTCATCATAAAGAGTGGTTGGGTGTTTGTGAAACCCACATGGGAAAAAAGCCTAGCAGTGCTTTCACAGAGCATACAAATAGACTATTCTTAACCATTCTTGCTATGTTGATTTTGGCTTTATTGTATAGCTAAATCTACAACTATATTTATTTTACAGTTTGGTAATACTCACCTTTCTGTGCAATGAATTTAAAAACTAGATGTATTAAATGAAAAATTAAGAATCAAACTCGTATCCAAGAAAACTGATGATGAATGCATAATCTGTACAAAATAATGACATTTCCTATTCTCTGTGGGGACCAAGATGATTATCACTGATCACATGAAAACCAAAAGAAATAAATCTGCTGAAGAAGCATCAACATATACTTCAAAGGCGACAATTTAGCATGTGCAGCTGCAAACGGTACATTTAACACCACTCTGTAGAACATAACTTTATTTAAATCAAATGACTCTTCTATTTCACTCACATTCTTATGCACATACAAAAAGCAAAGCTGTTTGCATGTTGGCTTTGCTGAAAGAAAAACCCTGCAAAAAGCTTTAGGGTACCAGTTTTACATCAGTGTCATCGGGTACTTTAAATAGAAAAATCTATTCATCCCAATAATGGCTAAATTTTTCTAACCTTATTATAGAATCAAAATAGAACTTTTGGAAAGTCATTATACTGGAGGTGAAACATTTTTCTGACTGTTAAATTAATTTAAAAAGTACAACAACGAAGATAAAGCTGTTAGTTCTTAAACTGCTAATACAAATATAAATGGTGCAACAAACATTTAAACACTGTATAAATAATAATATTCTTGGTGAATTTTTAAAACGATGAAATAGAAATTTACTAGGAATTAGTTGTGGTACACAAGTAATTCATAATTGTTACCCAAACAATTCTTTTCCAAAGTAGCGAGGAATTCTACCAATCAACTGGACATCAGAGTTGCATAAATTACAAATATATCCATGTATTCACAGTTAAAGTGGCTGAACTATAAAATCTGTGACAAAGCTGATGCTGAACACAAAAAAATTCACATGACATCACACAAGCACTTTGGATTTTAAAAATTTGAGCCTTTGAAGAACTTCTCTGAAATCAACCTAGTTCCTAAAATGGCATTGATTTTGTTTGTTTCCTGTGAATGAGTCCTTTCAGCTATATTTTGTTCAAAATTAGCTGGAAATCTCTGATCAAAGTACTCAATGGTAAAGTGCCAAATTTTTCAGTTTTCCCAGCTTTCAAAGAATTGCAATTATTGAAAATCAAACATAGGAAAACAACACTGAAATTTACCCCTTACACATTACAGAAAATGAAGTGAAAATACAATCAGCAATCATGATTCAACTGTGAGTTTATACAAGTGTACTCAGAAATATCTTCATTGTGGGAAACTTTCAAAACACTTTATTGAAGTATATTACACACACAAAATAGTACACAACTTAGGGCTGTTCTGTCCAGTAGCACAGCCTCTAGCTATGTGAGTACTGCATACTTGAAATGTTGCTAATTTGAGTAAGTGGGAAACAAACACACTGGGTTTCAAATACTTACTGCCAAAAAAAGGTAAAATGTCTCAATAGATGTTTATATCCACTTTATGTTCAAATGATAATATTTTGGATATACTGGGATAAATAAATGCAAAAGTTAGTAATTAAAAAACTTTTTAAAATATGACTTTTAGAAAAATTTAAATTATACAATGTGGCTCACATTTGAATTCTACTGGACAGCCCTGTCCTAAAAGATAGCTTGATGAGTTTTCAGAAACTGAACCTGCTCTGTAACTAAAACCCACATGAAGAAACAGAACATTACCAGTATCTTGGAAGTTGTCTTTTCTTCCATTCCAGTAACTAGCCTCCCCTGCCAAGAATAAATCACTACCATTCTTTTTAACATCATGTAGTATTAGTTTTACCTATTTTTGTACTTTGATATATAAATGTATTCATATAGCATGTGGTTTTTTTAATACCCTTAATATATTTGTTAAATTCACTGATTGCTTTTCATTTTCACTGTATTTCTCTGTGTGAACATGCAATTTATCAATTTGACTGTTTAGTGGGCATTTGGGCAGTTTATATAGCTCCTGGCTATTAACCAATAATGCTGCTACAAATGTCTTAGTATGTATATCTTGATGAATACACACACACACACACACACACTCTCTCTCTCTCTCTCTCTCTCACTCACTCATTTCTACTGCATACCAAGGCTCAGAAAAGAATTACTGGATCACACATACACACGTGCAGTTTCAGTATTTATTGCCAGTTTTCCAAATGTTTTGTCAACTTTATGTAATCAAACAACACACCAACTGTTTTTCCATATCCTTGCCAATGTTTGTCAAAGATACTATGAACAAAGGCAAAAAGACAATACCTGTGAAAATATTTCAGCAGATATACTTACACAATTTAATTTTTAAAAATGGAGTTGTGACTATCCTCTGAGTTTACCAGGTACCTCAGCAACTGTTAAGAGAATTTTGTTCTCACACGGCAGAAAGAATAAGCAAGCTATCTCTCTTCTGTGTTTCTTATCAGGACACTAATCCTATCATATCAGGACTCCACTCTTCTGATCTCATTTAACTTTAATCAACCCCATAAGGGGGGTTCACTGGTGGCTCAGTGGTAAAAGAATCCACCTGCCAATACATGAGATGCAGGTTTGATCCCGGTATCAGGAAAATACCCTTAAGAAGGAAATGGCAACCCACTCTATTCTTGGCTGGAAAATCCCACAGACAGAGGAGCCTGGAGGGCTACAATCCATGGGGTTGCAAAAGAGTCAGACACAATCTAGTGACTAAACAACAAGAGCATACTCCATAAAGGCCCTATCTCCAAATACAGTCATATTGGAAGCTGAGGATTCAAAGTACTAACTTACGGTTAACACAAATATGCTGCTGACAATAGCTGGTAAGTGGTGGGGCCAGGAATCACAGTTTTATGACCATGAAGCTCCTACTCCTAACTTCTATACCATATTGCCTTTTTACTTTTTTTTATTATCTTCCAGAAGATTTGGGATGGTGAAAGCTCCAGAGAAGTGCTGATGGTTGGCATCCCCTGCTTTAAAATTTTTATATTATGAAAGACCTATTATTATACTAGTTTTCTATCACAGTAGATGACATTTTATAGCAATAAAACCCAATCTGTGGACCAGAGCAACAAAACCTGGGAAATTCTAAGTATGGAAAATACTGTGGGTTAAACTTAAAATTTTTACCTGTCATTTTATATTTCAGTTTTAGACGTCAACTCAATTCCCCCTTATATAAATTCAGTCTGCTGTTAATCACTTTTTGCAAAAACAGCCTTCTAAATTGCCAATTATTTACTATTTTTCTGAAAGAATTAAGTATTCCTTATCACCATGGAAATCAAAGTAGCAGAGATTCTTTCCTAAGAATTTTAACTCTGAATCTGAATTTTTTTACTAGGAAGGTTTAATTTTTTGATCTCTTAAGTAGACAATTCCTACATTTCTATATATGGACAACAACATGGAAAGAGATAACAGAACTAACAAAAAGAGAGCTCCTTTTTATTCATGCCACCATTTTAACTTCATTAAGTGGATTAATATTAAACAACTGAAAAATTAACATCACCTAATAATCATATACTGACATGTTCTGGCCCCCATAATTACAGAAGTAAATCAGCTGTTAATCTTAATGTGACTCACTTGCATGTAATGAGGCATCCCTTTTGCAGGTTTGGCTATGATGTATTTAGGTGTGGATTTCTTTCTGTTTATCCTTCTTAAAGTTCATTAAACTTCTTGGACATGGAGATGAATATTTTTAATCAAATTTAGAAATTTTCAGCTATTTCTTAAAACACACTTTTTGCTCCTTTCTTTCTCTCCTCTCCATCTGGGACTTTCATTACATGCATGCTGTTCCGTATGCTGGCATCTACCGTCTCTGATACTGATTTGTTTTTTTCTTTCTGCTTTCTGTTCTTGAGACTGGATAACCTCTGTTAACCTGTGTTCAAGTTCACTAATTCTTTTGCCAGCTCAAATCCTGATCTGTGAATTTTTCATTTCAGTCATTGTACTTTTCAAATTCTAGAATTTCTATTTGATTCCTTTAAAAAATTTAGATCTCTTTATCCCTTAAAAAAAAAAAAAAAAAAATCTTTTGGCTGCACTGCATGGCATGTAGGATCTTAAGTTTCCCAACCAGGGATCGAACCCACACCCTGTGCATTGGCAACAGAGAGTCTTAACCACTGGACGAGGTAAGTCCCAAATCTCTTTATTAATACTCTCTTTGAAGAGTCACTGGCAAAAGGAAGAATTTTCCCTTTAGTTCTTTGAATACACCGAAAAAGAAACTGCTTCTTTTGTTACTAGGAACCATCATTTGCCACTGAGCTCCCTCCAAGTTTCTATTGCTTGCTTTCCCCTGAATAACAGTCACACTTTTGTGCTTATTTTGTCTTATAATTTCCTGTTAAAAACTGGGTATTTTAGATGAAATACTCTAAATTAGCAGCAAATCGAAATTCTGACCCTACCTACAGCTTCATGTTGCCTGTTTTCTGTTTGTCCACTTAGTGACTTGCCTAATTTTCTGGAGTCTGTTTCCCCATCAGTGTCCAAACTCTGATGTCACTGCCTTTTTTTTTTTCCCTCTTTTTAAGCCTTGCTTTCTAGGGGTCTGTCCCAGGTCAGCATAACTTAGTGGTCAGCCAATGACTGGTCAGAGGTTTTGCTTCAACACCTTGAGCCAGAAGGCTTTCAAATCCTTTGCCATGGGGTCTGTCTGTGGCTTGGACAGATACTTTTAAAGTGGAGGGAGTTGATCAATCTACCCTGCATTCAGTCAGGGGCCAATAGCTTTCAATGGTCCTCTGTCCTCTCCTGAATAGGTATAGCCTTGTACATGTACACAGCCTTTTGGACCCTAAGAGCTAAGTGGGATGTGAATAGTAGGGCTCACTTTAGCTATCTCTTTCCTTAGATTTCCCCAATAAATTTCTGGCCAGTCTGCCATTTTCTTGTTCCCTGCAACATTAGCTTTCCCAGACTGTCTGCCACAGAGACTGCTATTGTTTTCAGTAACAGCCCTGGGCATGTGTTTTTCCAAGTGCTGCTCTAAATAAAGTCAGCTCCCTCTGACAGGACAACAGAGCTGCCAGTCCTCATGGCATACCCGAAGTAGAACTTGAGGAACCAAAGCCGAGGGGGAGATGGGAGCATCTCCTAACATGCTAGACGATCATCACTGTTTATACTGAAACTCACTAGCTTTGTTCGAATAATGCCTCTCAATATATGTCCTTTGGTTAAATTTCCAGAGACCTTAAATGAGTTTTTGCTTGTTTGTTTACAATTTTGTTAAGTTTAATAATTGCTTTTTTGGAAGAACTTGCCAAGCTCCTCATTCAGCTGTTTCAAAACTGCTGCTCTTACATTTTAAACTGGGTTCCCTCCCCTCAATATGTGCCAAAGATCCAGAGAAAATATTAAACAGAACCATCTATTACACTTTGAAGTGCTCCACTAAGCACACAGTGGTAATCCAATGCAATTTAAAACCACTGTAGGAAAAACTTTCCCCAAACTAGGACCAAATTCTGAGTCTCAGTTTCTTCAGAATTCCTCAATATTATGAGAACATGAGATTTTCTATACTTACTCTTAAAAAAAAAAAAAAATTTCTGAATTTACTTGATAATAACAAACTGCATATACAGAGACAAGGCAGGCAGGAAGGCCCTGAATCTCCTGTTCTCTGCTTCCGCAGGCCCTCCCCACCCCTAGGCCCCAGCAGGGACCACTCCCTTCCCGTCCTGTGGTGGAAGTGGGGATTGGAAGGTATGGAGATGCTGTGTGTGTGTATGAACGTGTGTGTGTGTATGAATGTGTGTGTGCATGAATGTGTCTGTGTGTGTATGAGTGTGTGTGTGTGTGTGTGTGTGTGTGTGTGTGTGTGTATGGGGGCAGTGTGAAGAATGGAGAAGGATCAAAAATTAGAGAGAGGGCCTTCCCCTGATGTGTCTCAGCTTATGAGACAGTAGAAGATCCAGCATCCAAAAGTGACCCAGTGACTGGCCCAGCTGAGCTCTGACCACTTGTAGACCGTGTATGCCATGCCGTAGCCCTGCTCCTCTGTGGTGTCGTCCACATCAACATCAAACAGGGAGCCCAGGTAGGCCAGGTGGAAGATGGCCAGGGCCCCAAAGAGCAGGTTTAAGGCTCGCACCCCCAGGCCCAAACGATACTGGTGTGAACAGTCTGGTGGGCATCTTCTCGACAAGATGCAGGCACTGAGGATCCGAGCCAGGCGCTTTCGGAGGATGTGCTCCACATAAGTGATAAACGCCAGAGATAGCAGCACCGCAGCCAGGTGGAAGCTAAAGCCGTGCAGGAGGGCGCTGGCTGTATAGGTGACCAGCACGGCTGACAAGGTCCCCAGGTGGAGAGCATTCTTGAAAACATAGTTATTTAGCCAGCAAGACATGGGCAGGTTCCAGCTTGTGACAACTTCCACCATGGACCGGGGCAGCTCCACGTTCAGTGGCTTAGAGACCGTCAGGTCCCATTCCAGGTGATCCTTCTCCTTGGTGAAGCCGGTCCCTGCCAACGTGGCTGTGGCCTCGGATAGAAAGCCCACAAAATAGTTGCTGAAGCGGAAGGAGACAGCACTCTCATAGGCTCGCAGCCACTTGCGAAGGAAGGGGTCACCATCGAGGGGAATGAAGTAGGGGAAGAGATAGGGGCCCACACAGGTGGACAGCACCAGGCACAGAAAGGCCAGCAACAGGCTCTGGGCCACCTTCTGCAGCCACCGGCAGCTCAGTGGGCGGCCTTGGACAGCCTCTAAGTACCTGTGGAAGGATATCCAGGGCCCAAAGATGACAGTGCCCACAAAGCAGAGGTAGCCCATGAACTCCACGGGTGAGGGCACCATGCTCACCTCACCCCGATCCAAGTCAAAGCCCAGAGACACTGCCTTCATAGCCACAATCATCTGGGCCCCTCGCATCCTGTGCCACGCCACAGTGTCCACCATGTACGTCTCACCCATGAGCAAGTAGGCGAGGATGGTGACGGAGACAAAGAGGCCGCGATGGGAGGAATGTCGGCAGAGGAACAGCACAAGGTAGCACAGAAGGCTGAGCAGCATGACCCAGACCACGTGCAGCTCAAAGAAGTGGTAGAGGCTGAAGAACCCACCTGCCACAGTACTTGCATGTTTCAGGTAGGATGGCAATCCGAGCCTCCAGAGGAGGCGGCAGGCGAGACAGATGGCAAGGAGCAGCCAGATCTGCTCAAGGCCCTGCTGGGCAGTAGGCAGGAGACAGTCCTGCAGGAGCTGCTGGAAAAATTCCTGGCGGCTGAAAGTGGCCATTGTGGACCGCCACGTATGGATGAACAGATGACTTGGCAGTAGAGAAGCTGCAGTCCAGGGGGCCAGGGACACACCACTGCCACCACTGGGAAGCCTCCACCACCAGCTGTAAGGCTGGAACCACTGAAGCTCCCAGGGCAGCACTGTATACTTAAAGACTGGGTAAAATAGATCTCCAGACAAAGGCAAGATTAGGGATAAATAAAGGGACCACAGTCAGTAAAGCCTGAAGTCACCCTACCTGGGCTCGCTCCTCATCAAACTCCAGGCAGCCCATACCATCCAGTCTCTGGAGATCAATCCAGCCCTTCCAGATAACACAGACTCCATTGAGAATCATGGGAGCCTTCAAATATACCTAAGACACAGAAAAGAAGGATGAAAATCCACGATGAGCAGAAACAAAGGATAAGCTTACTTATGAAAACTGGTTTTCTCGGGGCGGGGAGGATTAAATACAATGATAAAATTAAGAATTACAGGAAAGTATACAAAGCACAGTCTCTGACTATGTTTTATACATTAAGTTAACCTGCCTTACCAGGACTTTATTTCTAGTCACAATTTTTCTAGATTATTTTTAAAAGGAAGTTTCACAGATTTTGTAAAAAACTATTTGTAGTAAGATGATGCTTAAAGTAGACATCATTTCTCTTGCAGCTGAAGCTGGGACATTCAGGTACTTTGCCTTAATTTTTGAATCTTGAGTAGAAAGACATGTAGATGTACAACAATTAGAATTCACTAGCTCCTGAAGAGAATGCACTGTTTCTATTTGGATACCTGAAGCCACCGAGGGTCAGGCTCTTCTTTCCCTTCCATCTTATGACCTACCTCATAGATTTCTGTTAAGTAGTGCTGCTTCTTTTTCCTTTTTTTTAACTTAAGTTAGCCAGAGTTGATTTCTATTGCTTTTAGCCAAAGAACCTTAACTGGTACAACACTTACTTATGCATATAACACATAATATCTTTCAAGTAAATAACCCTTGAGCAAAAGTCACTTTAGGCATGATTTCCAAATTTAAGTCACTTTCATTTTGGATCACCAAATCAATTTTCACATTGCCTGAAAATATAATTGTTCTCAAGCAATTAAGGATCCACCAACAAAGGATGGATCATCTTGATGAAAGATGGATGATGCTATTATCTTGAGGTGAGTATTTTACTGTTACAGTAAGAAAAAATAGAGGAAAAAGCTGAAAACACCTTTTTCATTAATCAATTCAGCAGTTTCTTCAACAAAATAATCTTGAGGCACTCTTGTTTTTAGAGAGGTTTAGTAGGGCTGTCAGTTACTATAAATACGCAAGAAAAATGACTACTGAAGCACCTGTAAAATAAAACCTATGCCTTCTTAGTACATATTTATGTCATTTCCCTCCACTACTAAACACAACTATTTTTCCTATTAAGGGCCCCCATAAACCATGCTGAGTCAATTTCTATTGATATTGGAAAAAAAGTAAAAAGCATTAGGTTCCATTTCTCCTCCCATGTGGACCAAGGGAAACAGTCTACAGTTATAGCTGAAACCGTTTAACCACACATTTCCTTCTGTTCTGATAAGTGCACACTATGAATTCCCTTTCACATTGTGAATTTAAAACTCCAGTGGTGTGCACCTAATTGAACAAGTGACTGTGACAACCTCATGTATGATACCTCACTAAAGCTATAATAACTCTCTGAATTGCCTATCAATATAACCTGACTTAACACATTTACTAATCAAGATTCCCACTTACTCTTTCCAACAGAGAAGAGGGTGCTACCCAGTATAGCATTTCAACTGTCAGTCTACCTCATTATTTTAAATTCTCACACTAAACATAAAGATGATTCTCATTTAACAGGAGAGAAACATCAATTTTATGATCAGATTATATATTCTTTATCAGTGACTCACATCTTTTAAATTCCAAGATTCCATAACCTAACTTATTCAAATTAACTTCCATCATCAAGAAATATTTTCCTTATGAAATTACTATTTTTTTAAAAAAAAAACTGATTTACTACTCTTTTATAAAAGTTCTCTCATGACTAAGAAAACCACTGATCTGCCTTGGAAAATTCCTAAATGAGTTCAGAAGATGGCTACAGTTCATAATCAAGGCTAGTGCCTGGAATTATAATTTAAAATAATATTTAGATGATCCTGTGATTTATTTAGATGTTCACATTTAAATACAGTTTTATGTGTAGACCTTCAAAGTAAATGTTTGGTACTTTCATACATTCATGAATAACAAACCTCGAAGTACGAAGAAAATAAAAGTTTGGCATTTTGTAATGTAATTTAATAATGTCATTTAAACATTCAGACATTTTTTTACTGAAAGTAATGATGGTTCACTTCAAACTGTGAAAAGAAAATGTATTAGAATATGACCTTAGGTTTAAACCACTGTCCTAGGATAAGTAAATGTTTTATATAAAATGGATTCTATAAAGCCTTTAAAATGGGTAAATATTCAGCTAATCACATACAAAAATAACAATAGCTTGCTTATCTTTCCAAAAGTAAAATATCAGGAGGATACGCTTAAGACTTCAGAAAATTAAAAGTGACCGCAGCCTCACGTTTTGCATTCTTTTGGAAATAAGGTAAAAGTACTACAATTATAGGAAATGGCAACCCACTCCACTATTCTTGCCTGGAAAATTCCACAGACAGAGGGTGCTTGAGGGGCTACAGTTAGTGTCACAAAGAGTTAGACATGACTCAGCATGAGCACAAAAGTATCACATATTTTTAAAAATCAGCTCAAGTTCTAAGTACCAGTATTTGTAATGCTATTTCAATTCAAATTATACATGGTATCACTTAATTTTCACATTCTATAGCTTTAAATTCCACATCACTGTAGCAGTAAAGCTTCAACAAAAATACTTACGAACCAACCATGGCATTCTCCATTAACAGAATACCACTCAGCTATTAAAAAGGAATAAAGTAGTGATACACACTACAACATGGATGAACCTTGAAAATATTATGCTAAGCAAAAGAAACCAGAAAAAGGCCACAAACTACATGATTCCATTTACATGAACTATCCAGAGTAGGCAAATACAGAGATAGAAAAGATATCAGTGGTTCCCAAGGGATGGCAGAGGAGGAATGGGGAGCGGTGGAAATGAGGAGTGACCGTTAATACGTACATGATTTCTTTTTAGGGTGATGAAGATGTTTTGGAATGAAGAGTGGTGATAGCTGCACAGTTCTGTGAATATGTTAAGAATACCTGAATTTTTCTTTAATTTAGTGAAGGGTGAATTTTATGCTCTATGAATTGTAGCTCAATAGAGTAATTATAAAACATAGTCATGGTAAGTTTTATTTTTTATTATCTGTTACACAGGCGACATCTAAGATATGTGAACAGTGATTTCTGGGCAGGCAGCTGCATGTGGGATTTTGGCACTCTGGGAAGAGATACCGGTTGAAGATACAAATCTGGCAGCTATCAACAGGGCTTCTCTGGTGGCTCAGATGGTAAAGAATCCACCTGCAGTGCAGGAGATCCAGGTTCAATCCCTGGGTCTGGAAGATCCCCTGGAGGAGGAAGTGGCAACTCACTCCAGTATTCTTGCTTAGAGAATTCCATGGACAGAGGACCCTGGTGGGCTACAGTCCATGGGATCGCAAAAGAGTTAGACATGACTGAGCAACTAACATACACACAGCCATCAACACTGTGGTGTTTCAATTCAAGGGTATGGAAGAGATTACTCAAGCAACAATAAGTAGGAGAGAAGAGACCCATGAAGAGACCTGAGGCAATTCAACTTTTTAGATGCTATATAGAAGGGAAGAATCCAGCAGAGCAGGCTATGAACAAAGAGGAAAGCATGCAAAGAGCCTAGTGGCTAAAGGTTAAGTTACAGGCCTCCTTGTAAAAATTTCTCCTTTGTTGGCTACATAAAACTTACAGGATCTTATGTCACTCATAACTTTTAGCAATGCTCTTATTTAAAGCAGGAGTTTAGTCTGGAGTTCAGACAACCTACATGAGTTTGGGTTTACGGATAAGTTTCAAGGAGACCAGAAACATCTCAAAATTCTGTATAAAAATATATGTTTGTGTCCATGTGTATTTTTCTAAAGTCTAATGCTTTCACCAAATTCTTGAAAGGATGTATAAGAGGAAAAGGATACAACTATGATAGTAAAAATGCAACCTCCCCTTCCCTCAGAGACACCAATGTCTCTGCAGCTCACAGCTTACAAGATGATAAATCTCATTTCCTTTAGTAAAGGGACCAAACTACTTCAGCAGCTAAACATTAGTTACCCTGGGTTTTGAAATGCAAGAGTCTGAGTAGGGTATGAGAGAACTTAAGATACCTTTCCATTTATCAACCTGTATAAAACTGTTCTGAGAGTTTGGAGTCTCTTTTCTGTGGGTATCTAAATTTGGAATAAGCAGTGGTAACTTCAATTATCCTTTCTTCTACAATACCTCCTAGGTAGCCAGAGAGGCAACAGAAACTGAGAGTACAGAGGGACAGCAGAGAGAGTTCCCTCTGTTGAGTGTTTCTAAAGAATGTAATTTCAAGATAACTAAAACAGAATAATTGTAAATTTGCAAAGATTCCCATGCACACCAGTACTGAGCTGTAATGTAACATCAATATACATGGAAATCAAGTGTCAAAGCTATTGCTAAAGCAAGAAGCAGAAACTTCACCCTCAAAAAATCCACTTCAATTGGAAAGAATATTTCACTTCCTCGTAGAAAACTGTCAGAGCTCAAACACTGGTGATTTTGGTCTATAAAATGAGATGTTAGGGAAACAGTGGAAGAGATGATCAGTACTCCTTAAGCCCTCAGTAAATAAATGAATGATGATTACCAGAATAGAAAGATAGCTGGAATTAAGAAATGCTTTCCTTATAGCTTCCCTATAATTTCAATTTGAAAAGATTCACCTATTCAACAGATGTTTATTATCTGTCATTCTGTAAAGGGTAGTTATCATAAGGTTAGAGGGAAATACATGAATTTTCAAAAATTTATATCCTACCACCTCCCTGAAAAATTCCAACACCAGTTATCTTAAAGTCTGTAATAAGGATGAGCTGCTGCTACTGCTAAGTCACTTCAGTCGTGTCCGACTCTGTGCGACCCCATAGACGGCAGCCCACCNGAATTTTCAAAAATTTATATCCTACCACCTCCCTGAAAAATTCCAACACCAGTTATCTTAAAGTCTGTAATAAGGATGAGCTGCTGCTACTGCTAAGTCACTTCAGTCGTGTCCGACTCTGTGCGACCCCATAGACGGCAGCCCACCAGGCTCTGTCATCCCTGAGATTCTCCAAGCAAGAACACTGGAGTGGGTTGCCATTTCCTTCTCCAAAGTAAGAGCTGAATATATACAAAAAGAACTGTAAAAATTAAGACTGAATTCAGCTATTACATTTAGGGATGACTTAAATAACTCTTAAGATTAATGGAATGTTCCATTGACAGTGATAAAATTGTCAGGAGCTGGATCCAGGAGCTTTGCAATCATCTTTTAACGACCACAGTTCTAACAAAGTGGACTAGAAATACAACCAGGACATACTATCTGAAGATTATCTACCTGAAAAATCTATATTATTTAACAAAAAAGAAACAAGTGAATTAATGTGCTCAATAAAATGACTAGTTATAAAAAATATACAAAATCCAACAACTGTCCTATGTTACAACAGTAACTATTAAGAAAATCTTAAAAGTCCTTATTTTAAAATAGCATTAGAAGCATCCACTAACAATAAATATAATAAGAAACAGGTAGGTTCTATAAGAAGAAAATACCTAATTTTTAAAACACAGAAAAGGACTTGAAAAACAAGATATCATGTTCTTTAATGTAAGAGTACCAATGCCAGTTTACCTCAAAGTAATCCTTATTTTAACAAAATTCCAGTATAATCTCAAAATAATGTTTTCTGGAATTTGAGGGCTGAGTCTATAATGCACACAAAAGAATCAGACTATGCAAGAAAATATAAGGAAGTATATTCTGCTCTTTAGATATTTAGATATTAGATATTAAATTTCTCCTTTAGAAATTAAGGAGATTCCCTGGTGGCTCAGATGGTAAAGCTTCTGCCTGCAATGCGGGAGACCCGGGTTCAATCCCTGGGTTGGGAAGATCCCCTGGAGAAGGAAATGGCAACCCACTCCAGTACTCACGCCTGGAAAATTCCATGGATGGAGAAGCCTGGTGGGCTACAGTCCATGGGGTCGCAGAGTCAGACACGACTGAGCAACTTCACTTCACTTCACAGATATTAAGACATGCAACAATGCAATCAATATACATGCAGTAGTGCCGTGATAGCCAGAAACAACTTAATGGAATAAACAACAACAAAAAAATAAAAACAAAGCCAAGTATACAAGGATTTAATAAATGAAAAAGGCAACAGTGTAAATCAATGGTAAATGGGTATTTTACTTAACTAGTGGAGACTGGATAACTGACTACCATGTGGGAAAAAGAAAACAGTTTGAAACAAATAAAATGGCTAAAAATATTAAAATAAAACAACATAACTATCTTTAAATGAAAGAAAAATTTTAAATAAAAATTCTAATAATGTGTATGAGGAGAGATACCAGGTTCTAATACGTTGGCAGAGGGAGTGAACTGGCTAATACTTGGGGTAAGGCATTTTTTTAGCAGTAAGTGTGAGTTTTCCTCTTATAAACAGGTCATGTGTTTGCAGGGACTTTATAGAAGACAACTACCATAAATTAGGAGAATCACTGTGATTATTTTTTAAAGAAAAGGAATATTATCACTATGCTTAACTCCAAGACAGCATGGGAAGAGTAAAAATTAAATGTGCTTTAGAATCAGATAAAACCTGGATTTAAATTTTAGTTTTAACAGTGTTATTTGAGATAAATAATTTAAGATTATGAATAAGTCTCTCAATTTCTCACATATAAAATCAATAATCACATCTCTTTCATAAGTGACAACAAAAATTAAACCAATGTCCATAAGCTTATGAAACATATAAAGCACCACAGAAACTTACACAAAATACTTCCACTAAAATTTTACATAGTGTTCTCTTTCTAAGGGAAAGAAACAACTTTTTTGAGACAATGAATAGCTGACCATACCAAGAGCATCAGCAGATAACCATTAATACTGGGATGGCCATAGGCACCCAGGAAAACAAGATACTTCACAAAGGAAGTGTGTGTCCCTTGCTTGCTGGTTGTAATCATTTATGTAGTCTCTTTAACAGATTCCTTTAGAAGATACTTGGCTCTGACTCATCCTCCTTTAGTCACATGTTCCTCTCCATTTAGAAATGCACAGTCAGCTGCCTGCCTGCCGGATACTCATTACAGTCATTCAATCCCACCTGCCTCTGAATCATACTTGGGATGCATGCAAGTGTTAAAAAAAAAATAGATTATTCTATAGTGATTTAATGTAATTTACCAATCTACTTCTTACAGTTCAAACAGAAAACAGTACATCTTATAGAAATCATAACACGGATTAATATAGAATGTGCCTGGAACTTAAAAGATTAAGCAAGCAAACGTGTGCATGTACATACGCAGGTGTACACTCAATAAATGGATATTTAGCCAAACAGAAAATTCCATCCTAAAAGTCATATGGAAAATGGATAAAAATACATAAAAAGAAAGGAAAAAAAAAAGTTACAGTTTTTTTGACAAGGGTGCCGAGACCATTCAACGGGGAAAGAAGAGTCCTTTAATAAATGGTGCTAGGAAAACAGATATCCAGAAGCAAATGAATGAAGCTGGACCCTCAACTACTACTACATACAAAAATTACTTCAAAACAGACCAAAGACCTAAATATTAAGACCTAAAACTATAAAACTCTTAGAAGCAAGGATAAAAGCTTCATGACACTGGATCTAACAATGATTTCTTGGGGATGACACCAAGGACACAGATAACAACAATAAAAATAGATAAGCTGGACTTCATTAAAATTTTTTAAATTTGTATATCAAAAGATATTATCAATAGGGTAAAAAGGCAACCCACAGAATGGGAGAAAATATTTAAAAATCACATACTTATTAAGGAATTAACATCCAAATCAATATTGAGAACTTCTAAAAGACAAATACTGTATGTACAAACACTTAAAAGAGCTATTTAGTCAAAATCACAGAGAAAAAAGAGCGGCTGCCAGGAACAAGGGGAAGGAGGAGCCAAGGAATAGGGAATTACTATTTAATGGGTATAGAGTTTGTTTTATAAGATGAAAAGAGTTATATGCGTGCACTAGTCGCTCAGTTGTGTCTGACTTTTTGCGACCCCATGGACTCTAGCCCACCAAGCTTCTCTGTCCATGGGATTCTCCAGGCAAGAATACTGGAGTGGATTGCCATTCCCTTGGCTCAGATGGTAAAGCATCTGCCTACAAAGAGGGAGACCCAGGTTCAATCCCTGGGTCGGGAAGATCTCCTGGAGAAGGAAGTGGCAACCCACTCCAGTATTCTTGCCTGGAAAATCCCATGGACGTAAGAGCCTGGTAGGCTACAGTCCATAGGGTCGCAAAGAGTCAGACATGACTGAGCGACTTCACTTTCACTTTCTCCAGAAAAGAGTCATGCTGCTGCTGCTAAGTCACTTCAGTCATGTCCGACTCTGTACGACCCCATAGAGGGCAGCCCACCAGGCTTCCCCGTCCCTGGGATTCTCCAGGCAAGAACACTGGAGTGGGCTGCCATTTCCTTCTCCAATACACGAAAGTGAAAAGTGAAAGTGAAGTCGCTCAGTCGTGTCTGACTCTAGTGACCTCATGGACTGCAGCCTACCAGGCTCCTCCATCCATGGGATTTTCCAGGCTAAAGTACTGAGTGGGGTGCCATTGCCTTTTCCGGAAAAGAGTTACAGAAGGATATAAAAAAGAGGCAGGTCATGGCGCGCCTAAAATCAGAGAATACAAAGCAGCCTTAAGTTAGAAAAACAATTCAAGAAAAGTTAAACATTGAAAGGAAAAAGATGGAAGTTAAAGGTTGTTTTGAAGTCATCAAAATGAGGTCAAAAATGACCATGTTAAAATACTGACTCTAATGGGAAGAATAACTTGGTGGGCTAAAATAACTTTCAAAGGTGATATGTGAAGTTTCTAGCAACTTACCTAATGATTATTAGCAGCAATGTGGTAAACTGCAAACAACACAGACTCTTGGGTAAAAGACCTGGGTCTGGATGCTGGCTCTTCCTAGGAGACAGATTACATGACTACTGAAGATTTAGTTAGCCTCTCTGGGCCCCAGTTGCCTCAGCTGTGAAATCAAGCTATCACCAAACGCATTCCAATATCAAATAGAAGACTTCATTCACTCTAGTGCAGGATTAAGTGAATTACTGAGGATATAAATCATCTGGTACTAGTGGTGGTGATCAAGACGAAAACTAGTTTGCAGAAGGTCAAAACATATTTTAAACAGTCCAGAGTTCTGAAAATGTTCTGAATTTGATAGTGGTGATGAAGGTTGCACTCTGTATATATATTAAAAACACCAAATTGAAAAGATGTGTAAGATGGTGAATTCTATATGAATTTACTACAATTGAAAAAAAAAAGCCCAGCAGCATTGTTCTAGACAGCAAATGAAAGGCAAGTCAGGACTGAAAAGCTGGAATAAGCAATACCCTCCAAAAATTTAGAAGGGTTCTCCCAAAGTCCCATTATTTAAAACAATATTCTGCAAGAGAGGCAGACATTTATTAAAAATTATCATTTAATATGGGCAGAATATCTTATTTGAAAACATCTAAATTCTCCTAATGGAAAAGCTGAAGTCACGTTCCTAGGCTACACTTCTGTTTTAATCTGAAGATTAATCTGCCTTCATATTTAAAGTCTTAAAATACAAAAGGGCATATGTTGACTGTATACATGAAAAAAATGTTTTTCCCCATAAAAACAACCTGCCAATCATTCCCAGACTTGGCCATTTTCTTCTTAGAACACTCAGTATAGCACAGGAAAGTCATATTGAAAGTCTGAAAAGCACAGTTTCACTGGCAAAGGCACATTTTAAGCATTATTTTAAATTCTTTGTTCCTAAATATACATCAATTTGGGAAAACCCAGCCTAAACTGGAAAGCTCAAAGTAGATAATAACTTCTAACTACTTACATTGTATACCTTCATAAAAGAAGGTTAACAATAATTAAACTCCCCACCAAATCACCATCTCTAGCATGAGGCAGTTAGCTGGTTTGTGGCCTCTACTCTTCTGCAGAAAACTAAGTATCAACAAAGTGATGTCAGAAAAATAAAGTCTCAGAGCCTCCTCAAACTAAGTAGCATTAAGACTTACAAATGCTTTCCTACCAGTAAAAAGGAGATGATAAAAGTATCTGTCTTTGTATCAATGAAAACAGTACCTGGCACAAAGCCAGGGCTACAGAACTGTTTGCTATTACTATTCTAATTCTTAAATGAGAAAATCAGAGTACACAATGGCAAAGGGTGTCCCATATACTCAGAGATAATTAATAAACACTTTCTGCCCCCTAAAATGCCTGTACTAGAAAGCTCAAAGTTTTCTGTAGGAGAGATTTTTCATATGACTGCCATGTGTACAGTATTGACTGTCTACTATTTCCTAGATCCGCAAAGGTTTCCCTAGGTGAATGAATACTGCATGTGTGCTCACTAGATACACCCACATCTGTATTTTTTACTTTCTTATTCCAAGAATTAACACTGATAATCATTCTGTTGCTTCTCTCTTATACAAAGGTATCTATTTACTGCTGATTTTTCTATTCATAAGATAAATTATTAATAAGATGTGCTGAAAATCCAAAGATAAAAAGTTAATGCCATATCAAATAGAATAATTTTGTTTTACAATTTAAATATACACAGAAAAAATAAGAATGGCAATATAACAAAACATTAACAATGGTTCTCTAAGAGGTAGATTATGGACAGTGATTCCACTTACATGAGTTACCTAGAGGAATTAAATTACCAAGGACAGAAAGTAGAAAGGCAATTGTCAGGCGCTGGGGACACAGGAGAAAGGAGAGATAGTGGTTAATTTGGTACAGAGTTTTAGTATAAGGAAGATGACAACACCATGAATTTTAATATACTTGATACTGAACTGTATAGTTACAAACAGATAAAATGGTAAATTTTATGTGATGTGCATTTTAAACATAATAAAAAAAACAAAACAACAAGCTCAAAAAAACAAACACCCAAAAACACATCAAGGAACTCCCCTGGCGGTTCAGTGGTTAAGATCCCAGGCTTTCAATGCAGAAGTGGTGGGTTCAATCCCTGGTCGGGGAACTAAGATCCTACATGCCACACAACCCTAGTCAAAAAATTTTTGTGTTTAAAAATTAAGAGTTTTTTTTTTTAAGTTAAGAGGCACAATCGAAGGAGGCCAAAATCACTACATTAGAGGCAGTTTTGACAAAAATCTGTATTTATACTTCCTAATAATATAATGTTTTAGGCTATCTCTACTTTAAAACTTCAATTGTAAAAATATCTGATAAAGCACATGTATTTAATACATAAAAAACTCCTACATCTCAATAATAATTTGATATCAAAAAATAGGCAAAGAATCTGTACAGACACTTAGCCAAATGGCAAACAAGCACATAAAACATACTGAAAATCATCAAGAAACCAGGGAGATGCAAATTAAAACCAAAATGAGATACCACTACAAACTCACAAAAATGGCTAAAATAAAAAAAGACTGACAGTACCAAGTATTAGTAAAGATGTGAAGTAGCTGAAACTCTCATAGATGGCTAGCTGGAATGCAAAATTGCAAAGCCACTTTGGAGAAGTTTGGTGGCACAGACAGTAAAGAATCTACCTGCAATGCAGGAGACCTGGGTTCAATTCCTGGGTTAGGAAGATCTCCTGGAGAAGGGAATGGCAACCCACTCCAGTACTCACGCCTGGAATTCCATGGACAGAGAAGCCTGGTGGGCCACAGTTCATTGGGTTGCAAAGAGTCAGACACAACTGAGTGATTAACAATGGAAGTTTCTTAAAAAGTTCATATTCATGAAACTAACTAGCCAGCAATTTTAGTCCTATGTATCTATCTACCCAAGAGAAATGAGAACAAATGTCCACATAAGAGACTCAGCTATAAACATTCAAAGCAGCACAGTAGCCAAACCAAGGCGAAATAACTCAGATGGCCATCAACTGCTAAATGGATAAACAAAATGCAGCAGATTCATACAATGGAACACTGCTCAGTAACAAGAAAAGATGAGAGTATGTAACAGAAAGCAAACAATGGGTACCTGGGCTAGGGGCGGAGGACTGGCTGCAAAGCACATGAGGGCACGTTCTGAGGTTACAGAAATAGTCTGTTATCTTTACTGTATCTTTAATCACACCACTGACTGCACACATTTGTCACTGAATTGTATATCTTAAATAGGTGAATTCTACTGTGTATAAATCATATCTCAATAATGACAACTGAGAAAAATAAATTACAATGGGAAGCAGTAAAACTGGGACATAGCAGCCCTTCTCAACAACTGATTTCTTTAGTTGATAACGTCTTATCCTTGTAGTGTTTGAATTAATCACTCAAAAATATTGGGGTAAGAAGTAGAAACAAAAAGGGGGAAGATTAAGGATGTTTCTCTCAGACATACTATTCTAACTTGGAAAATATAACTAAGATATGGTCAAGACTACACTTCACACTAAAAGGTAAATCCAGGCAAACAATGCAATTCAAGAAAAGGGGAAAAGATGAGGGCTGTATATCAATCCCATCTCAGTAAAACTGGAAGAGAGAAGAGGGGGAAAAAGAATATAATATCTTCAAATACTTCAGAGGGGCATTTATCATATATGTAAATTAATGTAACTCTAACTGGAAGGTACTATGACATTCTAATTTTTAAACATTATTATTTATTCATGAAGTCAGTCAACTCTTCCTGGATTTAAAAATTGTTGAAATAAAACTTTTTTTAAAGGCTCAGATTACTTATTTCAGTGCACTAAATCTAGCATTAAGTGCTAGAAAATATACTTCTTATTTTAGTTGAATTGAAGCACTTAAAAGTCTATATCCAACAAGCTAGTTGCCTCAGTTTCTCTTGGGGAAAACCACATTCCAAAGTGTTACCACAGATCTCTTTCATTTGGAGTGACTGGGCTGTCTAAGGAGGAAAAGAAACTTGCTTCTGAGCTTGAAAAAGAATTTCTCAAAGCTAAAGTGACTGCTGTAAACTCTGCCAAATTGTGGATGGTATATAAACAGACACAATATTTATTTTGGGACAAAGATTCTGCAAGCAAGTAAGCAAACCACTCCAGAAGCAGCAGTTACAGAACTCTGAAGACATTTAAAGTTAAGAGTTTTTGTCTTCATTTGTTAAATCAAAGGCTATTAAACTGCTTTGTTATTTTATGCTGATGAAAATGAATGATAAAAAGATTTTTAAGTATGAATGTTCAGAAAAGAAAATAAGTACAACACATAAATTATCAAAAAGTTAACTGCTCTAATGCCACTTTATAACTATTCCCAACGTCTGCTACTGTTATCTATCAATTAAAATTGTAAGTAATAAATAGCAATGCAAAAACTACAGAAAGTTTAACCTCTTTTTCTGGGACCACATGTAGTATATTTAGATAAAACTAGATAGTATATTCAATTTCCATAGAAAAAATGGAAAATAAACAATAGCGCTATAAAGTTAATTTCTTCAGTTTATAAGATTTTCATACCCTCTAACTTCATGCTCACAAACTAGGATTATGCAGTAAGCGTAATCATTAATTTTAAAATCTAAGGAGGCTTAGAAAACACAAAATGCATGCAAAAACCATTAATCTGACCACTCAAGATTAATAACTTATGGTCAACCATAACCATTTGCATTTGTTTGAAATAAAAATTAATTGGAAATAAGTTCCAAGAGGAAAGATCAAAGGAACAGGGTGTTGCTTGATCCAACAAAAATTTCACACAAGAATGATTTAAATTCTGATCTGTTGCATTCCTTGTCTTCTGACAGCTAAATCAGAGGAAAGCAGTTTAAGTTAAGAGAGAATTATGAACACTTTGGCTGTCTAGGTTTATAAAATACCAGGATGGACCACTGGGGAAAAATGTAGTCTCCCAACACTATACTGCTACCTGAAGTGAAGCTAACCTAAGGCCTCTATAGCACTGAAAATCCTTGATTATCTACGATCTCACTCTACAAACCTTTCAAATAGTCTAGCTTTGGATAGGGCTTGACAATTAAGAAGGCATTTTCACCTATTCTGGTACTTCATTTAATCCTCACATGAGGTTTATGAACAGGGAAGACATTCTGATTCCCATTTACAGCTAAGGAAAACAATTGTGATTGTCTTCTAACTCAAATCCAGAGCTCTCTCCATTATACAGTATTAGTTTAAACCTCTTCTAAGAAAGACCGTTAATAGAGACTCAGCTTTATCTGTCAATAGCTCACTAGGTACCTGGGTGCAAAAGTTTTAAACATATTTGAAAGGCAGACTATAAAAGTGTGTGCTCTGACTTGATGGTCAGTTATCCACTAACAGACCTTTCTTACTGAAGACTCTAGGTCTGAAAATATTCCAACAAACAAAGGCAGAAAGAATGAATAAAAAGACTGATTTTGCGAAGTCCATTTTCTTAGATCATAAAGCTATATTTCAAATCTAAGAGAATATGGAACTTCTGTTTCCTATTAGCATTCTAATTTTTTTCCTGAATTCATCAGATTTAAGTGAACACTGGGAGCCAGCCTCTAAGATGGCCCCAATGATCCCAGCCTCCTCCCATACATGTGAATAAACCACCTCCCTCCCTGCTGAGTGTGGGCTAGACATAGTGACTCGCTTCTAATGAACAAGAAGAAAAAAGTGATCAGAGAATAAGTCATAAAAAGCAGGATGACCTCATTCTTTTTCTCTCTATGGAAAGGAATATATGACTAGGAATTGAAGCCACCAACCAAAAGTCATGTGAGTGAGTTTGCAAGGGGATCCTTTAGCTCCAATTAAGCCTTCAGAGACTGAAGAGCCCCAACAGCTGGACTGCAACCTCATGGGAGACCCTGAGCCAGAACCAACCACCTAAGCTACTCTCAGATTCCTGTGAAAGGGCACAAAAGGACGAAATATTATCTGGACTGTGGGTGGTGTTTACATGGGTGTGTACATTTGTTAAAACTCAAATTATACACTTAAAATGAGTGCATTATTTGGTAAGTAAACTATACTTTAATAGAGCTGATTTTTTTTTTTAAAGACACTGAAATCTTGAGATAACCAGACAAAGGGTCACTTAGGAAAAAACTGTGCCATCATTTAAGAAGTTAAGGGTGAGTGTTGAAAACAAGCTGCAACAAGCTACCACTACAAACTCACATGCCCTAAACTGCTCAAAATTGCTTCACCCACAGCTTTTCTCATCTCAGATGACTGCAATCCCATACTCCCAGTTGCTCTAACCAAAAAAAGTTGTAGTCATTGACTCTCACACCTCACTCCCAATCTATAAGCAAATCTTGTTGGCTCTGTCTCAAATATTCCTGGACTATGACTCCTCACCATGTCCATTGCTACCACCCTGGTCTCTCACCAAGATTACTGTAACAGCCCAGTAAGTCCCCCTGCTTCACTCTTGCCTGCTAAAACTGCTGCTAACCCAGCAGCTAGAGTGAGCTTTTCAAAACTAAAGGCAGATCATATAATTCATCTGCTCAAAAAGCAGACTCTCCATTCCACTCAGAATAAAAGTCCATTGTTGTTCCCATCGCCTCCCACAGTCATATAAACTGGCTTCTTCCTATCTCCTTAATCTCTTCTACTACTCTCCTCTTTGGTCAGTGTACTCCAGCCGCACTGGCCTATTTATTGTTTAACAAACACATTGTGTAAGCTCCCACTCCAAGGCCTTTACAAGGCTGTGTCCCCTGTTGGGATCACCTTTCCCTCAAATATCTGCATTACTCCTCATTCCCTATTTTCCTTTAGGTCTCTGCTCAAATATGACCTTCTTTACCCAGTCTATCCTGTTTAAAATTGCAAACATTCCTGTTCACTGATGAACCTTATTTTATTCTAATTTTCCTTTTATCCCCCCAGAGCATTTATCACTTTGTAACATACTACATAACTTATATACTGTGCATACTGCCTGTTCTTCCATTCCTTCCATAAACAACCTGTAGGGCAGGATCTTTGTTTATTCATGTATCAAGCGCCTAGAACAGTGCTCACTAAATTACATAATAGGTGTTAAACAAAGACCTTCTGAATGAATGAATTTTTGAATAACTCTGCCAGCTACTGAGCTAAGCACTTTATATACACTATTTTATTTAATCACTAGGGCCACCCTGGGACACATGCATTAACCTCCTTTTATTGAGGACCATAAAGATTAAATAACTTGTCCAAAGTTACAGAATAAATGAAGTAGTATATGAAGCCAGGACTTAACCTCAATTTATATGTAACTCTAAAGGCTCAATTTCTCAAAGCTGGGTTTAAATGGGATGAGAACTAAGCTGCTTTAGGACCTAACTAGGTTGAAAGTACGTGGAAGAAGAGACACTGAGTTTGGATTTAGTATAAGGAACAGAGGCAAATAATTAACATTTAGGGAAACTGCTTCAATTTGTTTTGCTTCTAGTCCTGTGGGGACAGAAATAAACGCTAATGGTTATCAGAAGAGAAATAAGAGACCCCACAGCCTGAGCTCTATGGATGGGAAAACATGGGTTAGTGTCTTTCCTCTAAATTCACTGCTATACTTATCCCAGTGGTAAACAGCAAAATACTAGCAGGGTTTTGTTTTTTTCCCCTTAATGTTGTTGGGTTGTTTTTGTTTTTTTTTTTTATTAAAATGCTTTCTTTTTCCTAGATTCTACTGGTGTAGAAAGTATTGGTAAAATTACATATGAGAAATATATCATCTATACACAAACATTTACCAATTTAAATCTGAGGGAAAGATATAGATTTCTGCCAGTATTACCATCCTTGGAACACAGCCATGTTCATTTGTTTACACATTGTCTATGGCTCCTTTCACACCGTAACAGCAAACTTGAGAAGCTGCAACAGTGATCATATGCCTGCAAAACTGAAAATATTTACTCTAGCACTTTACAGAAGAAAATCACAAAACAAATATTAATAAAATATAAGTTTCCGGATTTCTTGCATCAGTTCTATCATTTTTCTTGATATATGTGAAAACACATTCTCTAAATTCGAGAAAAAGCTATCTAAGGTTTTTGTTCTTCTTGTTGATCATATAACTAAAAACATCTCAACGGCTTAAGTCCAAGGAAAATATGGTCTTCAATCTACTAAACAGATATCATTAATTCAAGCAAACATATTCTAGTAGAATTAACACCCATTTACTAGTTATTAAATACTAGAAGATTTTAGTAACATTGAGATATCAGTCATGAAATCCTAAAAGAGTTTAGCATAAAAGTTGAGAGAAAAGAAATTTTTTGATTTATGTTTTTAGTATCTGAGCTAACAAGTAAGGAAGTGTTTGGAACAAGGAAAACAACAGTCACACATTCACATACCAAACAGACAAAAAAGCAATAATTGTACACTGTCATTACTTTCCAATTTCTCCTTTGTATATTACTAAGTAGTAAAACCTGGAACATTTGCTTTTAATCTTCCAAGCAAACAAGTCTAATGCATAAAAAAGCAAACTTCAAACTTATTATGCATTTTAAAATTCTGTAATCTATTTTCCCTCTCCCCATCAAAAGATTAGTTGGTTTGTAACTCACAAAAGATCAAACTTTATTTCACAAAATTAAAGGAAAGAAACCCACAACTCTTCACTGTATATATACAAGATATGAAAATCCTTTTTATAATACAGCCCAATACAAAAATCTTTTAAGTTCTTCAAAGGAATATTTAGATGTTCCTCATGTTTCGCAAATAAAGTGACAGGTTATACTATTCAGAATGACACTTAGAAAAAAATTTTAGCAAGTTAATAAAAACAAGTATAGAAACATGCTGCAAAGGAAACAGGAGAAAGACTGAGTACAAAATGAGGTAAAAAACTTTTTTTCTTTAAATATTTATTTCAAGAAGTCAATTTCTACATTAAAAGATGAACCAATTGAAGACACTATTCATTAACATTTCATCAAAGGCACATAATTCATTTAACACAGATTTTAACAGGGCTCTCAACTTAAACATCTCTACCTACACATTCCATATCTTTGATTTAAAACTTTCTACATAAAAATATTAAGATACTTGTTTCCCAGAAGCTTTTCCTCAAAACAAATATTTCCACGTTAATGTTTTCCTATTTTCTCAAAATTAAATTCGCTGCATTAAGAAGTGGAAACCTATTCATGAATCATTTCTAAATACTATTAAATTTTAAGTCTAAGTCTTTTCCCATTTTTCTCTAAACTTCATTAAAAAAAAAAAAACATTATAGTCACACACATTTTAGTAAAACAAAAAATTTCTTGTCCACACTTTTGAAGGAATTAGGTTTCAAATGCTGTATTTAAGAAAGCACACTACTATCTTTAAGGGTAAGAACTTTCTGTGGCAAATGACATAAGCATGATATTAGCAATGAAATTATATAAAACACTTGATTTTAAAAAATTCTATTGTATCTTTTTAATATGGAATGAAAGCAAATCTGATCACACATCTATAATCAGACCTGTGATCTCTTTCTTAAAATATCAATCATCAGGTAATCTCTAATAGTAAAACAATCCACAGTATTTCAAATTGCAAAGAAATGTTTCCTACCTTGCCTGCTTCTCTTTCTAAGTCGACATACTCTCGGCTAGGTGTTTGTCGCTGTTCGCCCTGCCAGCTGGCCGGAAAAAACTGGAGAGACAGATTGGTTCCTGTGGCCACAAAAGCCTTTTAGAAAAATCAATACAAACAGGATCAGGAGCAGGACATTACATAAATTATGCAGGCAGTCATTTATTTTTACATCAGTTTCTGTCTTAAGCCAGGCAGCACCAAGATTACTTAAAAGTAAAAAAACATGCACTCGTCATTTTTCTTAAGTATTAAGTTACAAACATCTGATTCCATTTTGAGGACATTTGCCATTGGCTGCTTAAATATAAAATCAGACATGGAATCAATACTTTCTTTCAGGTCATTTTTTGCTGACGTTAGTACAACGCACTGCTAATGTCTAACCAGAAGCCCCCATCACTACATTGAAGAACTTGTATTTTTAAACATAAAAATCACTGAAGAGCTGAGTATTTTGAATTTTAAAGCATACCACAATTTAAAGTTGTGTAAATGAGTCACTTTAATTTTTCCTGATTTTCTGTGCTCAAAGAAACACTATGCTTCAAAAACCATGCTAAAAATGCACTCGGAGATGACTGGAAGTGAAAATATCTCCCAATATATCACATTGGGAGGATCTCATTATCATGAATAAACTAACCAAATATCATTTCCAGTGATTTTTAATAACCAAAATTTATAAGATGAAGACAATATCCTCCATTATGGTTTTCAGTAGAACTCACTCTCAAAGACAAAAGTTCCAGTTTCAGGAAAGGCTCAGCTTAAAAAAGAAACACTTTTTCATCCCCATAGGTGTCTATTTTATCCAGAGTTTCCCAAATTCCAATCACTTACACACTGAATATAAATAAATGTTAATTAACTAATAGCTCACTATTGAAAAAAAATGCACTTGGGACTGTCTCTCCTCTGATAAACCATACATTAGCATGTGATATGACAGTACTCATCTCTCTAAAACCTTGGGTGAATTTTTAAAAATGTATTTTCAAAAATCTGACTTTAGGAAAACTGGATCTGACAATAACAAGAGTATTCATCTAATATTTATAAAAGATTTGGATGGCACAGCTCAACAGACAGAACAATCTAAAACCATTTCAATAAAGTGTCATTCTGTGTAGCCCCAGAGCAATTTAACTCTACTTTCCCTGAGTTAAAAAATGGAAGTAGCACTCTCTCTCTTTCCCAGGGAAATTCTAAAAGAAATACATAAAAAGCATTAAAAAAAATTCTGCTTTTCATCATCTAAATAAATGTAAACTCTTTGTTGAAATTAGAGAACTTTTTGTTTTAGATTACTAATTAAAACTCTATAGCATGATTTGCTTCCAAGTATAGAGTCTTCATCTGAAAGCTGGGGTTCACATTCTTGGGCAATTTGTTTAAAGCATTAGCTGATTCAGCTATCCACTGGTTCCCAAAGATAGGGGCTTAGATTCTTTACAGATAAAAATTACAGCATTTCCTATTTCTACGACTGATACTAGAAGGTGCAGTGGTCAATCTAACTGCTAAATCTCTATAGTTAACTTTAACGGTATTTCCCTAATCACTGGGATACCTTTTCTTGTGGTAAATACTTATACGAATAGAGACTGAACAAACATCGATCTTACGATATTAACCTTAAGAACTCTGCCAACTATTAGCATAAGTTTAAAAAAACAACCACTGAAGTGAAAAGCAGACTCTAGGAGGCAAACTGCCTAGGATGACCTGAGGCAAATCACTTCACTCTGAACCTCAGTTTCCAGTACTTGTCAGTATTTAGAACACCACCCAGTAAATGCTACATGTATTTGCTAAATACAATGAGAAGTAATTCTTAGCTGAAGAAGACAGCCAACTCTTTCAGTCTCAGACAATGAACAGATAAGAGATCCTGTCCATGAATGAATACCCTGCCAAACTCCGGCAGCCATGTTTCTTCAGCAGTCACCTAGTAACAAACCCCTCTGTCACAGTGTATCCCCAGTCAGCTCTGGGCTAAGTAAAGACATTCTGCAATTCTTATTACCTCACCTCACCTCCAGCCTGAAGAGATTTCCTGCTTCATCACTTCATGTCCATTATCTCATCAACATACCTCTCTGAGACCGGAGAAGTGGTAAAAACAGATACACACTCTAGAATACCATTTCTCAAATTTATTTGACCACAGAACTCTTTTTTATTTTTTAATGGAACATCTACAATACATAAGAGTTGGGAAATTTTTATTTGAAAACAGAAAAATCCACACTGGTAAAAGTGGCTGTATGGAGAATTCTCAGAATGTCCTGACTATATTTTACGAGGTTTCATTAAATTGTAAAATAGCACACTTGTGCCAATCCAACATACCTTTTATTCTTCCATCTTCAAGATTACAAAGTTTTTACCACTTTCACAGTAGTCACCATACCTCTCATAAACATTTTTTATTAATCATTAGTGTTGAAGATATCTCTTAATACTCTTACTATAATACAAGAGCTTATATAAGGAATATATCTGATTTTACCAAATAGATTCTACCCCTCACCTATAATCATGCTTATCTCATGCTATGATATAGAGTCTTGTTAAGTTTTATAGCTAAGAAGAGATGAGCAACACAGCCTTGTTTTTTTTACATCTAAATACAAAATAAATTCTTCATTAACCTCACTGATAAGGTGTTCATAATAAAAAAATAAATAAAAGGAGAGAAGGGTTGGACATAGTTTGGAGAACTATATATTTTTATCATACATGCCTGCTATTAAAATAGAAGCAAAAAAAATGGCTTTCCCCACCTATTTTCCACCACCAAATGAGTAAAAGCCACAGCCTGTTTACAAGTCGTAAGATAAATTTGGGGCATTAAATGAAGTAACCTTTAAATTCAAATAATCAAGTGCTTATGATACAAAAGATACTGTGCAAAATCCATACAAAGGGGGCAAAAATGAAATTAATGTGGTCTCTATCCCCTAGAAGCTAAAACTCTGTTAATTTAGGTATGGCTCACATTGAATTAAAGGGAGAAAACTGGAGAGTAAAAAGTGAAATTCCTTCCAAATACAAAGTTATATTATTCAACACATTAAACTGTGCTGTCTTAATTACAATTCTTAGATGAAATACCAACTACCTATCTTCTTTAGCTTAAATACTTGTCAGAAATTAAGAATTTATTAAAATTTGTAGGATCAGATTTTTGGAAGAAGGCCTAGAATTAGAATGTCTGATTTATCCCTGAAGAGGAATTTATAACAAATACAAGCAACCTATAATACTGCTATAACAGTAAATTCATGTTATATATGATATAATAATTCAAATATACTATGAATTCATATATATTCAAATACACTTATACTTCCAATTCATAATCACATGCAGTAAAATTTGATATGACAGAAAACACCCTATTAACTATATTTCCCTATGTTTCCCCCAAAACCTCAGATCTAAAAAATTACAATAGCATTTTATAGCTCATCTTTTATACTTACATCAATTACTTCCAAGAAATCCATTGGTTGGGTATACCATCCACCTTTTCCAAAAGGAAATCCAGACAAAGGATGATATAATCACTGAACCAACTAAGTAAGGAAAGA
The DNA here is from genome assembly GCA_006410615.1 of Neotragus moschatus. Classification (NCBI taxonomy): domain Eukaryota; kingdom Metazoa; phylum Chordata; class Mammalia; order Artiodactyla; family Bovidae; genus Neotragus; species Neotragus moschatus. Next base: position 1,822,279 of record SJYA01002795.1, on the reverse strand, counting down.
TTCTTCTACCACTTAGTGCCAAAACTAAAAACTATTTGTCCTATACATCGAATCATGTAACAATCACAATTACTCAAGGAAGTGAGCTAAAAGCTAGACATTTTCTTTTATAATGTGCAATAATGACCAAATATTCTCGAGTTCCTACCTAGTAAAGTTGGCCATATCTTCTCATTATCTGTAATACAATTTTAAAAGCCTTTGTCTTAAAACATCAAAATATTTTTTAAAAATAAACTTGATTTCAGTGATGAAAAGGGAGAATTTTATGATATGTGAATTATGTCTCAATAAAAATATTCTCTTCTGTACAGGGAATAGGAGAAGCAAATGGTCCAACATGTCTTGCTATTGTTAACCTAAATTCAAACTGCGTCTGTAGCTTCAAGTGTGTGAAGATGCACTGGCCCAAGTCATGGAGCAGATAATCCGATTCCATTATACAGTGCCTCAACTTCTTAAAAAATTAACAACCAGCCTCTACTCTTTAGTTTTTTCCGATGCACTTTTTGGCTCCATCATTCTCTCATTAGCAACTCCAATAGGACAAACCAAAAGGAGATGGGGGGATCTAGGATACTTGAATTTTTTTTCAACATAACGTTTGGTGGAGGTAAAGCACCAAATCTAGCATCTAAACCAGGGCCTCAGAACGACTATGGGTTTTGCAAATACATGCGATTCTTTAAAAACTGCAGGCCTAAGCGAGATGTGTTTTTTTAGGTTTGGAGGGAAAAAAATATTTCTTTCCGATTCTCCTGAAGCTTAATATGCGAAGAAAAGATGGCACGTTTTGGGGGGCTCCTTTTTTTTTCTCTCTTAGGACAACAGATAACTGGATTTACTCTCTGATTTATTCTCAACTCTACTGAAAAAGAGGTAGCTTCACACATAGATTTACGCAAAATCTAGCTTAAGAATCAAACTGTCGCCCAAGAAACGATTTTGAACGAAGCCCACTTCTTTTTCCCTATGGGTGTTTTCTTCCTACTAATATCCCCTACTAATACCCCGACCCTTTCTTTAATCAGGGTCACAACCTACACAGTGACCTTTCCTGGTTTAGTTGGGCTCAGGTTTGAGATCCACTCGCGGCAAACTGTCCGCCGAGTCGTGTGTGGGAAACAATCCACCCGCCGAAGGCCACCGGGAAGCGTCTCCCCGCGAGGACGCGGCCCGCCAGTGTCTGGTTTCGCATTTTGAATCCCGAGTAGGAAGTGAGACGGCGCCCGCTCAGTTCCGGGAGCTCGCGGCGCAGTCCGGAACCGGCCTGGGCCGCGGCCGCCCCAGTGCAACAAGTGACCCGCGCGCCTCACTCCCCTGCGCCCCCGTCCCGCCGACTTACGATTTCCGAACGGCCGTCGCGGCAGGCGTTCTGGAAGCGCGCCTGGCGCTCCTCGTGGGGCCGGTCCCTGAAGCCCGTGTACTTAATCTGCAAGGCAGAGACGCCCCAAAATCAGGAGCCAAATCCGCGACGCCGTCCGCCCCGCGCCTCCCCGATAAGGGCAAGCAGAGTCAGCGGGCGGACGGCTGCCCGGACGAGATTGCCCCTCCGCGGGCGCGCCGGCGCGGGGATCCCCGGGGCCGCACCGCCCAAACTTTTCTCCGCCCGGGCCCGCTCCGGGCGCGCCGCGGCCTCCCCGCCGCCCGCCTGCCTCACCTCACATTCGCGGCTCAGCTTCCTGAAGAACTCCTCGTTCTCGAACTTGCTTCTCTGGTCGGGCACGACGCGCGGCATCTTCCCGCCCTGAGGCCGCGCCGGCCGCCGGGCTCCAGGCTTCCGCGGGCACCCGCTGGCCGGCTCCGCGCTGACCGACTGACCGCCCACCCGCGGCACTCTGACTCTCGCTTCCCTTTGTTTCAGGCGCCCGCCCGCGTGGGCTCCCGCGCCCGGGAGTCTAAGGTGCCGCCGCCCGCTCGAGCCCAGCCCACGCCGCCGCCGCCTAAGCCGTTGCCTACAGCCCGCGCGGATCCAACATTCGCCGCCCCCGGCCGCCGCCGCCGCCACTTCCTCTCACCGCCCACCTCGCTAGCCCGCCCGCCCCGCCCCGCCCCCGTCGGCCCCACCCCACATCCTCGCGCGCCCGCCCGCCCCAAACTCCGGCAAACAAAACGCACCATTCACAACTCTGCGACCCGCGCCGCGCATGCGCCGCAAATCCGCATGCGGGGCCGCTGGACTGCAGCGAAACCCGGCTCCTCCCGCGGCGCCGCGCGGCCCCTTTTCTCCTGGCCGGCCACTTCGTTCAGTGGAGGACCTGCCCGGTTCTTGGAGATTGGGAGCGGCCCTCGCGAGTCCTTCCTCTACACTGCCTGGAACTTTTGGGCTCCCCAGCAGCGCGGAGCAACCCCAAATTGTCACCTGAACGCCAGGAAACTTAAGTCCTTGGAGACTTTGAAGGAGACTCCAAAGTCTCCTTTAGAAACTTAAGTCCTTGGAGATTCCGAAAACCGACCAGGAGAGGTGCAGGCTGTGCACATCAAAGACTAACGATGGAAAGAGACTAAAGAGATCCAACTGAATCCGCATCATGGTGGAAAGGTCTGAGTTGTTGGAATCAGAAGGGCCTCAAATGGGACCTCACTCACTCCCCTGCCTGCTGACTGGGGCCCTTAGGGCACTGGACCACAAAGCCTCTGTTTGCTTTTTTCCAAAATGCAGGCACTCGCAAGCTCGCAGTATTAGCTGACATGAGAGCTTTTATGTAGTTTTAGCACATGAAGAACACTCAATAAATTTAAGTTTACAAAGAACAAGCTGAATTAATAACCCAATACCGGTTCATATATTTACACAAATGTACAATCAAATCCTAAAAAACAAGATCCACAAGTTCTAGGGAAGTCATTTAGCTCAGGCTGGAGACAGCCTGACATGGGATTTACAGCAGAGCTTTACTCAAAGTTGGTCCTCAATAAATTCTGACCCTTAAAATCTCAGCTTGTCAAAAACTGAGTCCAAGTATGGCAAATAGGTGCCAGTTTTGACAGTAGCTGGTCTTATGGCAAAGGATTGTAAGAATGCACTTAAACTTACAGGAGTTAGTGCCAAGGGCAGTTGGCAATGTCTGCCTGAATGCAGGATTTGGCAGACTTTCCCAGCCCTTTCTAGTCCAATCCAATCTCATTTTTACAGATACAGAACTGAGCTTAGGATGATTGACTATCCTGGTTTTAGCAATGGAAGTCCCATGTCCCAGGAAACCACTCAGTTCCTGGCAAACTGGATTGGTTTTTCACTCTGACTAAGGTCCNCCTGCTATTAAAATAGAAGCAAAAAAAATGGCTTTCCCCACCTATTTTCCACCACCAAATGAGTAAAAGCCACAGCCTGTTTACAAGTCGTAAGATAAATTTGGGGCATTAAATGAAGTAACCTTTAAATTCAAATAATCAAGTGCTTATGATACAAAAGATACTGTGCAAAATCCATACAAAGGGGGCAAAAATGAAATTAATGTGGTCTCTATCCCCTAGAAGCTAAAACTCTGTTAATTTAGGTATGGCTCACATTGAATTAAAGGGAGAAAACTGGAGAGTAAAAAGTGAAATTCCTTCCAAATACAAAGTTATATTATTCAACACATTAAACTGTGCTGTCTTAATTACAATTCTTAGATGAAATACCAACTACCTATCTTCTTTAGCTTAAATACTTGTCAGAAATTAAGAATTTATTAAAATTTGTAGGATCAGATTTTTGGAAGAAGGCCTAGAATTAGAATGTCTGATTTATCCCTGAAGAGGAATTTATAACAAATACAAGCAACCTATAATACTGCTATAACAGTAAATTCATGTTATATATGATATAATAATTCAAATATACTATGAATTCATATATATTCAAATACACTTATACTTCCAATTCATAATCACATGCAGTAAAATTTGATATGACAGAAAACACCCTATTAACTATATTTCCCTATGTTTCCCCCAAAACCTCAGATCTAAAAAATTACAATAGCATTTTATAGCTCATCTTTTATACTTACATCAATTACTTCCAAGAAATCCATTGGTTGGGTATACCATCCACCTTTTCCAAAAGGAAATCCAGACAAAGGATGATATAATCACTGAACCAACTAAGTAAGGAAAGATTCTTCTACCACTTAGTGCCAAAACTAAAAACTATTTGTCCTATACATCGAATCATGTAACAATCACAATTACTCAAGGAAGTGAGCTAAAAGCTAGACATTTTCTTTTATAATGTGCAATAATGACCAAATATTCTCGAGTTCCTACCTAGTAAAGTTGGCCATATCTTCTCATTATCTGTAATACAATTTTAAAAGCCTTTGTCTTAAAACATCAAAATATTTTTTAAAAATAAACTTGATTTCAGTGATGAAAAGGGAGAATTTTATGATATGTGAATTATGTCTCAATAAAAATATTCTCTTCTGTACAGGGAATAGGAGAAGCAAATGGTCCAACATGTCTTGCTATTGTTAACCTAAATTCAAACTGCGTCTGTAGCTTCAAGTGTGTGAAGATGCACTGGCCCAAGTCATGGAGCAGATAATCCGATTCCATTATACAGTGCCTCAACTTCTTAAAAAATTAACAACCAGCCTCTACTCTTTAGTTTTTTCCGATGCACTTTTTGGCTCCATCATTCTCTCATTAGCAACTCCAATAGGACAAACCAAAAGGAGATGGGGGGATCTAGGATACTTGAATTTTTTTTCAACATAACGTTTGGTGGAGGTAAAGCACCAAATCTAGCATCTAAACCAGGGCCTCAGAACGACTATGGGTTTTGCAAATACATGCGATTCTTTAAAAACTGCAGGCCTAAGCGAGATGTGTTTTTTTAGGTTTGGAGGGAAAAAAATATTTCTTTCCGATTCTCCTGAAGCTTAATATGCGAAGAAAAGATGGCACGTTTTGGGGGGCTCCTTTTTTTTTCTCTCTTAGGACAACAGATAACTGGATTTACTCTCTGATTTATTCTCAACTCTACTGAAAAAGAGGTAGCTTCACACATAGATTTACGCAAAATCTAGCTTAAGAATCAAACTGTCGCCCAAGAAACGATTTTGAACGAAGCCCACTTCTTTTTCCCTATGGGTGTTTTCTTCCTACTAATATCCCCTACTAATACCCCGACCCTTTCTTTAATCAGGGTCACAACCTACACAGTGACCTTTCCTGGTTTAGTTGGGCTCAGGTTTGAGATCCACTCGCGGCAAACTGTCCGCCGAGTCGTGTGTGGGAAACAATCCACCCGCCGAAGGCCACCGGGAAGCGTCTCCCCGCGAGGACGCGGCCCGCCAGTGTCTGGTTTCGCATTTTGAATCCCGAGTAGGAAGTGAGACGGCGCCCGCTCAGTTCCGGGAGCTCGCGGCGCAGTCCGGAACCGGCCTGGGCCGCGGCCGCCCCAGTGCAACAAGTGACCCGCGCGCCTCACTCCCCTGCGCCCCCGTCCCGCCGACTTACGATTTCCGAACGGCCGTCGCGGCAGGCGTTCTGGAAGCGCGCCTGGCGCTCCTCGTGGGGCCGGTCCCTGAAGCCCGTGTACTTAATCTGCAAGGCAGAGACGCCCCAAAATCAGGAGCCAAATCCGCGACGCCGTCCGCCCCGCGCCTCCCCGATAAGGGCAAGCAGAGTCAGCGGGCGGACGGCTGCCCGGACGAGATTGCCCCTCCGCGGGCGCGCCGGCGCGGGGATCCCCGGGGCCGCACCGCCCAAACTTTTCTCCGCCCGGGCCCGCTCCGGGCGCGCCGCGGCCTCCCCGCCGCCCGCCTGCCTCACCTCACATTCGCGGCTCAGCTTCCTGAAGAACTCCTCGTTCTCGAACTTGCTTCTCTGGTCGGGCACGACGCGCGGCATCTTCCCGCCCTGAGGCCGCGCCGGCCGCCGGGCTCCAGGCTTCCGCGGGCACCCGCTGGCCGGCTCCGCGCTGACCGACTGACCGCCCACCCGCGGCACTCTGACTCTCGCTTCCCTTTGTTTCAGGCGCCCGCCCGCGTGGGCTCCCGCGCCCGGGAGTCTAAGGTGCCGCCGCCCGCTCGAGCCCAGCCCACGCCGCCGCCGCCTAAGCCGTTGCCTACAGCCCGCGCGGATCCAACATTCGCCGCCCCCGGCCGCCGCCGCCGCCACTTCCTCTCACCGCCCACCTCGCTAGCCCGCCCGCCCCGCCCCGCCCCCGTCGGCCCCACCCCACATCCTCGCGCGCCCGCCCGCCCCAAACTCCGGCAAACAAAACGCACCATTCACAACTCTGCGACCCGCGCCGCGCATGCGCCGCAAATCCGCATGCGGGGCCGCTGGACTGCAGCGAAACCCGGCTCCTCCCGCGGCGCCGCGCGGCCCCTTTTCTCCTGGCCGGCCACTTCGTTCAGTGGAGGACCTGCCCGGTTCTTGGAGATTGGGAGCGGCCCTCGCGAGTCCTTCCTCTACACTGCCTGGAACTTTTGGGCTCCCCAGCAGCGCGGAGCAACCCCAAATTGTCACCTGAACGCCAGGAAACTTAAGTCCTTGGAGACTTTGAAGGAGACTCCAAAGTCTCCTTTAGAAACTTAAGTCCTTGGAGATTCCGAAAACCGACCAGGAGAGGTGCAGGCTGTGCACATCAAAGACTAACGATGGAAAGAGACTAAAGAGATCCAACTGAATCCGCATCATGGTGGAAAGGTCTGAGTTGTTGGAATCAGAAGGGCCTCAAATGGGACCTCACTCACTCCCCTGCCTGCTGACTGGGGCCCTTAGGGCACTGGACCACAAAGCCTCTGTTTGCTTTTTTCCAAAATGCAGGCACTCGCAAGCTCGCAGTATTAGCTGACATGAGAGCTTTTATGTAGTTTTAGCACATGAAGAACACTCAATAAATTTAAGTTTACAAAGAACAAGCTGAATTAATAACCCAATACCGGTTCATATATTTACACAAATGTACAATCAAATCCTAAAAAACAAGATCCACAAGTTCTAGGGAAGTCATTTAGCTCAGGCTGGAGACAGCCTGACATGGGATTTACAGCAGAGCTTTACTCAAAGTTGGTCCTCAATAAATTCTGACCCTTAAAATCTCAGCTTGTCAAAAACTGAGTCCAAGTATGGCAAATAGGTGCCAGTTTTGACAGTAGCTGGTCTTATGGCAAAGGATTGTAAGAATGCACTTAAACTTACAGGAGTTAGTGCCAAGGGCAGTTGGCAATGTCTGCCTGAATGCAGGATTTGGCAGACTTTCCCAGCCCTTTCTAGTCCAATCCAATCTCATTTTTACAGATACAGAACTGAGCTTAGGATGATTGACTATCCTGGTTTTAGCAATGGAAGTCCCATGTCCCAGGAAACCACTCAGTTCCTGGCAAACTGGATTGGTTTTTCACTCTGACTAAGGTCCAGTTAGTGATGGATTGCCCAAGGTCAGGGGGAGAGTTTTCAGCAAAATCAAACCTGCAGGCCAGTGGTTTTAACAAACACACACGTTCTGAGTAGCAAACATAGAATCAACTCCTTCCAAGGGCATGCTCCCTGGCCTACACCAAGCCTGTGTCAATGTATGTATGTACACAAATAGAAAGAGTATACATAGATATGGATGTCACCAACCACTTTTGTTGGGTCTCCAGGTATCTCAGAATTTTTCCCTTGGGTGCTTTTCAGTTGCAAATGACAGAAAACCAATTAAAAAAAAAAAAGCTAAAAAGGTATCAGTTTTAAGTAAATAAATCACAGAGAGGGACTCTCCTTTCTTCATTTCTTCTCACTGCTAATTCTCTCAGACTCTCATCAATGGCATTCATTTCCTGACAAAGGATGGAAACATCCACTTCTCTGTCTCCAAAATGTCCATCTCTCCGATTGGCCTAATCTGGGTCACACACTCTCCCCTCTGCCAAATCACCCTATCCAAGCAGATGTGACGACATCGGCCAGCTTATGTCACATGCTGTCCCATTGCAGACTGGGGCCCTACGATTGGCAACTTCAGAGAAAAGCCAATGGTTGAAAGAAGGGAAGAACAGTTTTCCCGAAAAGAGGGAGTAAGAATACATGGTGGGCCCACTGAATAGTTTATATCAGCTACATCTAGCAAAAGTTGCCATTTATTTCACTGCCTAAAGGTTCCAGTGAAACTAAAGGGGGAAACTTCACATCAGCACAAAGCACAGACAAAACCAGCCTTCAAGTATCTGCACTTTATGTTAAGAGGTAAGTGAGGCAGCCTCTACCCCAGTTACCAAGGCAGAACCAAGCCACTCATGAGGAAGAGAAGTTTTCATCCATCTGCTGCCTCTCCCTTACATCTTCCCAGTTCAGCTAAGAAGACCTTTGGGCACCAAGACAACACAATCATTGTTTGAACAAGAGGAAGATGATGAGTTTGCTGTCAGTCAACAAGGACTGTGGTCAAGGGAGCAGAGTTTCTGCTGTTGGCTTCCATAGTAGGAAAAAAGGGTATCCCATGTGATACCATGCAATGTCGCCATATTCTGTTTAGGTAGATACTTGTGTAAAAGCTTTCATTTCTGTCTCTGATAGATGATTCACAAGGAAGCACTCTTACTCCACAGTGGGTCCAGGTAGCATTCACAGACCTGCAGCTGACCTTGGTGTCTGGACTCCAGCAGTAATTGTTTTTTCCCTGGGAAAGTTGAAATCTCACTACAGTGGCCTAGATGCTCAGACCAGACATGAACTGTTTGTTGATTCTGTTCCCAAGTTTTATTAGAGAGGACTCATACAGAGGGGCTTTCCTGATGGTCCAGTCACTAGGACTCGTGCTCCCAATGCAGGGGGGCTGTTTGATCCCTGGTCTGGGAACTAGATCCCACATGCCACAACTGATATGTGGTGAAGAAAAATTTAAAAAGTTTTAAAATAATTATATAATATTATACATATATTACATATATGTATAAAAGAACTCATACAAAATATTCCAGATAATTGAGTTTTAACCTTCAAGTTCCTCCTCTTCTTGATCTTGACTAATCTGGAAGTAACGCAATTCCTAACTTTCTTTGCTGTTAGCAACTACAGATAACCAATCATGTAGTTGTTGTTTAGTCACGAAGTCATGTCACTTGGACTGTAGCCCGCCAGGCTCCTCTGTCCATGGAATTTCCCAGGCAAGAAAACTGGAGTCGGTTGCTGTGCCCTCCTCCAGGGGATCTTTCTGACCCAGGGATTAAACCCAAGTCTTTTATGTTTGTCTCCTGCACTGGCAGGCAGGTTCTTTACCACTAGCGCCACCTGGAAAACCCATCATGTAGATTATTCTGCAAATATTTTTTGGTGAGATATTTCAAATACCTTTTGGAGAAAGGCACCTCAGACATTACAGTAATCCTGCTCTTGCTTCTTTTGACTGTAACAACCCCTCCACCAAGATTCTCAGCTTTTCCATTCACTTTGATTCTCTCCTAAAGAAACTGCTCAAAATTGGCAGCATCTATGATGCTACCTTCTACAGGGTAGGTGTAGTCAAAGGTAAAACTTCAGAACCACCTTTTTTTTTTTTGCCCTTTGCCACAAGCTTTTTCACAGGAGCCATGGCAGCAGCTGAGGCAGAAAGCCACCATGAATTTTTTGACAAAGGTGATGGTCAAGACATATCCCTTCTAAGCTCGAGGGAGCTGGACTGGAAGCAGTGGGAGTACAGAGCAGGACAGAGTGCTCTAAGTGTCAGCCTCACAGAGGTGGGGAATGCCATCTGGAGGGAAAGGGATGGGAGAGTCTGCCAGGCGGACCCAGAACAGCAGCACCACAGACAGCCTTTGGCAACTCCAGGCCACAGGGTAACCCACACTCGGCATTGTCTGGCATCCACACAGCCAAGACAACCGGGAAACGAGCCGCAGGCCGAAGGAGGCCATCTCCTCAGCTGAACTCTGTATGCCTTTTTTTTTTTTTTAATGGTTGTTAATTTTTTTCACTTATTTTTAAAACTGGATTAAAGGAAATTAATAAAAGAAAATTTCACCCACATCACATATATTTAGCTCTGTGCTTCTGTCCGATGGGCATGGATTGGTTCAAGCACCACCCCGTGAAGGAGTTTGCTACCAGCCAGCTTTAGTAGGGCCCACAGATTGAAGCCTGAGGGTGACTGTTCATTGCCGAGAAACACCCTCCCAACCCCATAAACCTGGCTGAATTCTCTGAAGCCCTACTGCTTGGAGCTTTCCTTTCTTAAGGATTCAATCAGTCCACGGCCTTCTCTCTCCTACTTTCCCGAGTGGGCAGCTGCTTCCACTGATCTTGAAAGGGTGGGCAGTAAATGGGCGATACTGCTGAGCAGGGTATTGAGGGAACCCGTAATTGTCTGGTTCAACTGTGAAGCTCTGAGCAGGGTGCTTTTATACCCTTTATCTCAGTTAATTCACACAACCACCTTCTAAGACAGGCCTCCTTGTCCCTATCTGAGATGAGGAAAAGGAGACCCTGAAAAGGTAAATAGGCGGCCATAGCACCCAGACAAGACCCTGACCCATTAGAGTTAATGAAATGGCTAAGCACTGGGGGTATATCCTTTGTTCACTCCTCATCATAACGCTGCAAGTTTGTTGTTATTGACCCTATTCTACAGATGAGGAAACCGAGGTTTAGAGGGGCTGGGACTCTTAACCATTCCATCGTAAGGCTTTTACTTGTAAGGATGCCCAAAGTCCAGCTTGTCTTCTTCACCAAACTGTGTGCAAGCTTGTAGAGAGCTGGGATCACTCTCCTGAAACAGCCTACCATGCTCCCAAAGGGGCCCCAACAGGTTGGGTGAAGGGGTCTAACTGTGGGCCTTGTGCCAGGATGTGGCTCTTGCCCTTGATGGTTGAACATTCCTGTCCCCTGAGCCCAACTGTTTGTCCCTCCTTGGCTTGGTTGGTCAGGGCCTAGACATCCTGCCTCCCAGGTCCAGCAGAAAGGATGGCTTTATCCAGATCCGGTGTCAGCAGCCACCCACATCTGTTTCTCCTCAAAGTGGGAGTGAGGTCCTCCCAGGTCCCTGAACCTCTGTGCACTTTTTTTCCTAAAGAAACAGCATCCATTCAATTACTGAGGAAATAGTGTACCATCTTAAAGCTGAAACAGGATCTGGAGCCACAAATGAACGTTGAGGGGGGGTGGGAGAGAAGGGGAATTCGTGGTTGGCACAGAGCCATCAAAGTCTAGCTCTACTCAGCTTCTAGTCTTTGGATGGAGATGGGCTGAAGCCAGGATGGGGTATCATCCACTTAAATGAGGCAGTTTCCTAAGGCCTAAATAATTTTTTTTTGAGATATAATTTACGTACCATACAATTCTCCCTTGGGCCCATAAGAATTTTCCCTCTGGGAAGTTCTCCCCCTTCTTAACTGCCCTGCCACCACCACCCGCTCCCCACCCCTAACACCCGCATCAGTTCATCCATCCCAGAGGAAAAGAGGAAAGCAGAGAGGAGCAAGTTTCCCCAGAATAGCATTTCTTCAGTGTGGGGATCAATAAACCCGTTTGCTTAAAAGGAACCAGATGATTTCATCCTTGTAATTACAAGGTTGACGTTTGCAAAATCTTGCCCAGGCACCAAATGAGCCTCTTTGTCATGGGAGGTGAAGAGTTTGTCTGAGTGGCCGGAGGTGGGGCCTGAACCTGGTGTGATGGGCAGAGGGCCAGGCTGGGGTCAGGAGGTCTGGCTGACCATATGTGAGGGCTGCTGGATGGCTCCCCTTCCCCTCTCTTCCTCTCTGAGTTTCTGGAGGGTGATGGCAAACAGACTAGACTAGGGAACTGGAGAATGTAGAACTCTAACCACACTGCCCTGCTGCTTGAAACCCTCACCCAAGCCCCCAATTTGCCTATGGCTGAGAGGCAAAAGCCCTCAGCCCGGCTTACATGACCCTCTGACAGTCATTCCTTCCTTCCCAATCCCATCTTCCATTGTGTCTCCCCACGGCACCCTGCCATCCGACCACACTGGCCTGCTTGTGGTTCCCACATGCCTCAGGGCCTTTGCTCTCACTGTCCCCTCTATCTAGCCTCACCTCCTCTCCTTTCCCTTATGGCAAAACTCGTATTTGTTTTCTTTCCTTTCTTTTTTTAAATGTTTATTGATTTGACTGTGTCAGGTCTTGGTTGCAGCATGTAGGATCTCAGTCAGTTTCCTGACCAGGATGGTACCCAGGCTCCCTGCATTGGGAATACAGAGCCTTAGTCGCTGGACTGCCAGAAAAGCCCTTCATGCTTTTTCTTTAAATAATGAGTTCAGGGGCCTTTGACTGTCTTCTGCAGAGTGTCTGCCCTGCAGTATCACCTCATCCTATCAGTTCTGTCCATTTGATGTGCCAGGAAGATGGTCAGCAGACCTAAGACATAGCAGTACCCAGGTTCTAGAAGAAATCAGCTCCCTACTACTTTGAGCTTATTTTACTTCTGTGCAGACACCTCATATGAGTGTCTTTTGCTCCATCCTTATATTTTGTTTTAATTATTTAAAACTTGTGCATATTGTAGAAAATTTAGGAAATATAGGGGGAGAAAAACAGAGAACCCCATCACTTGAAGACAATCATTGCTAACATTTTGGTGTATTTTCTTTGGCCCTTTTCCATCCATGTTTCTTCACACAGTTATGACATTCTATATGTACAGGGTTTTGTGGGGGTTTTTGGCCATGCTGTGCAGCTTGCAGAATCTTAGTTCTCTGATCAGGGATTGAAATCAGGCCTTTGGCAGTGAAAGCACGGAGTCCTAACCACTGGACCACCACAGAATTCCCCTATGCGTACAGTTTTGAATGCTCCATTTTGACCTAATCCTATGCCATAAGTATTTCCCCATGTAATCATATAAAACTCCTAATGACTTCTTGGCTGATCCCTTATTGTCGGACATAACTATTTAGATTGTTTCCCATTATTCACTGCTATAAAATAAGGCTTCTGTGAATATCGTGATGCTTGAAGGCTTTTCAAAGTTTTGGATAGTGTTTTTAGGGTCAGTTCCAGAAAACAGATCTACCATGTCAAAAGATACAGGCATTTTAAGGTTCCTGATGCCAGTTGTCAAATTTCTCTTTGGCCTTGCCTCTTCTCTCTTCTGGAGTCTTAAAAACCTGTTCCTTTCTTCTCTCCATTTCTCTTTCCACTGTCTCAGACACAGGAAATGCCAACCAAGAATAAACCAAGACCTGCAGATAGAGATCAATGGATCAATAAAGGAGGCTGAATAATTCAACAACCACTTCTGGCTCATTTATTGACGCCTGAGTCCAGATGCATCCTCTTTTATCCTCTCTCCTTTTGTCTCCCTGCTGATACCTTGAAACTTGGCCTTGTTCTTGGATTCTTTCCCCAATTTGCTGAGCTCTAAACCATCCTTGCAGGCAGGGTTTCCCAACTGCGCTGTAACACTGTCTTAAAAATAGGCCAACAGAGTTACTAGCTCATGGCCACTTCACCAGCCTAGAAGGGATTCCCTGTGGTTCTGGGGTCTGCTACATCCATAGCTCCTTCAAAGGATTCTGCTTCAAATGATCAGGCTGGCCTGGTGGCCAGGTCAGTTCTGGGGGTTCAAGGCAGCCATGGACAGGCTAGAAAAGGAGGGGGCTATAAAAACTACCCAGTGTGTATGTTTTGGGTGAGATGATAACCAAGAGATCCCATCAGAGGCTTCTCTGAGGCATGGGTGGTGTACAGGTCCAGAGTACAAAGGGCATGGAGTTCAAGTTACATTTTGGGGCTCATTCACACTGTAAGCCAGGTAAATAGTGCTCCCTGGAGGGGTGTCCTGCAACAGTTCTTCTGCCTGCCATAATACCTGGCAGTGGGAGGGAGGTAAGTGCCACCATAATAATGAGTTCCACATCCAGACTGTTTTCCTGCTGGATGGTCCCTCTACCAAGAATTGTTTTGATATGATTCCATCCTCACTCTTCATGAAAAATTATTCTTTTCCCAAATGTACTGAGTATTATGGGCTTTCCTTGTGGCTCAGGTGGTAAAGAATCTGGCTGCAATTCAGGAAAGTGAAAGTGAAATTGCTCAGTCCTGTCCAACTCTTTGAGACCCCATGGACTGTAGCCTACCAGGCTCCTCTGTCCATGGGATTTTCCAGGCAAGAGTACTGGAGTGGGTTGCCATTTAAACCTGGGTTCAATCTCTAGGTCGGGAAGATCCCCTGCAGGAGATCATGGCAACCACTCCAGTATTCTTGCCTGGAGAATCCCATGGACAGGGGAGCCTGATGGGCTACAGTGCATATGGTCACAAAGAGTCGGACATGACTGAAGAGACTTAGCACACATGCACTGAATATTATAGATGTATTGGTCACCTAGAAGGCAGGCAAGGTCAGAATTCCTTCTGGCAGAGAGGATCAGAGAGGTAAACTGAGTGTCTGAGATCACACAGCAGTTATATTCAAACTCAAGGCCACTGTCTATCATCAGCTTTTCCTAGCACTGTAGAATCCCATGATTCAGGAACAAAAAAACAGATGATGGTGCCCCTCCCCCCACCACATGCTGAAAATCCCAGTAAAAAGTCCAGTGTTTTGAAGTTTTGGGTCTGGGGTCTTTAGAAGACTCTGGAAGCTACCAGTCCTGCCCTCAGCCCAGAAGAGCTATTCCTTAGGTAAGAGACATCAATCAGCAGCAGGTACTTCTGCCAGCTTTTGACGAATTTTCCTGCCACTGGGGCTAATTTCCTGAAAGGCTTTTCTTCCACCTTCAGGCTCCCCTTCCAAAGGTCCTTGCTCCTTCACAGTAGAAGATACGTAATGATCACCCAGTGACTCCTTGGAGAGGTCACGGGTGTGCTCCTCCATAGCACCTATGGATGAATAGGCTGAGAGTAGACAGGAGTCCTGGACCATAGCTGGAGGAGAGGGAGGCTAGAGCAGTGTCTTTCCCCAGAGATTGCTCCCAGTGCACTGGAGAGCAGAAACCAGGCCCAGATAGGCAGTGGCTCGCCTGAGGACACACACACAGAGGAACAGGCCCAGACAGGAACACACAGCTCCCAAACTCTGCCTAAAAGGGACAGGTTGAGCTCTGTTCTGTGAGGTTGTCTGCTCTCAGCTTCTGAGTTCTTTCAGGGCTCCAATGGGCCTTCCTCCCCTTCTGATTTGCTCCACAAAGAGGCCCAAGCTCAACCCCTCATGGCCATAGAGCTATCATTGCAACAACAGAGGGTCAGCGGCAGGAGGCTACAGTACTACCTTGACTAGCTTCTGGCAAGGGGAGTCAGAGGGGAGGAGCTCCCCCAGTAACACCTGGCCCTCTGGGCTGTGCTCCCAGACTGGGATGGACACCTTCTTGGGCCTTTTCCTGGGCCCAGGCTGTAGGGCGGCTTCACGTGAGTTCCGAGGCTGGGTGGGAGAGCTCTGAGCCAAGGGCCCACCTGTGGATGGCAGCGAGTGGATGCTCAGAGCTGACCTCCTGTCTTGGCCCAAAGCTCCTTGGAACAACAAGACACCTAGGAGTCTCTCTCAACTTTCACCACCCCTCCCCTACTTTGTCACCAAGTCTTGCCCATCTGCTTTATGAAGTTGTTTGCTCTGTTCTCTGAAGGACTCACTTCCAGTTCTGTACCACCCTTCCCTGGCTTCCCTACTTCTCCCTTCTCCTCCTCCAGTTGCTCCTTCTGGAAGATAAGCCTAACCAGTACCTGTCCTTCCTATGGCTCTCCAGTATCTCAGGGTAGGGGCCGTGTTCCCTCCCAGGCTTACAGGCCTGGTGCTCCAGCTCTGGGCCTGGTTCCTCTTTTAATCTTCCTGTGTGGGCCACGATGATGCACAGCTGCTGGGATGGAAGAGGCTAATTCCTACCTCTGGGCCTGGGTTCCTCCCCTTCCCTCTCCACCTCCATCCCCTCCACTCTTTCCTACTGGTCCTTTCAGGTGCTCCTCCTGGAAGCCTTCCTCAACACCCCAACCCAGTCCAAGATAGGTTCATCTCTGTGCTCCCACATTCTTTCCAGATGATCCTTCTGTAATGCCCCGAAGGGTCTCAGCGGTCAGACAACTGGGATGAGAAACAGATGCTTTGCTCTCTGCCCCCTTCTAAGTGCCCAGGCAGTGCCCTTCTCCAGGACAGCCCCTAGCACTGCCCTGGCTCTCGGTCCATTTGCTTGTCTGGGTGCGCCTGCTTCTATTTCTTTCCTCCACCCTCTAAGTTTCTTGGCAGACGGCTCCACTGTCTCCGTCACCTATCTCCATACCTTCCCTCATGCTTTTTTTTTTTCCATTCATTTATTTACTTACTTGGCTGTGCCAGGTCTTAGTTGCAGCAGGATCTTCTGTCTCCATTGTGGCCGGCAGGATCTTTAGTAGCAGCATGCGACCTCTTAGCTAGGGCATGTGGGATCTAGTTCCCTGACCAGGACTGAACCCAGGCATCCTGCATAGGGAGCACAGAGTTTCAGCCACAGAACCACCAGGGAAGTCCTCTCATGCTTTAATTTAATGCATTGTCACCTCATTCCACAAAGGACCCAAGGTGGTATATCTGTCATGTTCTCTCTTCCTTACTCAATCCCCAGACCCAATTTCTCACAGTCTTCCCCCACCTTCTCTCCATACAGCTAATCACCTTGGTACATAGAAAAGGGGAATTCTCATTCCTTTAGATGTGATCCCTTCTCCTTCACAGGAAGCCTGGTCCAGCAGGTTCTGAGTGAGGTTCTAGGGCACAAGGCAGGCTTCCAGCCCTTCCCTACTAAGACCAGACCTGAGTGGTGTGCATGCATGCGTGCTAAGTTGCTGACTCTTTGTGACCCCATGGACTGTAGTCCACCAGGCTCCTCTGTCCACGGAATTCTCCAGGCAAGAATACTGGGGTGGGTTGCCATGCCTTCCTCCAGGGAATCTTCCCAACTCAGGGACTGAACCTGCACGTCTCTTATGTCTCCTACATGGACAGACTCTACCACAAGCACCACCTGGGAAACCATGGGGGCATAGACATAAGGCCATTCTGAAACCCAGGAAACTGCCTGCAGGACTGGTCAGAGGTCCCAGCACCACTTACCCAGCTCTGTGTGGCACAGGAAATGGGAGTCTTGTACAGCGGATCTCTGGTGAACCCCATTTGTGAGCCTTTCCACTAAACCCTTCTCTCCTGCTTCTTCCCTTCTCCAGCCTCATCCAGACTGTGTCCTGGGCATAGGCCCACCCCGCCCCCCACTTCAGGGCCCCAGTGTTTCCAGTCTGGGCTAGAAAGGAGTTGGCTGGGGAAGGGGAAGCCTTGAAGTGGCGGTGCCACCTTTTTCCTTCACCTGAAGCCTCCCTGGACCTCAGAGTTTTCATAAACTTGGGATCCCAGCCAAGTCCCTGGAGCTTCTGTCTAGGCAGCCTGTTGGCTCCGGGAGTACAAGACTGATCCCCCTTGGGTCTCAAAGCCTATAGGTGAGCAAGGCAGGTTGTACAGGGCCAGGACCCAGGAGAGGAGGTCCATGAATTGGCTTATCAGTGAAAAGGGTCCTTTGGTCCTGCTCTGCCCACCCACCCATCTGCCTACCTTTCCTGCGGGGGCGGGGAGGTGCGGGGGGAGGCGGGGTTGGGCTTTATCAAGTGCAAGCCCAGGATTTCTCAAGCCAGGCCCTGCTAAGCCGCCAACAGGGAACTGCTCTGGGCTTGGCCACCCTAGGAAGAAGCCTTAGAGGTCCCCAAGGCTGAGGACCGTGAGGCTATAAGAGGAACCCCTCCTCTTACCCCTTCCCACGACTGCGCCCCTGCAGCCTGCCTGCCTGGTCTGAAGGCAGGCGCCAGGCGCGAGCCGTCGGGGTCGCAGGAGTCTTCACAGGGGGGGAGGCCCCATTTCGCTCTCCCCTACCACCCAGCGGCAGCAAGTTGCAGCTCCCGGCGCCCTCGAGTCCGCCTGGGCTCTGGCCCCACGCCAGGCTGCTGGATCCATCACTGCAGTTGGCGGGAGGCCGGACGGCGCGTCCCCCGGGGCTCCCAGGCGGCTGGCCCTGTCTGCCGGGCAGGGAGGGCGGCGGCGGGCTAGCGGCGGCGGCGGCGCTGCGGGGGCTGCGGTCAACGCGGGCACAGCCCGAGGGGCTGCGACTCCCGCATTAATTGGCCCTTCCCCGCCTCTGCCGGTAATTGCTGCCTTGGGGGTAGGGAGCTGGGGGTGTTGGCGGAGAGGAAGGGGCCAGCTGAACCCCGCCTGCGAGCGTCGTTCCCAGGCCAGCTTTGCAGCGGTGCGCCTTTGTGCTCTCAGTGGCCTGGGCGAGCGAGGTAAAGGTGGGGAAAAGCCACAGAAGCGCCCTGGAGTCTTCACCAATATCTAATCAGTTCTGAGAAGGGTTCCCTGCGACAGGGGATTTAGGAAGGACTCTGGGTGGCCATCCGGGGATCCCAGCGAAGGCATGAAGACAGGATGGAGACAGGGCAGTCCGTTGCCTTCTCCAACCCCTTCATCCAGCAGTGACATCTGAGAAGAGCAGACAAGAAGGGAGGATATAAGGCAGGGACTTTGGGAGGCAGGGGCCCAGCCCACCATCCAGGTTGCCCATCAGAGTTCTTGCTGGCTTGAGTTCTTAGAGAAGGTGCCAGGGTTCTCGGAATTCCTTTATGATCCTCACAGCTCCTGCAACTAGCTGAGCCCTGGCTCTGGTTCAGCTACTCTCCCTCTGATTCGGAAGAGAATACCCTATGGGTGGGTGGCTGTTTCCATAAACTCCCTTCCCAGCCCTGCATGAGAAGCCTGAGGAGGGAAGAAATGAGGGAGCCTCAGAAGCAGGCCTGGACCAGCCTGAGGTCAGGCCTCTGGATTCCCAGGACAGGATGTCCCATATAGGCATCCTGTGTGTGTGTGTGTGTGTGTGTGTGTGTGTGTGTGTGTGTGTGTGTGTGTGTGTAGCCCAGCTAGACCTCAGCCAGCATCTGCTGATTTCTGTTTCAGTTGCCCAGGACTGCCCTCCAGGGGGCTAAACTCCTAGTCCTCACTCTGGCTCTCACTGAGAAATGGCTATTTAGTCACCTGTTCCCTGGTTAGAGGTAGACAGGGACTTCTGGCTGTTCCTCCCCTGAAATTGGAGCTGTCACACCTCCACTGGGGGCCACCTTCTCTCAGGGGTTGTTCCAGGTCTGGATAGAGATGGCAGGGTGAGTCAGACAGGCCTGGATCAAATTCCCACTCTGCTACCACTAGTTCATGACCTTGAGCAAGGACTTTTATGTCTCTTGTCTCAGTTTACTTGTCTGTAGAAATGGGATAATAAAATCTATGTGCCAGCATTGTCGTGAAGATAAATGTTTACCTGAAAGGGGCTCTTCTCCCTCCTCCAACTATCCCTTTGTGTTGGGGGCTTAGATGTGAGGGTATGGAGGACTGGATGTCCCTCACCCCATGGGGCTTTGCAGCCTCCAGTTGTCTCAGAGACTAAGGAAACTCTCTAGGAATAAAGAATCTAATTGACATTATAGTTTATGGCACAAAACCTGTGGGACACTACACTCATGTTCAGAGCATTTTTCATAACAGCCAAAAGGTGGTAACAACCCAAATGTCCATCCACAGATAAATAGAGAAACAGAACAATGGAACATAATTCAATCTTAAACAGGAATAAAATTCTGAAATATGCTACAATATGTGAAGACACGCGAAGTGAAAAAAGCCAGACATGAAAGGACAAATACTGTATGATTCCATTCACACGAAGCTCCTGAAATACTCAAATTCATAGGCTAGGAAATAGAATAGTGGGTAGCAGGGTTTGGGTGCATAGGAAGCTATTGTTAAATGGATGCTGGGTTTCAGTTTGGGATGATAAAAAATTCTGGAGATGGATGATGATGATAATGTAAATGTACTTAATGTCACTGAAATTAAAATGGTAAATTGCATGTTGTGTATATTTTCCAAAAATAAAAAAATCCACAAAAAACCCGTGGGATCAGTGGGGGTATGCCCAGGTTGCAAGAGAGACCAGAGTGAGGAGTCTGACTGCAGCACCAAGACCTCACCCAGTGGACAAGTGAGCATGGAGTGTGGATGTCCTGAGAGGTGCACTTGAGACAGTGAAAAAAAAAAGCCAGGTGTTCTGCAGCCCAGGCAACTTTGCAGCAGCTCTCCTTGACTGAGTAAGCAGCGCAGGCTCAGCCCAGCAGAGAGAAGCCCTCCCTCCAAGGACTCAAATCAAGAAACCATCCGCTTCACCCAACTGTTTCACAGATGGACACAAATCCAGGGCAAGTCAACATGTCTTTATTAAGGACTGTCTCTGTGGCCAGCCTTTGAAGGGGCCCTGGGAAAAATCGGTATGGAAAGGGGAGAAGATCCCCAGCTGTCAAAGCATCACTCCTTATAATATATAACCTGCCCAAAGCCTCACTCCAATGTGAAAAGACATAAGGTTGAGCAGGATGAATGGCAAACTGTTTGCAATGGTGGGGCAGTGGCAGTTTGGGTGGACTTCCCATAAGAAGTAGCTTGAAGTTGACCTTGATGAGTGGGAGAATTTGGAGAAGGAAGAGAAGCATTCATTCTGAGTCTGGGTAACTAGGCAGAATCCAGCAGAAAGGGCCTGGACTAATCCAATGGTCAGTGAGATAAGTGGACATCATGGGATGTCAGGCTGAAGAGAGTGCTTCTGGGCCCCAAACAAGCTAAGGCTCTGTCAAGGAATGAATAGGGACCCTCTGCAGGACCTGGACTGGGGAGGGCTGGATGCTTGTCCCAGACATGTCCATGGCCAGTCTTCCCAAGGCCTGCATGGTGGGACAATCCCTAAGTCTCCCTCCTGCAGAACCATCCTCAGAATTGCCTCGCTTTTCAGGTCCTTAATTCTGGTGAAGCCTCTTCCAAAAGGCCATCTTCTCCTCCTTGAGCATCACACCCACCCTTGTGGTTAAATCCAGCTGCAGGTACTTCTCATCCTTGCTGTAGCGTGGCCAGCAGGGCAGCTTCCCACCATTGGGGTTTCTGCCAGGGAGGAAGGAGAGAGCATTATTTGAGCTCTTCATCTTGCCTCCTTCTGTTACTTTTCCCTCATTCACTTTCCCTTTGGGAGGTAGGGTTCAAGAAGGCCTCACAGAGATGATATTTAGACAGATCTTTAAGAAAGAGGAGGAAAAGTGTGGTGGGAGGGGACTTTGAGGAAGAGGGAACTGTATGTGTAAAGGGTTGGAGGTATGAAAGCCCAGGGCTTTTGGAAGAAAGCACAAGTCCAGGGTTAGGTGAAAATATACAGTGTGTCAAGAGAACAGTGTGGAGAGGAGATGAAACAGGAAGGATTTGGAAGACTTTTGTTCCAAGTGAAGGGGATGGGATTTTACCTGGGAACAAAGGGAAGCCAGGAAGTTTTAAGTGGGTGACTTGGCCAAATGATATTTCAGAAAGATCCCTTGAGTGTCATCAGGAGGATGGAGAGAAAGAAGACAGAACGTGGAGATGGAAACTTAGCTGCAAGCCTAGCCAAAGCTCAGCTCAGAAGTCATCTCTGCCAGGAAGCCACCCCTGCCCACCCCAGGTTGGTCAGACACCTCCTCTATGCTCTCATAGTGCCTTCTGCTCCCCCAACACAATTCTCATCATGCCAGATGGTAATTTAATATTTCTGTTAACCATTAACAGGCTGCTGGCAGATGGGGATCATGTCTATGATACCCTTGAATTCCAGCTCCCAGTATTGAACTGGCCACAAAAAAGCATATTGGCAGTGACTGTGGAATGCTTGAGTGAATGAAGGATGTGGTCATGGGACAAAGGTACATTCTAGGGACATTTAGGCCCGGGTGCCTTTTCTATGGGACACACAAGGACAAATATCTGAAACAGCTGACCATTGGATCTAGCGCTGGTAGGAAGACCACCTGCATGTGTTGGGGGATCAGACTCACCCGGAGCGAGCAAAGTTGGCCCAGTATTTCATCATCCGGAGGCTCAGTGCCTTCTCCTTGCTTGAGGAATGGCCTGGAGGCAAAGTGGAAGGTGGTGTTTAGAACAGAGCATGGGGTGGGAACATCCCACCCACTGCTTCCATGCTGGGAGGCTTTCATTTGGGAGAGCATTCCAGATTAAGAATTCGTTAGCTAACTCCCTGTGGTCAGCCAGGAGTCAGAACACAAAGATGGAGAGATTAGACACCCAGCGGGGAGTCAGGTGGGACTTCAGCACCTTTGGAGAAAGGACTTCCGAAGATGAAGCCGATCTCATCTCCGTGGTCTGCCCCATCAGTGCGGGGTTTTATGATAGGGCCAGGAGTATAATGCTCAAACTCATACAGGTAGACAGGGAAGCCAGCATCTAGGAACAAGGAACCCAATGAAGGCTGCTGAAAAAGTCTCAGCCCGGGCTTCTCATCCACCCCACACATCCCACCCACCTGCATCAAGCAGGGGAAAGACCTTGGGCTTCACAACCCAGGGAGCAGATTCGAATCCTACCTACACTACTCATTAGCCATGTGACCTGGGGCAAGACACCCAACCTCTCAGAGCTGCAAGTCCTCATCTGCAGACTAGGGATGTGAAAACAATTCACGGGATTGTGGTAAGCCTTCCTCTTCCTTCCACTGAACCTCTCCTCTCTCTATTTGGCACTTAAGATTCTTCAGTGTCTACCTTCTCCAGCCCCTCCTTTGACTTCTCACCCACGTGTTGCCCAAGCCTGGGTCAGCCTGGGCAGGATCTCTAAGATACCCCTGTAGAGGCCTATCCTTGCAGCCAGGAGACCTTCCTTGACCACCCTAGGCTGTTTCCTCTGGCCTGGCCTTGGCCTTGCCCTCCTTAGCCCTAAGGAATGGCCTCTCTTCTCTGCAGTTGACAGTATGCTGCCTCTTCTGTGGCCACTTGGAATTCTACATCAGCCCAGAGGTACAGAGAGGGTGAGTGAGTGACTGGTCAGCCCAGTGGCAAGCAGCACCAGTGGACAGGGCGTGGCCACTCTTGAGGACCCCACATACTGCGGTGGTAGCGGGCAGCCTGCAGTGTGGAGTACACAAAGGTAGCATCCCCAGCTAGGTCCATCACATGCTCCTGTAGCATCTTCTGGTCATGGCCATCCACACCACTCAGGTACTCTTCCACTACCAGTGGCAGCTGCTCCTTGGTGACATTCTAGGTGGGGAAGTCACACCCACCCTGAAGTATGGGGTGCCAGCTGGGTCAGAGCTAGGCACACCAGTGACTTGGATCCAGGCTTGGCACCCCAGGAGTTTTTGGCCTGGGTGTGGGGGGATGAGGAGCCTCCTCGGAAGGTCTCCTTGTTTGACAATTCTTACCCCAGTGTTTTAGCTGCATGAGAACTGCCTGCTGTGTCCCCGAGGAAGTCTGGAGAGCCTTGCCCAGCCGCAGCCACCTGATCCCGTGCAAAACCCCAGGCCCCCCCAAGGAACACCTCTGTCCTGGCTGGGAGCCCTTTGTGGAGAGCAGCTACTAGGTAAAAACAGGGAGGCGGCACGTCCAACCAAGCAGAGCACACGTGGCAGCATGGCCCCTCACCAACAGGGTGCTGGTACTCCAGAGCAGCTTGCTGATGGTTTCTTTCCTCAGATGGCTCATCGGAAACTTCATGATCTGCTCCACAAGGCAAGGGCCCAGCTGTGCTACATCAGGCCCCAAGGCTCTTCTCAGAGCAGAAGTGCCCATGACCCTTTCCCGTACTCCTGCTCCCAACCTCTCCATCACTAACTTGGTTTAGAGCTGCAGTGGGGGCTGGGAGGGCCCTCTGGAGCTTGGGCATCTGCCCTGATCCACCCCGGGGGGCAAGGGAGGGACCCAGGATGTACAGCCGCCTGGAGGGGAACAAATGGATATGAAGACCCATTCACACTATGAGCTAAAGATTTGGGGCCCCCAAACCTCCAAGAGACTTCTCTCCCTTTCATCATTCCTGTACAGTTCTCACTGCACAGGGATTGCAGGAGGCTCCCAAGCTCTTGGGCATCCCCAGAGAGACCTCTGGGATCTGACCTGGTACCCAGCACTGCTCAAGAGGCATCCTCTCCTACCCCTACTGTGATGGGCATCCCTCTTCTTCACTTACAAAAGGCAAGAGCCAGCTGAACTCCAGACTGTTGACACCCAAAAGGTAAGGCACAGGTGCAACCTGCCCCTGAGTCAGGAGCACAATAGGGTTGTCTTGGAACACTACACCATCCACCACGGGGGTCATGAACCACACAATCTATAAGGCAAGGGGGTTTCCAGTCAATCCTCCTTGTTACCCTCCTAGGACCCCATTGGTCTAAGACACCAGCTCAGCAAGTTCCAGAAATTACTCTAGCTATATACGCTTTGACTGGGAAAAAGCTGGGGCTCAGTCAACCTGGTGTGAGAGAGGAACAGCCACAGGCAGGACCAGGCTACTCAGACTCAGGATTCCCCCATCTCCCACCCCTCAGCTGACACCAAGAGGTATTCACATAGCACATTCTGTCATCTCTTGAAAATCTTTGCTAAGACTTCTCTTTTCCTTCTATTTAAAATCCTACCCCTCCCAACATGCCCAACCTCCTGACTCTCCTCCTTTTGTTTCCATTAACTTATCACCTCCTAAAGAAATGAATAATTCATTTATTTATAGTGTTTATTGTCTGCCCCCAGTGGAACATCAGCCCTGTGAAGGAATTTTAGCCTGAGTATCCTAAGTGTCTGGCTCACAGGAGATGTTCAGACAGAATGGGGCCTGCTCACATTTTGAGGGTCTTCCTGGGAGTTCAGTTTGAAGAATCTCTGTGGGAAGAGAAGAGGATGGGACTAAAGGGAATCTTCTGAGGCATGGTGCCTGGGGCGTCTGGGTACCATGTCAGAAGGATGCAGGCAGCTGGGTCAGAGGCCAGAAGGAAGTTCTACCTACCATCTTCTGGGAAACACGCATCACCTCAGCCCCTGATAGTGTTCTCAGGCAGTCTACCAGAATCTTTGTGCTGTTGTGATTGCAGCCTGCCAGCTGGGCAATCTTCTGTGAAGAGAAGAGGTGCTTGAGGGTATGTCCATCCTGCCTCCCTTGCTGAACCTTAGGAAAGAGGAGACACTCACCTTGGCCACCTTCAGTGGATCAGGAGTGATGAAGACTTGGAATACTGCAGTGCCACTCTGGGAAATGGCCCGATGGAAGAGACCCCGGGCTAGGGGTGATGTCATCTGCAGGGGTGAGGGGACTGGCAGCCATGACAGGCACAAATGAGGACCACTTGGGCAGTTTGGGGTGACTTTCTGGCCTGGCTGGGCTGCTTGAAGGGGCCCAGAGAGGGCAGAAGCAAGGAGGGAGACAGGAGTTCTGGGTTGGAGTTCTAAATCTAGAGCCTGTGCCTTCCACTCTCTGGGCATCATGTCCTGGTCTGTGGAATGGCCCCAGGGGTCCCCCAGGGCATCTTGTGTTGTTGCAGTGGTTCTGCTGGTGTAACAAACCAAAAGGGCCTCCCCTCTGCTACTGGGCTAGGAATATGGGAAGGGGACCCTATGGTTCCCATGACCCCAGTTACCTGCGCTGATAGCTCTTAGCCTTCCCCTGCTACCCAGGTTGGAGAGAACAACCATATATGGGAGCCCCATCCTGTCCCCTGGGCACCTCAGACTTCATGTGCCCCAAACTTGCTCCAGCCACTCCCCATCTGGGTGTTGTCTCTTACCCACACCATCCACTTGGGCCTTCCCTCCCTCCTCTGGTCATCTGCATGCTGCTGTTGGCCCTGTCCTGACTATTTGGCCTCCGGCATCACTCCTCTACTGTCCATCCTTCCTGCTTCTTTTTCAGATATAACATCCCTCACTCCAAGCTGGACTCCAAGCCTGTTTGTGCTTCATTTTAACCCAGATCTAGCAGAGCCAACTCTAAAGGCACATCTGATTGTGTCACTCTCCTGCTTAAAATCTTTGCCTGCTCTCCAATGCATTATCAATAAAGTTGCTTAACTTCTCTGGGTCTCACTTTCTTCCTCTGTGGAGTGGAGAACACTTCTCTTTTTGTAGAGTGCAGAAAGGGAATACTCCTCTTTTCGGATTGTTGAGGTAGTTTAATGAATGAATACGCATAAGGTGCTTAGAAAAGTGACTGGCACACGGAATGTGCTCAAGTGTTTGAGTGTTATTACTGTGGCCCATGAGGTCCTGTGTGATGTGGTCCCAGCTGATTGCCCAGCCACATGACCCTCACAGGACACCTGACCTACCCTCAAACTCTAGGTCAGCAGTACCCCAGAAGTCAGGGGCAGCCCAGTCTCTAACCTAGGCCTGACTCCAATGCCTGATCTGTGCCCCCAACCCTGCCCAAAGGGTTCATAGTGGTCTCTGTTTTGGGCATAGACCTCTGGGGGAATGTGGAGAGGCAGAAAGGGCTGAATGATCTTTCTGGCCCACCACATTCATAGTCTTAGCATTGCCCTTTCTGGGCTGGCTTGGTTTCCTCCCTGAATGGAACAGATATCCTTGGTTGTGAGGGGTGGTACCCAAGGCAGTGGTGAGGGCAGGTCTGTGGATTGGAATGTTCTTGTATACCCAAATCTGCACAAGTATATGTGCAGAACCCGTAGGCCACGCGGTCTTGCAACTGTGCTTAGGTCTATCTGGGCATTGCACTCACCAGTCCCGAGATGCACATGGCCCCTGATGACTGGCCGAATAAAGTCACGCAGCCTGGGTCTCCGCCGAAGGCTTCGATGTTCTTCTGCACCCAGCGCAGAGCCGCAATCTGGTCCAGCAGCGCCCAGTTCCCGCGCGCTTGGCTGTCCCCAGTGCTGAGAGCGCGGGGCTCACTATCAGGGTCAGGAGCCTCGCGCCTTGTTCCGCCCTGTCCCTCAGAGACTGGGTCTCACCACCGCATCTCCTTCCTTATAATTGAGCGCCGCCCCATTGAGCGGTAGCGAGCACCTACCAGTCTGCTCCAAGCATTGGATCTGCCACGCCCCTCACGAGGACACGCCCCCATAGACCACACCCCCTTTCTTCCACCCAATCCGCACCTCCTCCGCCGTTAGCCCAAGAGCCCAGAAGGCCCCGCCCCTGACCCCAGGCGCCGGTTTCCGGTCCCGCCCACCTGAGGAAGCCCAAGATGCCGAGCCTGTGCTGCAGAACCACGACCACCACTTTCTCCCGGGCAGCCAATTCGGAGCCATCGTACGTGGAAGCGGAACCCACGAGGAAGGCGCCTCCTGGGAACCAGATCATCACCTGGACGAGAAGGGCTGAGGCCTGAGCGGGACGGTGGGGTGCTTGAGTGGGATAGAGTGTGGTTGAAGGCTGAGTACTCACGGGCTGCAGAGGGTCCCTGCGCGCTCGCACTGGCGCGTGCACATTCAGGTACAGACAGTCCTCACTGAAGTGCAGCCACTTATATCGCTTGTGTGTGTTGAAATACATGGAGGTGACCTGCCCCCAGGACTCCTGGAGGCACCTGTGGACACGATGTGAGTTGGGGTCCAGGACCGTGGTGATATTGGGGAGAATGGTNCTGGCGCGTGCACATTCAGGTACAGACAGTCCTCACTGAAGTGCAGCCACTTATATCGCTTGTGTGTGTTGAAATACATGGAGGTGACCTGCCCCCAGGACTCCTGGAGGCACCTGTGGACACGATGTGAGTTGGGGTCCAGGACCGTGGTGATATTGGGGAGAATGGTTTCAACCTAGGTTCCAGTAGTGAGGGACTAGAACCCAAAGCAAAATTTAGGCTGTGTGTGTGTGTGTGTGTGTGTGTGTGTATCCTGTCCTAGCAGTCTCCACTAACATTAGGTCCAGGGGTGAGAGGCAGGTTGGCATTCCCTGCCTTGTGCCTTGGTGTGCCTCTTCCCAAGGAAGGAAGCAGTTCCCTGCTCCTGTTGGAGACCTGTTGGTGCTGTCAAGCTAGAAACCTGGGTGCCCAGAGCACCTCCTTTCTTACATACCCTGTCCTCCCCTCAGTCTCTACTCTGACTCCAAAACATCTTTTGAGTAGGCCCCTCTGTTCACTTCAAGGCTGCTGCCCTGTGAAAGCCACCATCACTCTGGCCAGGACCCTGCCCCTGGCTCTTCACCTCCCCTGCAACTCATCCTCCACTCCCTGGCTGGAAGGGTTGATAGATAACACAAATCTGACCATGTCACTCCCTTCTTTATTACCTTCCCTGGTTCCTCCTGCCCCCAGGATAAAGTCTAGATTCACCCACACTGACCTAGGCTCTCCTTCCCATCTAGTAATCTCCTCCCAGTCACTCTTTGCTCCAAATACAGATGACCTCTTGCCTCCCACCTCCAAGCTCCCATGCCTCTGTTCTACCAAATGCCTTCTCCTCTGCCCAGAAAGCTCCTACTCACATTTAAGGTCCAGCTTATGTGTGTCTCTGCTGGGCACTTTCCCCTCTGGGGTTCCCAAACCTCTATACACTACTAACTACAATACTGGCTTGGAGTAATTTTGATTGGTTGTTTTTTGCTTCCGAAGGGGAGGGATGGAGATGTGTTCATCTGATTCCTGGCACTTGGCCCTGTGCCTATGCATTATATAGATCTTGGGCTGTCAGGCCATCTTGCCTTTCCTCCATGCTGGCCCAGCCCTGGAGATGGCTATTCTTATAATAGGTGGGGCTGGGCACACTTGACTGGATGCAGGAACCCTGTCTACCTACTCCTCTGTTCCCTTCTCTTGTCCCAACCTGTCTTCACTGTGTGTATGTGAGTTTTTGTAGGTTTAATTCATCCCCACCTCCCTAACCCTAGATCATCGCCTGTTCCTTTTCAGTCCTTCCCCATAGCGCTTCAACATACCTATCCTCTACTACCGACCTTCTCCAGCAACTAATCTGTCTCTCTCTTCCCCTCAAGGCCAAACTTTTCAATGGGTTTTCTTTCCCTCCACACCTACCAGCCTAAGATCACCAGTAGGCAACTTGTCTCTCTCTATATAGACTATCTTTGTTTGACTTCTCAGCAGCAGCTAATGTTGGTGTTAGGATCAGTTCAGTTCAGTAGCTCAGTCATGTCCAACTCCGCAACCCCATGGACTGCAGCACGCCAGGCCTCCCTGTCCATCACCAACTTCCAGAATTTACTCAAACTCCTGTCCATTGAGTCGGTGATGCCGTCCAACCATCTCATCCTCTGTCGTCCCCTTCTCCTGCCTTCAATCTTTCCCAGCACAAGGTCTTTCCCAATGAGTCAGTTCTTCACATCAGGTGGCTAAAGTATTGGAGTTTCAGCTTCAGCATCAGTCCTTCCAATGAATATTCAGGACTGATTTCCTTTAGGATGGACTGGTTGGATCTACTTACAGTCCAAGGGACTCTCAAGAGTTTTCTCCAATACCACAGTTCAAAAGCATCAATTCTTCTGCACTCAGCTTTCTTTATGCTGTCCAATAAATCACATCCAGCATCCCAGCAGGAAGGCCAGGGCTCTTAGAGCCTAGAACTGGGGTTATAAGCATTTGAGGCCTCTGTCTCCAACCTGCCACTAAAGCCATTCCCGTCAAAGTCACCAATGTCTTCCATCTTGCTAAATCTCTCCCATCATTTTACTTGCCCTGGTAGCCCCTCTGTATGGTTGACCATTCTCTGCTTCTTCAAAGCTTTCCTTCTCTGTTGCTGTTCAGTCACCAAGTCATGTCTTATTCTTTGTGACCCTGTGGATTACTGCACACCAGGCTCCTCTGTCCTCCACTGTCTCCCGAAATTTGTTCAGATTCATACCCATCGAGTCGGTGATGCTATCCAACCATCTCATCCTCTGCCACCTGACTTCCTTCTCTAAGCTTCTGCAATCCCACTCTCCTAGTTTGCCTGCCACCTCATGGGTGACTCCTCCTCTTCTCTCCAGCCTAAGCAGGAGAATGCCTCAGGCCTCAATCCTCATTTCTCTTTTCAGTCTGATTTTTCTTTCCTGAGCTGATGTCCTTCAGGCCTAGGGCTTCACACCACTGACATTCTGATGGCTAGTCTCCTTCCAGCTCCCTTTGTCCAAACCATCTATTCCACATCTCCACATGGATATCTATTAGACATGCCAAACTTAACATACCTCAAAATGAACTCTTGTTTTGCCCAAACCTGTTCTCGCTCTAGTCTTCTCCATTTAGGTAAATTGTGCCTCTATTCGCCTTGCTGCTCTACCCCCAAACTAGTCATTATCCTTGATTATTCTTCTTTCCTTGTGACTCACATCCAATTCTTCAGAAAATCCTGTCAATTTTACCTTCAAAATAAATCTAGAGCCTGACTACTCCCACCCACCTCCACTGTAACTACCCTGGTCAAAGCCATCATCTCTGCAAGAGCTTTCTTTCTCCCTGTTCTCCCCTTAATTACCACCCCACAATCTGTTCTAAGTTATCCACAAATTCTAACACCTGACATTCTGTGTTCCAAACAGCCAGTGGCCAATATTCCCACAACTGACACCCAGATGTTTATGCAAGGGACACCCCAGTCTCGAAACTCCTGATCCTCAGTGTTCCAACAACGGTTTTTCCATGTTCTGTCAGCTGATCCATGGAGATCCGAATAACAGTCACACAACGTTCAGAATGCCTAGGCTTCTCTCAGAGATGGCCAGTAGTTTAACAACCAACACCCCAGTGTTCCAGTAACAGTCAGTCATGTTCTAACAGTGGACATCCTGTTTTTTAACAACTAGATACCCAAGTAGTTGTAGTTTTTTATATCACCTGACACTCAGGTTCTCCTAATAGACATTTTTCTAAATCCAGTATTTTATCCAACCGATGCTGAACAGTGTTAATGTCCATCACAGAATGTTCTGGACAGTGCGTTACTCAATGGTCTGAATGAACAGTAAATATACTTGTTCTTGGTAAACTGCCAAGCCCAGTGCTTCAAAAGGCAGTCATTGTCCCAGCATGCTCATGTGACTCAGGCCCAGCTAGGGGTTGCATTAGGACCCTGGGACATTGAAACTGCGACTGCGTCCAGGTTTCCCCATATTCTGCAGTGAAGGGCTGGGGGTGACGTGTGGGCTTCTTAGGTTCAAGCACCAAGGAAGAGGGGAGAGCTCAGGGTTCTCTGTGTGTGGGGGTACTGTTCCTCACACACATTCAGGGAAACTCAGCTCCCCAGCAGGTCCTGGGGGCACAGTCAGTGTGCACCTTCTCTTTGCCTGGAGCCTTCCCACAAGAGAATAAAAAACAGCCTTATCAGTGCCTTAAGTACCATCTAGACCAGCTACTTCATTATATAGGTTTGGAGACCAAGGCCCAGAATGGTCCCCAGGCTTGCCCGTGGCCACACAGTGCACTCTTCAGTGAGCTGTTCAAACCCTGTCCTAGAAGTGGGCATGGGTTTACCGCCTTGCTTGGGATCTGCCCACCACCCAGCCCACAGTCCTCTGGTTCTTACACGGGAGCGTAGGTGGTAGCATCTCTGATTCCTTCCCAGGGCTCTGGGGGTTCTGGGGCAGCGAATCTGCGGGTACCCACAGGAGGCTTGGAGAAGGGAACTCCTAGGAAGACATTGATGGGCGTCTTCCCCACGTGTATCTGCTTTCCTCGGAGTGTCCCATATTTGGTATCTGCTAGAGGCTTCTTGGTGTGCCAGGCACCTAGAAAGAGAAGAGATGGGTCACCCTGGGCATCAGAAACACCTTGACCCATCTGCCACAGCACCAGCTTGAAACTTTTCACAATTGTGTCACTGCCTACTTCTTTTGTGTTCCCCTTAGGAATTTCATCTAGTGTATTTGATTTAAGATATCAAAGCTATGTTTGTTTGTTTGTTTTTCCCCTTCCTGAAGCACCCCTGTCATTACTTTCTCTTCCTCTCCCTTTATCAAAACTAAAATTTTGGGGAATTTCCTGATGGTCCAGTGGCTAGAACTCTGCACTCTTACTGCCAAGGGCCCAGGCTCAATCCTTGGCTGGGGAACTAAGATCTCATAAGCCACATGGTCAAAAAACAAAACAAAAAGCTGAATTTTTCTGTGTCCTGGTTCCCTGGGGGTCACCCTATAAAATGACGAAAAGCAAATCTAATCAAAATATTATCAGACTTGATTGGGCTTTAGAATCCTCTGGAGAAATCATCAGGAAATTCAGATTCCTAGGTCCCATTCTACATCCTCCGAAAGAGAATCTCAGGTCACATCAGGAAATTAGATTTTCAACCCCTTCTAGGAGATTTTGATGCAACTCATTTTTCAAAGAGCATTGATAACAGCTGAGTGCCAAAGAATTGATGCTTTCGAGCTGTGGAGCTGGAGAAGACTCTTGAGAATCCCTTGGACTACAAGGAGATCAAACCAGTCAATCCTAAAGGAAATCAACCCTGAATGTTCATTGGAAGGACTGATGCTGAAGGCCACCTGATGCAAAGAGCTGACTCACTGGAAAAGACCTGATGCTGGGAAAGACTAAAGGCAATAGGAGAAGGGAGTGGCAGAGAATGAGGTGGTTAGATAGCATCACTGACTCAGTGGACTCAATGGACATGAATTTGAGCAAACTCTGGGAGACAGTGGAGGACAGAGGAGCCTGGTGTGCTGCGGTCAGGCAGCAAAGAGGCATCGAAAAGAGTTCCACATGACTGAGCAACTGAACAACAACAATTGGTGTGATAACAACACACCCTCACACCCCAGCTGCAGGTGGCCTCTCTGCCCACGTACCCAGGTTTTACATGAGCAATATCTGGGCGCAAAGAACTGGCTGCAGTAGTGACCCTTCAAACATGGGGGTATGCCAGTGGGGACAAGGGACCATCTCAAGTCTCCTCTGTGTGTGCGTGTCGTCCCTTGCAACTTGCAAGGCCCTTTCACATGGTCCTCTCATGTAGGCTTCTCAATGGCTCTTGGAGGAGTGGGGTGGGGCCTTGAGGCCCAGAGATGGTTAGTGACCAGCTTGAGATCTCATAGGACAGAGCCAGGAGGTCAATATCTATCGTATTACTCAGATTTGCCCTGAATTCTGGGTCCACTCATGATGATTATGATTGACTAATCTTTTGTTATAGCCGGGCACTCTGCCAAACACTTTTATGCTATCTCACCTCATCTGCCTAAAAAAAATTTATAAGGTAATTGTTTTGAAGTTTCCTACTACACAAATGTGGAAATGGAGGTTCAAAGGGGTATATAACTTGTCCAAGGTGACACAGACTGTCTCACATCTGAGCTCTGCTTTAAACAGTAATGTTTTAGTGTCCTCACCCCAGCCTCTGGGAGCACCTAAGCATGTGACAGAGCGCTCTAAACCCCTGAATCAGAGCTGGCAAGGAGTGCTCCCAGTCCTAACTCTGCTACCCCAAGGCAATACGTAAGCACTTATGAAAACAGTATTCTATGTTTTTAGAAGTCATAAAACACTAATGAAAACCAAGAGTTACAATTTCTACCTAATAAAAACAATGGCACCTCGACTTCCCTGGCAGTTCAGTGGTTAAGACTCTGTGCTTCCAATGCAGGGGAGTGTTGTCAAGGAACTAAGGTCCCACATGCTTCACAGGCAAAAAACCAAAAAGATAAAACAGGAGCAATATTGTAACAGATTCAGGAAACACTTGAAAAATGGTCCACATCCAAAAAAAAAAAAGAAAGAAAGAAATCTTTAAAAAATGATAGCACCCAATTCTGGCAAAGATGCAATGAAAAGGACACTCACATATGCTGTTGGTGGAAGATAAATTGATACACCACCTCGAAAAAATAATTTGGCAAAATGTATAAGAGCCATAAAATGTTCACATGCTTTGACTCAGTAATTCCTCTCTAGATCCACCCTTATGAAAATAGTCAGAAATGCATTAAAATAAAGACTTTATGAATCACAGTGATACTTGCCATAGTGAGGGCAAGGAGCATTATTTGTATCTGGGGATCAGGAAAAGTAAATGTAATTATGAACTCAAGTTATAAACTGTTTATGCATGACCTTAAGTGAAAAAAAAGAATAAAATTGTTTAAGTGCTTATATCACAGCTATATACAAATATGCAATAAAAAGACTAACAGACAATGTGCCAGAATGCCAAAAGTTGTTTTAGCAAAGTTTCAAGTTAAAAAAATTTTTTAATGTGGGGACTTCCCTGGCAGTCCAGTGGTTAAGACTTTGCACTTCCACTGCAGAGGGCTCAGGTTTGATCCCTAGCTGGGGAGCTAAGTTCCTGCATGTAACCAAGAAAATAAAATGAATGTGTTAATATGGGCAAAACTAAATTACGATAGCCATCAGAATGGTGGTGCTTTCTTTGAGGATGTGACTGGGAAGGTACATGTCAGATGTTGGAAATGTTCTAGATCTTTTTTTTTGTTTTTTTTGGCCTTGCCTCATGTTATGTGGAATCTTAGTTCCCTGACCAGGAATGGAACCCACCCCACTGCATTGTTGCACAGAGTCTTAACCACTGGACCACCAGAGAAGTCCTGAAATGTTCTAGATCTTGATCTGGTTGGTGGTTACATGATGATGTTACACACACACACATACACTAATATATATATATATATATATATATATATATATATACTAATATAATAAGAATTTTAAACAATATTAATTGTATAAAGAATATAAGTATGCAGTCATAAACATAAAGTTATGTAAATTATAAGATATATTTTATAAAAATGTAAATATAAATGTCCATGCTCCCAGCTGCCCACCACCCCCATCCACCCAGATCTCTAAATGTCCCTACCCTGCTACCCCAAGGAGAGGTTGAATTGGGGGCCTGTACCTATGGCCTATGTCCCTCTTGAACCAGGGAAGGGTAGGGGCTTACCCCAGGCTGTCTGCACCACAAAAAGGAGGGTAAGGCTCAAACACAGAATCCAATTCATTCTCCAGCCAGCCAGCTCCTGCCACAGTCTGGGATGATGTCCACCCCGCAGATGTCCGATGGTGGGTGAGTCTGCGGCGAGCTGGGCAGTCTGACTTTTATCTTCTTTTAATCATCAATAGAAGGTGAGAGAGTGGGAGAAATTGTAACCAGCTCTCCCATCAGCCCACAGCCTTATATCTGCCTCGGGGTGATAAGTCACTGTCAATGATCTTGGCTGTTCGAGAAACAGACCAGCCTGTAACCCCTTTGGAGTTTGCTCATCTGTGCAATGGGCTTAAAGTTGAGGTAGTGTGAGTTAAGCACTGAGCACCAGTAGGAGCAGAACACCTGAGCACTTAGTTCTTAGCCCCTAGGTTTCCTCCCTGTGGATTTAAAGGCCTTACTCCCCCCTTCCCCTCCACACATACACAGAGGCTCCCTTCTGGTTTGTGCAGTCTCTTTTATAGGCACTCCCTAACCCTTCTCACACATGCTGACTTTTTCAGCCAGGACAATGTGGGTCTGGAAGCAGTCATGATGTGGAAGTCCAGATCTGGGTGATGGTGGTCAGGGACCCAGGGTAACCAAATAAATACTGAAAACAAAACGAAGCTACCCTATCCTTTGACCGAGAAATTTGGTCTGGGAGACCATCCAAAATACACAAAAAGTTGTTTATAGGATGAGTGTCCTATAGCCTTGTTGACAACAGTCTCACCCTAGTAAGACTGTAGGGGATGGGTGAAGAAGGATGTTACACCTACAGAATATAATTTATGCTACACAGTCAGTAATATCATGTTCCGTGAGACTCTAGAGTAGCTGATGATTTAGCACTGGTTATGAGCCAGGCTACTGGGCTTGAATCCCAGCATTGCCACTTACAAGCTGTGTGACTCTTCTAGACTCCAGTTTCTCCATCTGTAAATTCTGCCTGATAATAGTACTTACCGAGTTGTAGTGAGGGTTAAATGTGTTCATGTAGGTAAAGCAATTCAAACAGGGAAAACCCATTGTCAGCTGTCATCATTAGTCCTTGGGGAAAGGCTGATGTGGTTTAATAACTTGAAAAAGGTAGAATCTGAAGTTGTATATTGAATTTGACCATGGAAAGTACATACCAAAATACTTCGAAGATGTCTAAAGTAACAGGAAGGATTGATGCCAAAATGGAGTCTGTGGTTGGCTCTGAGTTGCAGAGTCATCAGTGACCTTGATTTTTTTCTTCTTCTTTTTCCTTTAAATTTTCTGTAGTTTCTATGTTTTCTTTAGCCAACATTATGGAGAATGCACTATCATTGTGGGGTTTAAAGAGTCAGGTATGGGAGGGAACAGGGAAGGCAAGATCAGGGAAGTCTGGGTTACCAGCAGCTTCATCTGGCCTGGGCCACGTTTCTCTTTCTGGATCATATTCCCCTTATTACTTCACGCTGCCGGCCTCCCCTGTGGTCCATGTGTGGCCACATCAATAGGAGTACGGGGCCTGGTTTGAGGGAAGTGACATAGTCACTTGTTTCTGCTTCCCAGGCTCTGACAAGGTTAGTTTATCTGTTTTTACTAAGCATGTGTTACTGAAAGGAAGGGCCAAGCTGGGAGGTGGAGGGGAGTGTGAGTGTGGAGGACAAGGGAAGAGGGTGGTGGAAAAGGCAGATGAGACTGTGAGTCCACCTGCCAGGCAGGCCTGGCACATGTAGAATCCCCAGCCCAGCTGTGCAGCAACTTGGCCAGCTGTGTGGGCCTTAAGGACCAGTCCTATCAACAGCTGGCTCCATTCATGCCACCTCTCCCTGTGGAAGAAACAACCTTTCACCTTGGCCATATGAGTGGGAGTAATGCCAGGCCAGGCTGCTGAGTGGAGCACCTAGGATTCATGTGGGTCCCATCCATTACCCACATGGGGCACAGGAACATTGAGTAGGGCGCTGGGTCAGTCAGGTGGCCCTGGGAAAACATCTTAGGGGTAAGTAAGAACCTGAGATTCTGACATATAATATTGTGTGGATTACAATAAACTGTGGAAAATTCTGAAAGAGATGGGAATACCAGACCACCTAATCTGCCTCTTGAGAAACCTATATGCAGGTCAGGAAGCAACAATTAGAACTAGACATGGAACAACACATTGGTTCCAAATAGGAAAAGGAGTACATCAAGACTGTATATTGTCACCCTGCTTATTTAACTCATATGCACAGTACATCATGAGAAACGTGGGCTGGAAGAAGCACAAGCTGGAATCAAGATTGCCAGGAGAAATATCAATAACCTCAGATATGCAGATGACACCACCTTTATGGCAGAAAGTGAAGAGGAACTAAAGAGCCTCTTGATGAAAGTGAAAGTGGAGAGTGAAAAAGCTGACTTAAAGCTCAACATTCAGAAAATGAANTGGAAGAAGCACAAGCTGGAATCAAGATTGCCAGGAGAAATATCAATAACCTCAGATATGCAGATGACACCACCTTTATGGCAGAAAGTGAAGAGGAACTAAAGAGCCTCTTGATGAAAGTGAAAGTGGAGAGTGAAAAAGCTGACTTAAAGCTCAACATTCAGAAAATGAAGATCATGGCATCTGGTCTCATCACTTCATGGCAAATAGACGGGGAAACAGTGGAAACAGTGGCAGACTTTATTTTTGGGGGCTCCAAAATCACTGCAGATGGTGACTGCAGCCATGAAATTAAAAGACACTTACTCCTTGAAAGGAAAGTTATGACCAACCTAGAAAGCATGTTGAAAAGCAGAGACATTACTTTGCCAACAAAGATCCGTCTAGTCAAGGCTATGGTTTTTCCAGTAGTCATGTATGGATGTGAGAGTTGGACTGTGAAGAAAGCTGAGTGCCGAAGAATTGATGCTTTTGAACTGTGGTGTTGGAGAAGACTCTTGAGAGTCCCTTGGACTGCAAGGAGATCCAACTAGTCCATCCTAAAGGAGATCAGCCCTGGGATTTCTTTGGAAGGACTGATGGTAAAGCTGAAACTCCAATACTTTGGCCACCTCATGCGCAGAGTTGACTCATTGGAAAAGACTCTGATGCTGGGAGGGATTGGGGGCAGGAGGAGAATCGGACGACAGAGGATCAGATGGCTGGATGGCATCACTGACTCGATGGACGTGAGTCTGAGTGAACTCCAGGAATTGGTGATGGACAGGAAGGCCTGTCGTGCTTCAATTCATGGGGTCGGTCGCAAAGAGTCAGACAGGACTAAGTGACTGAACTGAACTGAACTGAATGCTAGGTGATCTTCTCCTGGGTCACCCAGCACCCTGTTTTTTGAGAGAAAACTGAGGCTCTATCAAGATGAGGAAGCCTGGTGTGCTGCAGTCCATGGGGTCACAAAGGGTCAGAAACAACAGAGTGAATGAACTGAACTGAACTGAACTGAGGTTCCATCTGGTCCACGACTGGGCTTCAGAGATGCATGACAAGTGGGGTGGGGTGTCCTTAGGGGCCAGATCACAGGATGAAACCAAGCTCCTGATAAGAGAAGGAGCCTGTGCCTGGAGCTCTGCAGACCCAGTCAGTGCAGTGCGGTCATCTCTCATCTCTGTACTGTCTGAATTATTGTAAAACTCCCCACTCTGGGCCTCACTTACTGACAGTGCTGGCTACTGGAATCCCAGTTCCTCTGCCTACATCATCCCTTATACCCTGACTCTGGCAGCTGGAAAGCTCACTCTAGGTGTGAGGGCACAGTCTGGAGGGAGGCCCACAGTACTGGGAATGGGTCCTGGCTCCATCCTCACTCTCTGTGTGGCCTCATGCAAGGTGCTTCCCCTCTCTGATCGTCAGTTTCTTCCTCTGTAAAGCAGGGATCCACTCGGGACCCCAGAGGATGGTCCAAAGGTCCTATAAGACTACTCAGGACCCCAGAGGATGGTCCAGAGCCCTGAGGGAGAGAAAGGATGTGAGTGAACTTGAGCACAGAGGGAAGCTCAGCAAGGCTTCTTTGGGGGGTGAGGCCTGGCCCTCTGATTGTCTGGTGCCCTGGGCTCTAGTCAAGACCTCCAGAGTCAGAAGAGTCAGCTCAAGGACAGTAGGGAGGGGCAAGGCCACCTCAGGAGAGGCTCCAGTGGGCAATGCCATCTCAAGAAACGAGGAATCTAGGCTGATGGGAAAGGAAGCCCATGGGCTGGGGCAGAGGGAGGAGGGATGTGTGGATGCCACTATTCTCCAGTAACAGAGCTGGTGTTCCCCTACCAAGCAGCTTCCTGTTCTTGGAATGGTTTTCCCAGGGCCTGGGCAAGCTGCGCTGGGAACTGGGGTCCAGGGGGACCAGAGGGCATACATCTAAAATCCAAAAGGAGGGACTGCAGGTAAAGTGGGGGAGGGGCTTGGATGACAGCTTCCCTGAGACCCTCAGGGAAGGCCAGAGACTCATTCAGAACATCACAAAGCTCCACCTGCCACCCCTTCTAGGCAGACACAGGCCCAAGAGTTATTTCAAAGGGGAAAAACCTCATACTAACATTATGATGGCACCCCTAATGTCCCCCAGTTCTTCTGTCTTTGAACTGTGGTTGAGGGAGCCATATGATTTTTTCAGACAGTGCAGTTGAAATCTATGGCCACACCTACACCAGGGGGCAATGTTTGAGCACTTGCTGTGTGTCAGGCACTATTCCAGGCACTTTACAGCTAATTATCATTCTGTCCTCATAGCAGATCCATGAAGGGGGAAAAAAACACTATCATTGCCCCCATTTTACAGATGGGAAAACTAAGGAACAAAGAAACTAAATAACTTGCTCATGCATATCTAGTAAATTGCTGATCTGTATTGGGACCGTATTAGTGAGGGTATGTGTGTGTGAATGTGTGTGTGTGACTAGCGCTGGGTATTTACACACTTGTCTGCATCTACTGGGAGTGTCTACCAGTCTCTTATCGGGTGGCTGGGTCCAGGTGTGCACGTTTGATCCTGCAGTACCCCCTTGTGCTCACACACTCACACTGCTCACTGGGTCCTTCCCATCACCCTGCCTTGAGGAGGCTCCCTGGGTCCACCAGTCCGTGCCCTGCAGGGCCTGGTCCTTCTGAATTCGTGGGTGCCCCTGGCTTGCCCCCTTCACTCTGGGTCCTGGGGCTGGACCATCAGTGGATGGAGGATGTGCTGCCGGCAGGGGAGGGAGTTCCGTGAGTAGTGGCCCAGGGAAGTGAGAGTAAAGGGGCAAGAAGACGGGAATCCTAGGAACACCCCCTCGTCTGGCATGGCCTCCCCCTCGACCCCAAGCCACTGGGACCATGCCAAGTCATTCGTCTCCCTCCCATGGACAGAAAACCCCAGAAGTTGGGGGAAGAAGGAGAAGAAGGGGGAAAGTTGACCTGGGACCCGGTCTGACGCCTCACCAGCAGGCTCCCCTACCCTCCTCGGAGCTTTCTGGCAGTGGTGACACCGAAGCTGGTTTGTGTCCCCTCACCCCGCACTTCCCCACAGCTTCCAGGGGTGGTGTGCCCTCAGGCCTGGAGGAAGAGGCCTTTTGTAACTCCAGCAGAGTCTAAACTGACCCCTTGATTCCCAACCCAGTCCTGCTTGCCCCCAGGCAACCCCCACCCTCCAGGAGTCTTCCTTCTCTCACCTTCTTGTCCCCTCAATTACCATGTCAGCCTGTCACTTCTAAATCTAGAGCCCACTGGTGCCTTCTGTTCCCCCCTCCCCCGAAAGCCCACACTGGCCCCCTTCTTGCTCTCCCTGTCCCCTCTCTCATCACCACCCCCACCCATTCATGTCACCCCACCCTGGATTAAACCTTTCCCAGGCTCTCTGTCACCCTCCAGGCCAGGCCCCCAGTCCAGCCTCCAAGGCTGCTCCCAGTCTGGTCTTTGCTGGCCTCTCCAGACATACACAACTGTTTTCTCAGCACATCTCAACCTCCAGGCTTTTGTTCCTGCTGTTCCATCTGCCAGGAACGCCCTCCTCCCTGCTCCCACCACTCCAGCCTACCCGCCCTGGCCTGAGCCACTTCTGCTGGTCCTTCTGGTGTCAGCCTAGATGTCCTGCTTTCCCTGTCCCCCAAATCAGGCCGGTCTATGCCTCCCTGTTCCTACAGCCCTTTGTGTCTCCAGTAACACACTATGGAATTGGAGCCTGTTTACCTGTCAGACTCTCTTACCAGCAGCTTGTGGGGACATGGGGATGAGAACAAGAAGCCTTCAATGCTGTGTAAAGAGCTTGAACTTGCCTCAAGGGCAGCAGAGAGATTTAGAGTAGCCGAGCAGCACGATTTGGAACCTCTCTGGTTTATGACTCTTTTTTTTTTTTTTTCCAAACAAAATAAATTTTATTTTATTTTTATTTTTTTATTTTTATTTTTTTCATCTCAGGTATATATAAGTTCCCAATCTTGAACCACCACCCCCTATCTCCCACTCCACATCAACTCTCTGGATCATCCCCGTGCACCAGTCCCAAGCATCCTGTATCCTGAACCGAATATAGACCGACGATTCGTTTCCCATACGACAGCACACATGTTTCAGTGCCATTCTCCCAAACCTTCCCCCTCTCTCCCTCTCCCTCAAAGTCCAAAAGTCCATTCCATGCATCTGTGTCTCTTTTGCTGTCTCGTATACAGGGTTATTATCACCATGTTTCTAGATTCCATATATATGAGTTAGTATACTGTATTGGTGCTTTTCTTTCTGGCTTACTTCACTCTGTATAATTGGCTCCAGTTTCATCCATCTCATTAGAACTGATTCAAATGTATTCTTTTTTAATGGCTGAGTAATACTCCATGGTTTACAACTCTTTTATGGCCCAAATGGACTTCCCAAAACAGAACTTCCCAGGTGGCACAAGTGGTAAAGAATCCTCCTGCCAATGCAGGAGACACAAGAGACATGGGTTTGATCCCTGGGTCGGGAAGATACCCTGGAGGAGGGCATGGCAACCCACTCCGGTATTCTTGTCTGGAGAATCCCATGGACAAAGGAACATGGAAACCTACAGTCCATGGGGTTACAAAGAGTTGGACACGATTAAAGCGACTTAGCACGCATGCACAAAACAGAATTGGTCTCAACTGCAAGTAGTTTTCATTCACTCAGCAGCAGCCAGGAGCTTAGTCTGACTGAGGAAGGGTGTATGTGGGACCAGAGTTGGTGGGATGAGATAGTGGGAGAAGGGGAAGTCATTGTGTTTGTATTAAAATCCAGATGTCTCAAGGGAAGGGTATATTGATCCTCAAAACCAAACAAAAGAAAGAAATGTGTGCCCCACTCAAAAACCTCCGGCTGCTTTTCACCTGTTGTTGCCTGAGAGGGAAGACCTTGTCTTCTCTCTGTGACAGCAGCCTGACTGATGCACTAGTCCAGACACCCATGCCAGCTTGTTCTCCCATGTCCTGGTGGTGCTCCGATAACTGTGCAACCCCAGAAGTCAGTCTCCCCCAGCTGGAGGGAGAGGAAAGAGCCCAGGCAGGCCATAAGTGGGTGAGGTACTAGGGCTGGAAGCTTGCATCTCACTTCCAAGGGTCAGGGCCCTGGCCCTGCTGGACTCTGCTCTGTTTTGTGCAAGGGCCAAGACTGGGAAGCATGACACAGGGACCTCCCCCAGCCCTAGCCAGAGATCTCTGAGATCGGTTGTCCGCTGGATCCCCTGAGGCCTCAGGACCCACCCTCTCCAACCCCAGGTCTCTGCCACCAGAGTCCATCCACCCTTCTGATCAGAGAGGACATTTGTCCAGAACTAAGCAGAGCTTTGGTGCCTAAAGGGCCTGGGTTCACATGCAACAGTGCCTATCCTCATACTTTCTCAGTGTCTCACTCAGTAAGCATCCTTTGATCCCAGGTCCTGCCTGATGCTGGTATGGGAGATGCAGAGTGGGGTCAGGCTGATTTCCACTCTCAGGGCTTCTGAGAGGGGAAGAGGAACACTGACACCAACAGTGCCAGCCTAGAGTGGGATACACTGTCACGGACAGAGCTCGGGCCAGGCCCAGAGAAGGCAAGGAAGACTTTCTGGAGGAGGATCCTCCGGGGAGCTTGAGGTATGAGCTGGAACTTTCCATGGAGCAAGTGGGAAGAGGGAGAAGTTTGGGCAAAATCCCCCTAGATGAGAAGCACGCAACATTTCACAGGAGTCACAGAGAGGCTGATGCTCTAATGCAGCAAGCAGTCCCCGACATTTTCAGCACCAGGGACTGGTTTTGTAGAAGACAATTTTTCCATCGACTGGGGAGG
Organism: Neotragus moschatus; assembly: GCA_006410615.1. Classification (NCBI taxonomy): domain Eukaryota; kingdom Metazoa; phylum Chordata; class Mammalia; order Artiodactyla; family Bovidae; genus Neotragus; species Neotragus moschatus. The sequence continues at coordinate 1,779,470 of SJYA01002795.1, read as the reverse complement.
AGAGAATGGTTTCAGGATGAGTCAAATGCATTATATTTATTGTGCACTTTATTTCTATTATTATGCCATCAGCCCCACCTCAGATCATCAGACATTAGATCCTGGAGGTTGGGGACCCCTGCTTTAAGAGACATGACTGCCCATCAGCCTGGTTTGAGAAAGTCTCTTAGCAGAGAGAGAGGGCTTCCTAGATGGGCACTAGAGGTAAAAATTCCCCCTCCCCATGCAGGAGATGCAAGACACCCCCATTTGATCCTTGGGTCAGGAAGATGCCCTGGAGGAAGGCATGGCAACCCGCTCCAGTATTCTTGCCTGGAGAATCCCAGGGAAAGAGGAGCCTGGTGGGCTACAGTCCATGGGGGTTGCAAAAGAGATACAACGGAAGTGATTTAGCACATAGCACAGCAGGGAGAGAAGGAGGCTGCCTGCCTGGGATGTGGCCACCCCTAGGGCTGAGCTCCAGCCCAGAAGGTTCAGGGCCTGCCTCAGAGTTCCTCCTGGACCTTCCTGCCCTTCTGCTTCTGCTGCCACTGCCCGAACTTGGTGGGAAGTATCTCTGCCCAGAGCTGCATTCGGGCCTCCCTTGGCTTCTGGTTGACCCGTGGCACTAGGCTGATTTCCAGGTATTTCTCCGCATGGTTGAATGGTGGCCAAAGAGGCAGCCCCTTGCCATTGGGGTCCCTGGGTGGGAGGAATGAATGAATGAAGACCAAAGCCTCTTGTATTGCTCCCAGGCAGGCAGCTGTAAATAGTCCTAGGCCCAAAGCCAGGCAGGCCTGTTTGCTTACTCACCCTGTCCAGGCAAAGTTGGTCCACTGGGCCATCATGGTGAGGCTCAGTTGCTGCTCCTCCTCTGTGGCTTCTGGAAAGGCTGTGGGAAGGACAGACTTGGATCAGGTTCAGGTGGGTCCTGAAGGAGACTCCAGGGTCCCTTATGCTGACCTGAGACCTCTGTTTCTGCAAGCCCTTCTCCTCCCCTGGTGGAGCCAGAAACCTAAAGATCACTAGTCCGTCCATCCTCACCCAACATGGAGCTCTCATCCGTGAGGAAAGGACCGCCGAACATGAAGGTCAACTCAGCCCCATGATCAGCCCGCACCCAGGCTGGCTTGATCTTCGCAAAAGAACTGGGTCGATGCTGGAACTCATAGAAGAAGATGGAGACCCCAGAATCTGTGGAGAGAAGGCTGGATGAGAGATGGTCACCCACAGCCTGATCAGGCACTATCTTTGCTAAGCCAGGCTCATCATAACACCAATACCAGTGATAATAATGATGATGGGGAAATGATGAACAGCAAGCCCTTACTGAGTACTTGCTAGATGTTCACCACCAGGCCATGTGCTTTATGTGTCATCGCTCAGTTCATCCTCATAATAACTTATGGGTTACATTATTACGCATTATGATTGCCATTTTATTTCTTTAAATTTTTATTTATTTGGCTGCACCAACTCTTGTTGTGGCATGTAGGATCGTTAGTTCCCCTGACCAGGGATTGAACCTGGGTCCTCTGCATTGGGAGCCTGGAATCTTAGCCACTAGACCATCAGGGAAGCCCCTCCTATAGCCATTTTAGAAACAAGAAAATGAGCCCAGAAAGGTTATGTATCTGCCCAAGGGATCACAAAGACAGGAACCTGGAATTGTTCTAGGACTGTGTTAGGGTTTAGCCACAAGAGGGGTCCGCAGTCTCCAGGATCGAATGCCTGATGATCTGGAGGTGATGTCATAATAAATAGAAATAAAGTGTACAATAAATGTAATGTGTTTGAGTCATCCTGAAACCATCACCCTCCCACTCCTGGTCTGTGGAAAAATTGTCTTCTATGAAAACAGTCCCTGGCCCCAAAAAGGCTGGGGACTGCTGAGCCATGAAGCTTGGAGGAAGCAAGACTTTTCTCCCAGAAGGAAGGCTGAAAGCAGAAAAAATCACTCATGAGTCAACTGAATCCCAGAGAATTGGTGATAAGCCCTGCTGAGTGACCTCTGACAGGTCACTGCACCTCTCTGTGCCTGGGTTTTCTCCTCTGCAGAGTGTCCTGCCAGAGTCACCTCTCACTGCTGTGACACTGCATCCCAGAGAGGAAGCGGTGAGTGGGAGGAGCAATGGAGGGAGAGGCCGTGTCACCTGTGACAGCTCAGGTCCTGGGCTCAAGTGGGAAGGGTGGGACAGGTCAGACAGTGACAGGCTTACCTTGGAGGTCTCTCGCAAATTGCAACATGGGGAAGGTTATGATAATGTCACTTATCAATTCCTGGAAGGCTTCTCGCTTGGCTTGTCCATCTGAGCTGCTGCCTAGGTATTCCTTTATGATGGTGGGCATCACCTCAGTGGGCACATCCTGGGGCGAGAGGCCTTGTCAGATCCCACAGCCATGGCAGACCCTTCCAAGAGGTCCTGCATCCTCCTGTCTGGTGTTTTTCATGTCCCAGGGCTCATGTGCCAGGAGGCTATCCACCTGCCTTCCTTGGGGGTTCTAGATGATGTCTAGGTGGGAAGAGGTCAAATCTGGAGTTAAATGCTAGCTCTGCAATCATTGCTTGGCTGTGTGACCTCAGACAGGTTGCTGAACATCTCTAAAAGTCAGTTCCTCCCTGTAAGGTGGTTTGGCAGCCTATGTTAATCACAGAGTTCTGGCCTAGAGCAGGCACTCGGTTGAAGTTAACCAGGAAGTTAGTGGAAGAATGCATCATGAGACTTCTCCACAGCTCCAGAGAGCAGTGATGAGGTTGTGTGAGTGAGGAGGGATCTAGGGAGTCTCAAAGGAAGGAAATGTACATTGATTGAGGACCTCCTGGATACCAGCTCCCTGGGAGACTCTTCCAATACAGCATCCAGTATCTTTCTTAAACAGCTCACATGGGTGGAAAGTAGCATCCCTATTTATGAGTGAAAAAATGGAAGCTTAACTGTGGACAAGCAGCCAGGGTCAGGATTTGACCCCAGGTCCACCAGGTTTCGGGCATCCCAGGGGGTGCTAGTGGTAAAGAACCTGCCTGCCAATTCAGGAGACTTAAGAGACACAAATTCGATCCCTGGATCAGGAAGATCCCCTGGAGGAGGGCATGGCACCCACTCCAGTATTCTTGCTTGGAGGATCCCAGGGACAGAGGAGCCTGGCAGACTATAGTCCATAGGGTTGCAAAGAGTTGGACACGACTGAAGCGACTTAGCACGCACGCACCACCTGGTTTCTGGTCTGACAGTGCCATCTTAAGCTCTGGGATCAGATGGCTGGCACAAGCTCTGCCTCTGCCCTTCACCCACCATGAAGCCTTGAGCCTCAGTTTCCTCATCTGTAACATGAGGATAATGAAAGTCCCGGCTTCACAAAATTGTAATGAGGATTGGAGGATTTGAATGCCTGTCCTAGTGCTCAGCACAGCACAGCTGCTGGCAGAGAGTGTGTGCTCATTACGGGTAGTCTGTGATGAAAATGATGTGGTGATGATCTTCCTTTGAGAACCATGTTGTGTCATGTCCAAGGGGATTCCTAGACAGAACTAAAATCCAACAGTTGCCCCCCAGGCTTGGTGGCAGGTAGGTAGCTGGGTATTGGAGGGTAAGGAGTAGAGACTGTGTTGGGTTCAGCCCCACTGGACTACACTTTCCTGCCTTTTTCTCACCATATTGGTCAAGTGGGGCCTCAGAATGGCCAGCATGTCCTCCAGGCTCAGTTGATCCATCTTATCCAGGAAACCCCAGCCCTGTGGAGACACAAGGCCCTCTCAGTGCAGCCTCATCCCAGCCCCTCACCCTCACCTTCCCAGCCAGCTCCCAGCTTGGAACAGGCCAGTGTTCACAGCCCTGTGATCATGAGCTCATTATGGAGCCGAGTGTGGCCAAACTCACTAGCCTGAAGACCTCCCTAAAAATAAACTTCTAATTTTACTTCTAATTTTGGTTGTAAAGCACCAAATACAACAAGCAAGTGGTTAGCAGCAGTCCTGGAATTTGTTCAATATTTTCATAGAATAACATCCATCAAGACCTCCAGGTCCTGTAGCAGGGGTTACAAAGAAAGTTCAAATGTTGTCTTTAAAATTGAACATTGACTTAAGGAACTTCTCTGGTGGTCTGGTGACTTGTGCTTTCCATGCAGGGGGCCTGGGTTCGATCCATGGTCAGGGAACCCCCATGCTGCAACTAAGAGTTCGCATGGTGCAACCAAGACCTGACACAGCCAAATAAATAATAAAAATAAAATAAATAAATATTTTTTAAAATGTTGGCTTTGCATGTTACAGTTTTTAAAGCTCCATCTCTGGTTTAAATCCCAGCTCCGCTACTTACTAGGTGCATAACATGAACCAGGTACTTAAACTCTCTATATCGCAGTTTCTTAATCTGTAAGTGAGTAACAGTCGCTCAGTCATGTCTGACTCTGCGACCCCATGGACTGCATAAGTCTGTGGAATTCTCCAGGCCAGAATACTGGACTGGGTAACCTTTCCCTTCTCTAAGGGGTCTTCCAAACCCAGGGATTGAACCCAGGTCTCCTGCATTTCAGGGGAATTCTTTACCAGCTGAGCCACAAGGGAAGCCCAAGAATACTGAGCTATGAGGGAAGCCCCTCTTAATCTGTAAAAGGAGTGACAATATCCTGCCTCATGGGCTTGTTATGAGGACTGGGTTAATGCATAAAGGCCTTGACAGAGTAAGCAGGATAGAAAGGTTAAAGTTATTAAAATTATCTTCATGGCTCCCAGACTCTTAGCTAATTTTTATAGCAACAGGAACAAAAAATTCACAGATTAAACAAACACAAAAAGTGTATACCCAAGGGGAGACGTTAATCTTCACTAGGAATTAAGGTACTAAAGGCCACAGAAGCTAAAGTAGCAAAACTTTTTAAACAGTTGTTCTACAAGATCAATATACCAATCGCTCCTATACACTAGCAATGAACGATCTGAAGGTGACATGAAGAAAACAATTCCATTTACAATAGCGTTGAGAAGAATAAATTTAATAAGGGAAGTACAAGACTATGCATTAAAAACTAGAAGACATACTTGAGAGAAATTTAAAAAGACTTAACTAAATGTGAAGATGTTCCATGTTCATGGATTGGAAGACTTCTTATTGTTAAAATGACAATACTTCCCAAATTGAACTAGAGATTCAGTGCGATCCAATCAGAATCTCAGTCACTTTTTTTTTTTCTTTTCAGGAATGGACAAGCCGACCACAATTCACATGGGAATGCAAGGGACTCGGAATAGCTAAACAATTATTACGGACTGATCGTGTCTCCACATAAATATATGTTGAGTC
>SJYA01002795.1:1691509-1774052 GCA_006410615.1 Neotragus moschatus | reverse complement strand
TCTCTTATACACATCTTCCTTGGGGGTTCTAGATGATGTCTAGGTGGGAAGAGGTCAAATCTGGAGTTAAATGCTAGCTCTGCAATCATTGCTTGGCTGTGTGACCTCAGACAGGTTGCTGAACATCTCTAAAAGTCAGTTCCTCCCTGTAAGGTGGTTTGGCAGCCTATGTTAATCACAGAGTTCTGGCCTAGAGCAGGCACTCGGTTGAAGTTAACCAGGAAGTTAGTGGAAGAATGCATCATGAGACTTCTCCACAGCTCCAGAGAGCAGTGATGAGGTTGTGTGAGTGAGGAGGGATCTAGGGAGTCTCAAAGGAAGGAAATGTACATTGATTGAGGACCTCCTGGATACCAGCTCCCTGGGAGACTCTTCCAATACAGCATCCAGTATCTTTCTTAAACAGCTCACATGGGTGGAAAGTAGCATCCCTATTTATGAGTGAAAAAATGGAAGCTTAACTGTGGACAAGCAGCCAGGGTCAGGATTTGACCCCAGGTCCACCAGGTTTCGGGCATCCCAGGGGGTGCTAGTGGTAAAGAACCTGCCTGCCAATTCAGGAGACTTAAGAGACACAAATTCGATCCCTGGATCAGGAAGATCCCCTGGAGGAGGGCATGGCACCCACTCCAGTATTCTTGCTTGGAGGATCCCAGGGACAGAGGAGCCTGGCAGACTATAGTCCATAGGGTTGCAAAGAGTTGGACACGACTGAAGCGACTTAGCACGCACGCACCACCTGGTTTCTGGTCTGACAGTGCCATCTTAAGCTCTGGGATCAGATGGCTGGCACAAGCTCTGCCTCTGCCCTTCACCCACCATGAAGCCTTGAGCCTCAGTTTCCTCATCTGTAACATGAGGATAATGAAAGTCCCGGCTTCACAAAATTGTAATGAGGATTGGAGGATTTGAATGCCTGTCCTAGTGCTCAGCACAGCACAGCTGCTGGCAGAGAGTGTGTGCTCATTACGGGTAGTCTGTGATGAAAATGATGTGGTGATGATCTTCCTTTGAGAACCATGTTGTGTCATGTCCAAGGGGATTCCTAGACAGAACTAAAATCCAACAGTTGCCCCCCAGGCTTGGTGGCAGGTAGGTAGCTGGGTATTGGAGGGTAAGGAGTAGAGACTGTGTTGGGTTCAGCCCCACTGGACTACACTTTCCTGCCTTTTTCTCACCATATTGGTCAAGTGGGGCCTCAGAATGGCCAGCATGTCCTCCAGGCTCAGTTGATCCATCTTATCCAGGAAACCCCAGCCCTGTGGAGACACAAGGCCCTCTCAGTGCAGCCTCATCCCAGCCCCTCACCCTCACCTTCCCAGCCAGCTCCCAGCTTGGAACAGGCCAGTGTTCACAGCCCTGTGATCATGAGCTCATTATGGAGCCGAGTGTGGCCAAACTCACTAGCCTGAAGACCTCCCTAAAAATAAACTTCTAATTTTACTTCTAATTTTGGTTGTAAAGCACCAAATACAACAAGCAAGTGGTTAGCAGCAGTCCTGGAATTTGTTCAATATTTTCATAGAATAACATCCATCAAGACCTCCAGGTCCTGTAGCAGGGGTTACAAAGAAAGTTCAAATGTTGTCTTTAAAATTGAACATTGACTTAAGGAACTTCTCTGGTGGTCTGGTGACTTGTGCTTTCCATGCAGGGGGCCTGGGTTCGATCCATGGTCAGGGAACCCCCATGCTGCAACTAAGAGTTCGCATGGTGCAACCAAGACCTGACACAGCCAAATAAATAATAAAAATAAAATAAATAAATATTTTTTAAAATGTTGGCTTTGCATGTTACAGTTTTTAAAGCTCCATCTCTGGTTTAAATCCCAGCTCCGCTACTTACTAGGTGCATAACATGAACCAGGTACTTAAACTCTCTATATCGCAGTTTCTTAATCTGTAAGTGAGTAACAGTCGCTCAGTCATGTCTGACTCTGCGACCCCATGGACTGCATAAGTCTGTGGAATTCTCCAGGCCAGAATACTGGACTGGGTAACCTTTCCCTTCTCTAAGGGGTCTTCCAAACCCAGGGATTGAACCCAGGTCTCCTGCATTTCAGGGGAATTCTTTACCAGCTGAGCCACAAGGGAAGCCCAAGAATACTGAGCTATGAGGGAAGCCCCTCTTAATCTGTAAAAGGAGTGACAATATCCTGCCTCATGGGCTTGTTATGAGGACTGGGTTAATGCATAAAGGCCTTGACAGAGTAAGCAGGATAGAAAGGTTAAAGTTATTAAAATTATCTTCATGGCTCCCAGACTCTTAGCTAATTTTTATAGCAACAGGAACAAAAAATTCACAGATTAAACAAACACAAAAAGTGTATACCCAAGGGGAGACGTTAATCTTCACTAGGAATTAAGGTACTAAAGGCCACAGAAGCTAAAGTAGCAAAACTTTTTAAACAGTTGTTCTACAAGATCAATATACCAATCGCTCCTATACACTAGCAATGAACGATCTGAAGGTGACATGAAGAAAACAATTCCATTTACAATAGCGTTGAGAAGAATAAATTTAATAAGGGAAGTACAAGACTATGCATTAAAAACTAGAAGACATACTTGAGAGAAATTTAAAAAGACTTAACTAAATGTGAAGATGTTCCATGTTCATGGATTGGAAGACTTCTTATTGTTAAAATGACAATACTTCCCAAATTGAACTAGAGATTCAGTGCGATCCAATCAGAATCTCAGTCACTTTTTTTTTTTCTTTTCAGGAATGGACAAGCCGACCACAATTCACATGGGAATGCAAGGGACTCGGAATAGCTAAACAATTATTACGGACTGATCGTGTCTCCACATAAATATATGTTGAGTCATAATCCCCAGTACCTCAGAATGTGATCTTATGTAAAGATGAGGCCATTAGTCAAATTCAGATGATTACAGAGGTAATCATTAGGGTGGACTCTAGTCTAGTATCAGCTTCCCTGATGGTGCAGTGGGTAAAGAATCTGCCTGCAATGCAGGAGACACAAGAGTCACATGTTCAAGCCCTGAGTCAAGAAAATCCCCTGGAGAAGGAAATGGCAACCTACTCCAGTATTCTTTCCTGGGAAATCCCATGGACAGAGGAGCCTGATGGGCTACAGTCCGTGGGGTCACAAAGAGACGCGACTGAGCACAGAGCACTGTCTAGTATGTCTGGTGTCCTTGTAAAAGGGGGAAATTTAGACACAGAGATAGACGGGTCAGAGGGAAAGCCAGGGAGAGAAAGCCATCTATAAGCCAAGGAATACACGAGGCCAGCAGAAACATTAAAAAGAGGCATGGATTCTCTTTCACAACACTCAGAAGGAACCAATCTTGCTAACATCTTGATTTCAGACTTGTAGCCTCTAGGACTGTGAGACACTTAATGTCTGTTGTTTAAGCCACTCAGATTGTGGTTCTTTGTTATGGCAACTCTGACAAAATAATACAGCAATCTTGAGGAAGAAGAACAGAGCTGAGGAATTCATACATCCCAATTTTAAAACTTACTATAATACTGCTGTAATCAAGATACTATGGCAGTGGCATAAGGATAAATTAATGGAGTAGACTTCAAAGTCCAGAAATAAACTCCTTCATCCATGACCAGCTGATTTTCAATAAGGGCACCAAGACACTTTAATAAGAAAAGAATAGTTTTTTTCAACAAATCATGCAGGGACAAGAAGATACCATGTGCAAAAGAGCCCTAGCTCACACCACATACAAAAATTAACTTGAAATGAATCTAGACCTAAATACAACAGCTAAAACTATAAAATTCTGAGAAGTAATCATAGAGGTAAATCTTTATGACCTTGGATTTAGCAATGCTTTCTTAACTATGACAAAAAAAAAAGGGCAAGCAACAGAAAAACAGATAGACTTCATAAATTTTTTTTTAATTGTGTGACAAAGGATACGGTCAACAACGTGAAAATACAATCCACAGAATGGGAAAAATATTTGAAAATCATATATCTGATAAGGGACATCTATCTGGAATATATGAAAAATTTTACAACTCAGCAATAAAAAGACAGATAATTCAATTTTAAAATGGGCAGAACGGAAGACATTTCTCCAAAGGAAATATTAAAATGGCTGATAAGCACATGAAAAGATGTTCACCATTTTAGTCACTAGGGAAGTGCAACTCAAAACCACAGTGAGATGCCACTTCACACCCACTGGGATGACTACAATCAAAACAAGAGATATTAACAAGCATTGGTAAGGATGTGGAGTAATTGAAATCCTTACACACTGCTGGTGGGAATATAAAGTGTTGCAGCTGCCTTGAAAAATAGTTCAGCAGTTCCTGAAATGATTAAGCGTAGACTTACTCCAGGACCCACTGGTTGCATCCCTGAGTATATAACCAAGACCAATTAAGCCATGTATTTGCACAAAAACTGGTACACAAACGTTCATAGTAGGGGGATCCATAAGAGCCAAAAACGTGGAAACAACCCAACTGTCTATCAACTGATGAATGGATAAACAAATGTGGTGTATCCATACACTGAACTATTTAGCCATAAAACAGAGGGAAGTACTGATATCCACTACAACATAGATGGCCCTTGAAAACATATTAGGTGAAAGAAGTCAGACACAAAACCCCACATATTGTATGATCCTATTATATGAAATGTTCAGAAGAGGCAAATCCATAGATTTGACAGAAAGTAGATCAGAGACAGAAAGTAGAGTCATGGTTGCCAAGTGCTGGGGTGAGGGCCACGGGAGGGATGGGAAGTGACAGCTAAATGGGTATGGGCTTCTTTCTGCGGAATGGTGAAGCAAATGTTCTGGAATAAGATATGGTGATGGCTGCACAGCTTTGTGAGTGTACTAAGAACCACTGATTGTACACTTTAAAGAGGTAACTTTTATGCTATGTAAATTATATTTTTTAAAAGTTGACATTTAAAAAATTGTGCTCTGCAAATGCTGGTAAGGTTGCAAGAAAGTCTGTAGACTCCAGGGACTTCACTGGTGGTCAAGTGGTTAGGACTCTGTGCTTCCACCGCAAGGGGCCTGGGTTTGATTCTTAGTCGGGGAACTAAGATCCTGCAGGCCTCACAACAGTCAAACAAAATGAAAACAAACAAACAAACAAACCTGTAGACATTGCTGGTGGCAGTTTGAATCAGTGAGGTAATTTCAGAAAGTGCGGTACCAATAGCAACGTAAAAAGTGGAGAGGTTTCCATTAGAAATACAGATTACTTTCCATGGCTAAAGCTTTCACCGTGGATACTTAGTAAACATCTAGTTGGCTGAAAATGTTATGGTTGTGCTCCTATGGAGAGTGGAGGGAACGCCTGCACCAGTGATGGGGTGAGCAGCCTTCTGAGTCACCAACTCTGAGAAATATCTTTAGCTACAAAGTCCTGGGCACAGCGTTCCGCATAAGACAGGTTTGCCTATGTCTTGGGAGCCAGCCAAGTCGGCTCTCTTTCACTGTTAACACTCACAATTCAATGTTGCAAGTGTGGGGCAAGGCTGCCTACCAGAGTTCAGAGCATTGTTTCCCCTTAACACTCTTCTGCTATTACACACACACACACACACACACACACACACACACACCTGGACTATAAACTCCTACAAACTTCAGTGAGTATCAGCATTGCTTAAGGCTTTCATCTAACAAGCACCCAAATGTTCCCCTGGGGATTAAATCCAAGGAATTTAATCAAAGGACAAAAGCTGCGGACATGAAGACGTTCACTGCAATATTAGCTTCAGTGATTAAAGTGAGAAGCTGCCGAAGCGATGAAATGAAGGAAAATTATGAGACGATCCTTTCTTTGTGGAAGGTTTTGCAGGTATTAAATTCATTAATTGTGAAGATGAGTGGAAGAGTGAGAATGAAATACGAGAAGATGCTTAGAAGGAAGGTATGATGGTGACACTCCGTGTGGGGTGTTCTGTGCGCCTGAAAAGGACTGGAAGGCATGTGGGCCATGATGTCTCCCAGTGACCTGACTTTGTCAGAAACCTGGGAATCTCAGGGGGTTGGTCTCTCAGGTACAGAGTCACACAAACTAGTCTCATAGAGCCTGATGTATAAAACCAGACACCAAGGCAGGAATATGCCGTGGATCAGTACTGCCTAGAAAGTGCAAAAGTGTGGTCCCTAAGAAGGAAATATTTGCTTTATGAAAATGAAACTGGGTCAGCCTCTGCTTTCTCACCTATGAGACAGAAGGGTCTGAGCTCACAGCACATGGAGATTACGCCGGGGTGGGAGAGAACCATGTGGGGCATGGAGGGCCTTGAAGGGCACACTCACCCTGGGGATGAGCCAGCCAAACTCATGGTTGTTGACACCAAAGAGGAAGGGCACAGAGGGGAACTGCCTCTCCCTCAGGAGCTCCTCAGCGCTCTTGGGAAAGAAGGTGCCATCGATGCTGTACGAAGCTATTTTTTTCTGCAGGAGAAAACAAAGCAGAGAGCCTCCCAGTCAGGCCCTCAACAGATGGGACCCCAGAGGTCCCTTGGCTGCCTGCCTGGGTGGCTGAGCCTTAAGGAGAAGAGAGGGGATGAGATCACCAAGGTGAGAAGACTGGAGGGAGTCGGGAGACCAGGCCCATGATGCTTTTAAGCCATCTTTTTTGCTAGAAGACCTTCAGGACTGGGGTGGCCCCCCTCTTCACACCCCCAGATCCTTTGCCTCCCAGGTAGCTGCCTCACCCCACACTGCTGATTGCCCCTCTGCTTCTGCAGGCACTGGACAGAACCCCCTGTGTCACTGCCCACTGCCATTCCCCAAGAAGTGAGCATACCGACTTGTAGGCGAGGATCATCTCCTTGCTTGTCTTCTGCCGAAGGCACTGCACCATCTCAGATGAGGAGTCAGAGTTACAGGCCAAGGAGTCTGCGAGGGTCTGGAGACAGACAAAAGTGTTTTGACTCACTCTCGCCCATCAGTAACCACTTCCAGCCCTCTGCCTCCCGCAGAGAAAGGACAAATTTGTAGGAGAAACGGGGCAATGATATAAGAGACAGGACCTTGACACTGGCCAGAGATCTACCACTAACTCAGATAAGCTTTCCTTGCCCACCAGCTTGGGTGGTCCCCAGGCACTCCATGTGTCCCCCATTACGTCATTACTGTCATTATCTGTGTGTGTTTGTGTGTGTGTCTGGGTCCCCTCTACCCCTGTGAGAACAGTGTCATTATCTAATTAACTCTAGTCCCAGAGAAAGTGGGCTCAAAAAAAGTTTTGTGGAGTAAGGGAAGGAGGTGATGCTAGTTGTAAAGAACTTTCTGCCAGCGCGGGAGATGTGAAAGACGTGGGTTTGATTCCTAAGTCTGGGAAGATCCCCTGGAGGAGGGTATGGCAACCCACTCCAGTATTCTTGCCTGGAGACCGCCACGGACAGAGGAGCCTGGTGGGCTACAGTCCACAGGGTTGCAAAGGGTTGGAAACAACTGAAGTAATTTAGTATGCAGGCACGCAAGAAAAGCAGAGAGGGTTTAGGTGGGGAGGGAGTCATATATACACTGCTCTGGCAGGGAGGGGACCATGGTTGGTGCTGAGGCTGGAGCAGGGTCAGGTAGCCCGTGAAGCCGGAGGGATGGCTTCCGGGACCATGTCACACCCTAGGAGCTCTGGTGTTTTTCCTTGAGTTCTCATTGGTTGCGTGCTTCCTTCAGCCTAGTGTGCCCCTCTCTGCCAGCAAGGAGCTGGCTACTGGTAACACCTCTGCCCTGGGACTCCAAGAGCAAGCATAGGGCAGGTGTACATAGGGTGAGAGAGTGAAAGAAATGCAGACCTGAGCCAGGAGCCAGGGGTCTGGATCCAGTAACCCCGGTACAGTGATGATTCCACTCTGTGCTATAGCTCTGTGGAACAGCCCTGCAGCCAGCGGGGACAGGACCTGGGGGCAGCGTGGAGGACAGATGGCTATCAGAGGAGGGCAGAAGATCTGGTAAGTCTGGGACCACAGGAAATACCATTGCTGGCTCCCTCCCTAGGGTGACTCACCAGGGCAGAAACGACAGCGGCCCCGCTGGATTCACCAAAGATGGTGACAGAGTTGAAGTCACCCCCGAAGGGGGTGATGTTTCCCTGCACCCAGCGCAGAGCAGCCACCGCGTCGAGGAAGCCCCAGTTGCCAGGAGCATGCTTGTCCCCAGTGCTGGCGGTTGGGTGGGGCAGTGGTTAGGGGCTGCTGGATCCCCTGACAGATCTTCCTTGGCCTCTGAAGTTTTGCTCTGAATCAGCCCCTGAGATGCCCCACCTTCCGTTGCTCCTCAATCTGGCCTGGCTATGAGCGATACCCGGTAGCCCGATGCCCAGTATGTGGGATGGGTGGGCCTGGCTGGGCAACCTGCCAGCTTTGGCTCTCCAGCGGCTTCTGGAATGTGTTGTTTTTTGACCCTACAGACTCTGTTGACCTACAGGCCAGGAGCCAAAGTCTTGTGCCCAAAGGCCCAAGTCCCACTGTCAAATCTTGGCTTTGGCTGAGCCCCTCCCCCAAGGGGGTGGAGCCTCAGCTGACTCTTCTCTGCCCAGCACCCTGCTCGCCTGGGACCTGGTCTCCGTTGAGCTCCTGACCCTCACCCTGTGCAGTCACTGCCCTCCCGCCAGGCCTGCTGCCTCACCTGAAAAAGCCAAGGAAGCCCAGGCGGTACTGGACTGTGACCACGACCACGTCCCCGTAGGCAGCCAGGGCAGACCCATCGTGGGAGGTGGCAGTGCCAGTCACCAGAGAGCCCCCGTGGAACCACACCATGACCTGCAGAGACGGCCGTGGGTCAGTGATAGTGGCTGCCCATTGACTGGCTCAGGGCATTCTGGGGACTCCTGGAGCGCTTTCGGAGCGGGGGTGGGGAGGGGTCAGGCCTGGCCGCGCTGGCTGGATGGACAGGGCCCTCTAGGCAGCTCACTGGCCTTCCTGCCCCCGAGGGGGCCTCAGCCGGGCTGTATATGTTGAGGATCAGGCAGTCCTCCGAAATGGGGAAGGTCTGGTGCTTTCCGTCCAGCGTAAATCTGCTGTTGTTCATTCTCTCCAGATCCTGTGGGCATCTGTGCCGGAGGAGGAGCCCGAGGGTCAGTGGGTCAGCCCCACCAGCCCAGGTAGCTGGACCCCTGCCACCTGCCTGCCTGCCCACCTCCGTGGGGCTACTCACATGGCGTGGGCCCTGCTGGCATCTCGCACACCTTCCCAAGACTTCGCTGGGCGTGGGGCCGAGAACCGGTGGGGCCCCAGGGGCGGCTGGGTGAATGGGATGCCCAAGAAGACATTCACAAGACGGTCTGTGCCCTTCACGCCCACCTGCTGGCCTCGCACACGGCCCAAGGGTGTGTCCACTTCAGGCTGAGTGACCCCCGGCCCTGAGGCAGGAGAGAGGGGCTATGGGTGAGTGTGCACGGGGTGGCAGATGGACCCTCTAGGCTGCTCTCTGAGCACCTCCTCTGCCAGGCCGGGTTCTGAGCGCTCTGCTGAACTGCCCCAGCCTGCCTGTGAAACGGGTCTTGTGACTACCCCCTAAATCCTCTCCCCACCTCTCCTCCAGGTTGAGTCAGTTCCCCCTAGTGAACAAGCTAAACCACCCTGAGCCCCATAGACCTGCCAGGTGGGCAGTGGGTACTCGGCTTGGGCCGGCCACTTGCCCTCTCTTAACTCTCACCTGCTGAATAAGGTGTGACAACCTTATCTTTTTGTATTTTCTGTTCTGATATTTTGACATCTGGCTCACTGGCCCTGCCCTCCCAGGGCTAGCCAGTTCTTAGAGATGGTAAACCACTCACTGAGACATGTGTCCTTCACAGTCAATCCAGAGGCCATGCCCCTGGCCACTGCCACCTCTGGGCTCCCTCGTACTCCTGGCAACTAACCACCTGCCCTAATCAATGCAAGGCCAGGTCCCGGACATCTAGGGACAGCCCCACGCTCCAGAACCTACTGAAACCATTCCAGTGAGCTAACCCAGACCTACACTGCCTGTCTCAGCTGTTCCTCCCACAGGAAACAACAATGAAAGCTCTCACCCACATCCCTCCCCACCCTGTTCATTTCCTCTGTCTCCTGAGGGACCCCTGCTTCCCTGAGTGGCCCTGTTTCTAGGGAATGGCAAGTAAACTTTTTTCTCATGATAATCATTTCTATGTCTGTGTCTTACTGATTAAATGAAATCCTAGGAACTCTTAAAAACATGAAAAATTGCACTTAAAAATGGTCAAAATGGTAAATTTTATGTTTTGTGTATTTTATCATAATAAAAAAAGAGATGGGTAGCATTACCCGGATGGTTGCCCCTGCCCAGAGAGGATGTTCAACCCTTGGCATTCCAGTGAACAACTGAACAGAACAGAGGGCTCCTTCTCTGAGCAGGCTGCCCACTTCCCTATCCCTACCCCACTCCTGTCCCCTCCTCCAAGTCCTCCCACCAACCCAGAAGCTCCACCTCTTCAGGCCCTGCGGGTGTGTCTTACCAGTGTCTGTAGCAGAGAATGCCAGGAGCAGACAGGCCACCCAGACCAGGACCCCGGACCCGGTTCTCACCACTGTGCCCATGCTTCTTACTCATACTCAACTGTGGGCAGAAGTGGTGGAAGGTGGAACAATATCCCTGCCCTTTGGCACAGCCAATCTCTAAACAGTTGTTAGGAAAGCCTCAGCAGACCGCCCCCACCTGACTGGTGGCCAGTCCAAAGACCCAGAGTCTAGCACCCAGGTTGGGGGAGGAGGGAGGTGGGGCTGGGAGAGCAGCCCTGCCAGCAGGAGCCTGGGTGATATGACAGCCCTAGGCAGGGGAAGGTGCTCTGCAACCCTGGGTTCAAGTTCCAGCTCTCCCAACACCAAGACTTCCAGGACACTTTGTACACTCACTGCAAGACACACATATCACCACCTGAGTGAGTAGTGGACTTGACCCTGGTGCCAGTCCTACTCTGAGTGAGCCAACTCACCGAGGTGGGGGCCACTGTCTGGTCCTACCTGATGGAGGGGCACCTGAGCTCTGCCGCAGAGTAGAGGGAACTGGGGTTGATGTCTCCCCTTTTTAAAAAAAAAAAAAGTATTTATTTATTTTTGGCTGTATCAGGTCTTTGTTGTGCAAGCATGATCTCCTGGCTCAGGAGTTGGGGACGGTCAGGCTTAGATCCCTGGAAGTATGTGGGATCTTAGTTCCCCCACCAGGGATTGAACCCTCATCTTCCTCATTGGAAGGCAGACTCTTAATCACTGGACCACCAGGGAAGTCCCTTCTTTTTTTTCTTTTTAAATTGAATCTTCCCTTGTAGCTTAATTGGTAAAGAATCTGCCTGCAAGGCAGGAGACCCGGGTTTGATTTCTGGCTTGGGAAGATACCCTGGAGAAGGAAATGGCAACCCACTCCACTCTTCTTGCCTGGAGAATCCCAAGGACAGAGGAGCCTGGCAGGCTACAGTTTATGGAGCCTCAAGAGTCGGACACGACTTAGCGACTAAACCACCACCAAATTCACATTACAATGAACCATTATAAAGGATACAATTCAGTGGCATTTAGTGTATTTGTGATTTTGTGCAATCTCTCTAGTTACAAAATTCTTTCATTACTCCAGCAATATATCCTACCCATTAAACAGTCACTCTCCATTCCCACCCCTACCCCCTCAACTTCCATGCCAACACCCCCATCCCCTGATGAGCTGATAACCATTATCTGCTCTCTGACTCCAGAGATTTACTATCCTGCATGTATCACGTTAAAGCAATCATATGATATGTGACATTTAGTGTCTGGCTTCTCTCCCTCAGCATGATGTTTTGGAGTTTCATCTAAGATGTAGCACATATCAGTACTTACTCTTTATGGTCAAATAATATTTCACTGTGGGTATACCAACATTTTTTCTATCCATTCATTCATTGAAGGGCATTTGGGTTGTTTCCTCCTTTTGACACTTATGAATTACACTGTTGTAAACATTTGTTTATGAGTTCCTGTGTGGTCCTATGTTTCTGTTCCTCTTGGCTGTAGAGCTAGGAAGGGAACTGTTGGTCATATGGTATTTCTGTGTTTAATGTTTTGAAAAAGAGACAGGCTCTTTTCCATGGTGGTTAGATGATGCCTTGGGCCTGAGCAGCCCTGCCAAGGGGCCTATGGACTGAGGATCCCCAGGGTGTATGTTGGGGATAACTCTCAGGTAGGCTGACTCTCTGGAAGGAGCCTCACGTGGCAGCGGTGGAGGCAGGGCATTACCCTCTCCTGAACCTGAGACTCCTGGGTAGGGATGATGGAGGAAATGGGGCAGGAAGACTCCTTGTAACAACTCAGATCCTGTATTCCACACCCAGGGAAGACGTGACTTCAGAGCCAGACCTCCTGTACTGAGATCCTGGCTCTGCCAGGTGGCAGCTGTGTGACCTAGTACGAGTTACTTCACAGTTCCAGGCCTAGTTTTGTCATCCATTAAACAGTGATGATAAAAGGAGCCACCTCACAGGGTTAAAGTGAGGTTACAGTGCAAAAACATGAGGTATGAAACCAGAGGCAAGGGGAGCCTGTTCTTGTGTCAGAATAGGATATCTGGCTCTCTACTGGCTTGGGAGACCCCTACCCCATGGGCCCCAGTGTCAGGAACATGACTGGCTGGGAGTGAGAGGTGGGGGGATGGGTGGAGGGTACAATGCACTGGCAAATATTTGCTAATGTGCAAATATTTGCTGAATGTGCTGTTCATTGAGGGACTGGGTGAAGGTCATGCCTGGACTGGAAGCCAGATCCTCTCCTGGAGTTCCAGCTCACACCTCAATTTGGAGAGCCTGAGGATCAAATTTCTCTCCTGCCAGAAATGACCAGGGCAGCTTCCTGAATCCTCTTTGGAAATTTCCCTGGTGGGGCAATTCCCTCTCTCAGAATCCTAGGTACATACAAGGGCTCATGAGAGAGAGACTGAGAAAGAGGAAGGGGGGTGATGGAGGGAGGTAACCAGCCACAATGAGATACCACTACACATCCATTAAATTAATCGAATGTAAAAGACTGATAAGATGAGGTACTGGTGAGGATCTGGAGTAACTGGAACTCACATATATGGTTGATGAGTATGCAAAAATGGTATAGTCAAGTTGGAAGGGAGTTTGACATTTTCTTTCAAAGTTAAGCATACACTTTCCATATGACTCAGTGAATCCACTGTTAGCTATTTGTATGTGTGCTAAGTTGCTTCAGTTGTGTCCAACTCTTTGCAACCCTATGGACCAGACTGTAGCCCTCCAGGCTCCTCTTTCCATGGATTCTCCAGGCAAGAATATGGGAGTGGGTTACCATGCTGTCCTCCAGGGATTGAACCTGTGTCTCTTATGTCTCCTGCGGTGACACGTGGGTTCTTTATTGCTCCTGCCACCTGGGAAGCCCTAGCAATTTACTATTTATGAAATGAAAGCATATGTCCAAGGACTTGTCTGAAAATATTCTTAGCGACTTTGTTGAAAATAGCCTAAAAATGCTCAGTCACTTCAGTCGTGTCTGACTCTTTGGGACCCCATGGAGCCCACCAGGCTGTTCTGTCCATGGGATTTTCCAAGCAAGAATACTGGAGTGGGTTGCCATTTCCTTCTCCAGGGGATCTTCCTGACACAGGGATGGAACCCATGTCTCACGTCTCCTGCATTGGCAGGTGGGTTCTTTACCACTAGTGCCACCTGGGAAAAAGTAGAAATCACTCAAATGTCCATCAGTGGATGAATGGGTAAAATGTGGTATGTCATATATGGAATCCTATTCAGCAAGAAAAGAGAAAAACTACTTGTTGAATCTCAAAAGCATTATGCTAAGAGACAGAAGCTGGTAAAAAAAAAAATCAATTTATATGAAGTTTTTAAAAAGGCAAACTACAGCAACAGAAAGCAAGTTAGTAGTTGTGTGGAACCAGGTTCACGGCAGTGCGAGGGTGCACAAAGGAACTTTTCTGAGCAATCGATGCATCCTAAAACTTGATGTGATGGTGGTTGTACGTCTTATACATGTATCCAAATTTATAAAACTGTACACCCACTTCACATCTAAAATGGGTGAATTTGTATGTGGATTATTCCACAATAAAGCTGTTCAAAAAATCAGTTTACCTAAAACTAGTCCGGGAGTCCCTTTTGGGAAGTATACTGTGCATAGCAGGACTGAAAAACAGAAGCGTGCATGCCAACAGAGGCTTCCAGGATGCGGGGGAAGCATTAGAACCAGGCAGTGCTCATGAGAATGGGCTTCCCTAGTGGCTCAGTGGTAAAGAATCTGCCTGCCAATGCAGGAGGTGTGGGTTCAATCCCTAGGTTGGGAAGATCCCCTGGAGAAGGAAATGGCAAGCCACTCCAGTATTCTTGCCTGGGAAATCTCATGGATAGGGGAGCCTGGCGGGCTACAGTCCATGGGGTCGCAAAGAGTCGAACAAGACTTACTGATTAACTAACAAGAACAACAAAACTGTTCTTTAGAAGGAAGTCTCCTTTCTCATCCAGAGTTGGTCATCTCAAGCTCAAGGGTGTACTTGTGTGCCATCTGGTGTCTATAGTGGGCAGTGCATGAATCTCCATCCTTCAAGCCCAACTTCAGGGGGCTCTGGTTGGGCTGAATGGGTAGAAAGAAGGGGGACATTTCTCTTGGGAAACCTGGTACTCAGAGGGTCAGAGGTAGGGAGTCCTGGATCTATGAGAAGGGGGATACAACCTCTTNTCCCTGCCCTTTGGCACAGCCAATCTCTAAACAGTTGTTAGGAAAGCCTCAGCAGACCGCCCCCACCTGACTGGTGGCCAGTCCAAAGACCCAGAGTCTAGCACCCAGGTTGGGGGAGGAGGGAGGTGGGGCTGGGAGAGCAGCCCTGCCAGCAGGAGCCTGGGTGATATGACAGCCCTAGGCAGGGGAAGGTGCTCTGCAACCCTGGGTTCAAGTTCCAGCTCTCCCAACACCAAGACTTCCAGGACACTTTGTACACTCACTGCAAGACACACATATCACCACCTGAGTGAGTAGTGGACTTGACCCTGGTGCCAGTCCTACTCTGAGTGAGCCAACTCACCGAGGTGGGGGCCACTGTCTGGTCCTACCTGATGGAGGGGCACCTGAGCTCTGCCGCAGAGTAGAGGGAACTGGGGTTGATGTCTCCCCTTTTTAAAAAAAAAAAAAGTATTTATTTATTTTTGGCTGTATCAGGTCTTTGTTGTGCAAGCATGATCTCCTGGCTCAGGAGTTGGGGACGGTCAGGCTTAGATCCCTGGAAGTATGTGGGATCTTAGTTCCCCCACCAGGGATTGAACCCTCATCTTCCTCATTGGAAGGCAGACTCTTAATCACTGGACCACCAGGGAAGTCCCTTCTTTTTTTTCTTTTTAAATTGAATCTTCCCTTGTAGCTTAATTGGTAAAGAATCTGCCTGCAAGGCAGGAGACCCGGGTTTGATTTCTGGCTTGGGAAGATACCCTGGAGAAGGAAATGGCAACCCACTCCACTCTTCTTGCCTGGAGAATCCCAAGGACAGAGGAGCCTGGCAGGCTACAGTTTATGGAGCCTCAAGAGTCGGACACGACTTAGCGACTAAACCACCACCAAATTCACATTACAATGAACCATTATAAAGGATACAATTCAGTGGCATTTAGTGTATTTGTGATTTTGTGCAATCTCTCTAGTTACAAAATTCTTTCATTACTCCAGCAATATATCCTACCCATTAAACAGTCACTCTCCATTCCCACCCCTACCCCCTCAACTTCCATGCCAACACCCCCATCCCCTGATGAGCTGATAACCATTATCTGCTCTCTGACTCCAGAGATTTACTATCCTGCATGTATCACGTTAAAGCAATCATATGATATGTGACATTTAGTGTCTGGCTTCTCTCCCTCAGCATGATGTTTTGGAGTTTCATCTAAGATGTAGCACATATCAGTACTTACTCTTTATGGTCAAATAATATTTCACTGTGGGTATACCAACATTTTTTCTATCCATTCATTCATTGAAGGGCATTTGGGTTGTTTCCTCCTTTTGACACTTATGAATTACACTGTTGTAAACATTTGTTTATGAGTTCCTGTGTGGTCCTATGTTTCTGTTCCTCTTGGCTGTAGAGCTAGGAAGGGAACTGTTGGTCATATGGTATTTCTGTGTTTAATGTTTTGAAAAAGAGACAGGCTCTTTTCCATGGTGGTTAGATGATGCCTTGGGCCTGAGCAGCCCTGCCAAGGGGCCTATGGACTGAGGATCCCCAGGGTGTATGTTGGGGATAACTCTCAGGTAGGCTGACTCTCTGGAAGGAGCCTCACGTGGCAGCGGTGGAGGCAGGGCATTACCCTCTCCTGAACCTGAGACTCCTGGGTAGGGATGATGGAGGAAATGGGGCAGGAAGACTCCTTGTAACAACTCAGATCCTGTATTCCACACCCAGGGAAGACGTGACTTCAGAGCCAGACCTCCTGTACTGAGATCCTGGCTCTGCCAGGTGGCAGCTGTGTGACCTAGTACGAGTTACTTCACAGTTCCAGGCCTAGTTTTGTCATCCATTAAACAGTGATGATAAAAGGAGCCACCTCACAGGGTTAAAGTGAGGTTACAGTGCAAAAACATGAGGTATGAAACCAGAGGCAAGGGGAGCCTGTTCTTGTGTCAGAATAGGATATCTGGCTCTCTACTGGCTTGGGAGACCCCTACCCCATGGGCCCCAGTGTCAGGAACATGACTGGCTGGGAGTGAGAGGTGGGGGGATGGGTGGAGGGTACAATGCACTGGCAAATATTTGCTAATGTGCAAATATTTGCTGAATGTGCTGTTCATTGAGGGACTGGGTGAAGGTCATGCCTGGACTGGAAGCCAGATCCTCTCCTGGAGTTCCAGCTCACACCTCAATTTGGAGAGCCTGAGGATCAAATTTCTCTCCTGCCAGAAATGACCAGGGCAGCTTCCTGAATCCTCTTTGGAAATTTCCCTGGTGGGGCAATTCCCTCTCTCAGAATCCTAGGTACATACAAGGGCTCATGAGAGAGAGACTGAGAAAGAGGAAGGGGGGTGATGGAGGGAGGTAACCAGCCACAATGAGATACCACTACACATCCATTAAATTAATCGAATGTAAAAGACTGATAAGATGAGGTACTGGTGAGGATCTGGAGTAACTGGAACTCACATATATGGTTGATGAGTATGCAAAAATGGTATAGTCAAGTTGGAAGGGAGTTTGACATTTTCTTTCAAAGTTAAGCATACACTTTCCATATGACTCAGTGAATCCACTGTTAGCTATTTGTATGTGTGCTAAGTTGCTTCAGTTGTGTCCAACTCTTTGCAACCCTATGGACCAGACTGTAGCCCTCCAGGCTCCTCTTTCCATGGATTCTCCAGGCAAGAATATGGGAGTGGGTTACCATGCTGTCCTCCAGGGATTGAACCTGTGTCTCTTATGTCTCCTGCGGTGACACGTGGGTTCTTTATTGCTCCTGCCACCTGGGAAGCCCTAGCAATTTACTATTTATGAAATGAAAGCATATGTCCAAGGACTTGTCTGAAAATATTCTTAGCGACTTTGTTGAAAATAGCCTAAAAATGCTCAGTCACTTCAGTCGTGTCTGACTCTTTGGGACCCCATGGAGCCCACCAGGCTGTTCTGTCCATGGGATTTTCCAAGCAAGAATACTGGAGTGGGTTGCCATTTCCTTCTCCAGGGGATCTTCCTGACACAGGGATGGAACCCATGTCTCACGTCTCCTGCATTGGCAGGTGGGTTCTTTACCACTAGTGCCACCTGGGAAAAAGTAGAAATCACTCAAATGTCCATCAGTGGATGAATGGGTAAAATGTGGTATGTCATATATGGAATCCTATTCAGCAAGAAAAGAGAAAAACTACTTGTTGAATCTCAAAAGCATTATGCTAAGAGACAGAAGCTGGTAAAAAAAAAAATCAATTTATATGAAGTTTTTAAAAAGGCAAACTACAGCAACAGAAAGCAAGTTAGTAGTTGTGTGGAACCAGGTTCACGGCAGTGCGAGGGTGCACAAAGGAACTTTTCTGAGCAATCGATGCATCCTAAAACTTGATGTGATGGTGGTTGTACGTCTTATACATGTATCCAAATTTATAAAACTGTACACCCACTTCACATCTAAAATGGGTGAATTTGTATGTGGATTATTCCACAATAAAGCTGTTCAAAAAATCAGTTTACCTAAAACTAGTCCGGGAGTCCCTTTTGGGAAGTATACTGTGCATAGCAGGACTGAAAAACAGAAGCGTGCATGCCAACAGAGGCTTCCAGGATGCGGGGGAAGCATTAGAACCAGGCAGTGCTCATGAGAATGGGCTTCCCTAGTGGCTCAGTGGTAAAGAATCTGCCTGCCAATGCAGGAGGTGTGGGTTCAATCCCTAGGTTGGGAAGATCCCCTGGAGAAGGAAATGGCAAGCCACTCCAGTATTCTTGCCTGGGAAATCTCATGGATAGGGGAGCCTGGCGGGCTACAGTCCATGGGGTCGCAAAGAGTCGAACAAGACTTACTGATTAACTAACAAGAACAACAAAACTGTTCTTTAGAAGGAAGTCTCCTTTCTCATCCAGAGTTGGTCATCTCAAGCTCAAGGGTGTACTTGTGTGCCATCTGGTGTCTATAGTGGGCAGTGCATGAATCTCCATCCTTCAAGCCCAACTTCAGGGGGCTCTGGTTGGGCTGAATGGGTAGAAAGAAGGGGGACATTTCTCTTGGGAAACCTGGTACTCAGAGGGTCAGAGGTAGGGAGTCCTGGATCTATGAGAAGGGGGATACAACCTCTTATTGATATAAAGAAAGTGCTTTGGTGGAACAAAGAGGCAGAATGAACATAATTGGTGTTGCATATTGAGATGAAATACAAGATAGGGTTTTGATGGTGGTGGGGTGGGGAGAAATGGTGAAAAGGAATTAAAAGTTTAGGGAGAATGAGGTCCATAGGAAAACTAATCATGTCAATGCTCACAGTGAGTTGGGAAATGCTCAGCAGAGGGAATGGTTGGCGGTGGGTGGGGTGGGGAGGGTGGCAGTAGCAAGGGGGATTCTAAAAAGCAAAGGAGACCTCCCTGGATGAAGAGGCCATTGGGATCCAACCGATAAGTCTCTTCTCCTAACATTCTAGATCTTCTGACCCCTCAATCCTGCTTCCAGGAAATATCCCACAGATATAAACCTCTTCACAGATGTGCTGCAATCATGTAAAGTCTGGGCCCTACAATGTCTGCAGAATCACTGAAGATAAAGACAGGCTTCAGGAGACAGTGACTGAGGAATCCGCCCACTTCTCCTGGCCACTCTGCAGCTGGCCCAGGCTCCAGCAGCCCATGGACAAGCCCAATTCTGCTTCCTACAAAAAACAGGGTCAATCACCTCTGTGGGACACTAAGTGAAAGAGAAGTTTGTTTAAAGGTCAACAACAGATGGCACTTAGTCTAAGAAGACAATGGGTGGGGATCGGGACATGACATTCTGAGTAGTGGGTAGCCTGGGTGGAGGGCGGGGCTGAGATCCTGCGCTCCCAGGATCCTGGTATCCAAGTTTCTGATTGGCCATCTACAGACGGAGAGTGTGGGGGCCTTGCTGAGAGCCATGTGTGCAAGGTTCCCCAAGCACCTTCCTTCAGAGGCAGAGGAGAGAGAGGCTGGGGAGGCAATGGAAGTAAGGAAGGGAAGACGGGGCTCAGGGTCTAGTGGAGTGCTAAAGAAAGTAAATTTCCATTAGTGTTTGCTCATACAGCTTCCTGGGAAGGTTTATTGACTGTCTCTGAGAAGAGAGGATTCATGGCAGGCTTGGGAACATCAGGCAGTCGATTCTTCAAGGTTTGTCAGATGGATAGATGGGTAGAAGAATGAATGAATGAATGGCTGTGTGAATGAAGGAAAAAACTGCTGGCTCCTCACTGGGCATGTGTGGGCACATCTGGCAGACCCCCACCTACACTCAAGTTCCCAGCCCCATACCCCCAGATGCAGGGAGCTATAGTTCCGTGTGCTTCTTCTTGGTCTCCATTAGCTCCTGTGTCTTCTGGGGTAGGGTCTTCATCCAGAACTGGAGCCTGTGGGCCTTCAGGGCCCGGCCCACTGCAGGCTGCGTGTTCAGCTGCATGTACTGGTTCTCCTGGTCAAACATCGGCCAGTGGGGAAGACCCTCACCATTGGGGTTCCTGTAGACATGAGGGTCACTCTGAGTCCTACCAAGCTCAGATCCAAGCACCCTGACAGGTCAGGCAAGGCAACCAAATAGGGCTTGGGGAATGAGAAGGGAGGTTTCTAGAAGTAGGAAAGAAAGAAACCACCTCCCACTAGAACATCAGTTCTACAGGACGCAGGGCAGCCTTTGTTCCTTCCTGACAGAGGGAGGCTCTGTAGGTAACAGCACTGTCACCCACCCCCATCCAGGTCACCCAGAGATGGAAAGAGTGTCCAAGAGGATCTTGGAGCTGGGGAGGGGGCCATGCAATGAAGGACACATATGCTCATGAGTCACCGTAGACAGACGAGGGGAGCCCCAAATGGGTTCCAGGCCCTGCCCTCTCCACCGCGGGGGTTAAAGTAAGGATGTGACATCTTACCCATTTCGAGCAAAGTTGGCCCAATACTTGATCATCTTCCTGCTTAGCAGCTCCTCCTCCTCCGTGAATTGGACTACAGAGCAAGAAGACAAGGGTCCAGGTCAAGGCAGTTCAGTCCCCCATCTCCCCACCATCCAAGTCTCTGCCCTGTCATCCCCAGCCTTTGGCTCTGCCCGCTCCCCAGGCCCTGTCCTTGCCCAAGCCCCATATATTCATCCTGGCCTCTGGCTGACCTGACACTGTGTTCAACCCTGACCTAGAAGGCTTTCTTATTATGACACTGGAAGAGATTTTAAAAATAAATAGGAGGGAGGTGGTTCAAGATTGGGAACTCATGTACACCTGAGATGGAAAAAAATAAATTAAATAAATAGGAGGGCTTCCCTGGTGGCTCAGCTGGTAAAGAATTCACCTGCAATGAGGGAGACCTGGGTTCAGTCCCTGGGGTTGGGAAGATCCCCTGGAGAAGAGAACAGCTACCCACTCCAGTATTCTGGCCTGAAGAATTCCATGGACTGTATAGTCCGTGGGGTCACAAAGAGTTGGACATGACTGAGTAATTAAAAAAACAAATAAATAATTAGGAAAAAGAAGGGTAGGGAGGAAGAGGGAAAAAGAGAAAGAAAGATGCCTTTGAAAAAGGTTCTCTGCACCAATGCCAGACACCTGAGAGCAGGGTAAGGAGAGATGGAGTGTGGGTTCTGGAAAGCTCAGTTTTTTTTTTTTTCCTTTCCTTTTCTTCTTCTTCTTTTTTAAAATTTTTTCTTTTTTTGTACCTGCAGCATGTGGGACCTTAGTTTCCCAACCAGGGATTGAACCTGTGCCCCAAGCATCGGGAATGTGGAGTCTTAACCACTGGACCATCAGGGAAGTCCCTGGAGCTCAGTCTTTCCAGCTGTCAGATCTTGGACACCTGATCCCGTCCTCTCTCGGAGACTCAGTTTTCTCATGATTTGCCCTCACCCAGGGTCTCAGCCAGCATCCCACATCCTGGGAACAAGGAGCCCCCCCAAGGATGACTCACTTTGCTCATTCCTGAAGAGGAAGCGAACCTCATCTCCATGGTCCGCCCTCACATAGCTCGGCCTGACATCCTTGAAGAAGCTGGACTGATGTTGGAACTCGTAGAAGTAGACGGGGGCATGGGAACCTGGGGAGGTAGGGCAGATGGGCTGTGACACGGCGGCCCCTCACTGGGAGCCTTCCTGCATGATCCATGGTGATGACATAGCTGGGTCCAAAGCTGGCTGGAATCTGGACAATAGGGTGAGGGAGTCCCAGGCTGGAGCAACAGCAGTGGGAAGGGCCTGGGTTCAAATTGTGGCCTTGGAACTTCCTAGGGTGTGGTCTTGGGCAAGTCACTGAAGGTCACTGAACTCTTTTCCTCCTCTGTAAAATGGGATAAATGTCTGTCTCTTAGACTAGCCATGAGGATTTACCGAGATGAAGGATCTCAAGTGCCTGGCACCCAGGGCCCAATAAATATATTTGGGTAGGAGACCTCCCCTGACACCTGCAGCTCCAAGCTGCCCCCCTGCCAGTCTGGCCTTAGTTACAGATGTACTCACGATGAAACATTGCTACTTGGAGTGCAGGGATCACGAAAATGTAGTCCCCCATCATCTCATGGAACTGGTTTTGGAGGGTCTGGTGGTCTTCACTGTCCTCTATGTACTCCTCCATCAACAGCTCACCAAACTCAGGAGGCATAGTCTGCCCCAGGTAGATGAGGGAGTCAGGTTAGGCAGGCTAGAAGGGGCCAGGAGGCAGCAGGGGCAGAAGTGGGAGATGGATTCTGGGTTGGGATTGGGAACTGAGGACAGGGACCAAGTTCTGGTGGGGGTGGGGGGAGGTATTGCATGGACAGGATATCTGGGTGATGGGTTCCCCATGCCTTGGGATAGGAAAGGAACCCCTCCCCATGAGGGCAGGTCCACAAGAACCTCACCATTATTGTTGACAATTCCTGCAAGGCATTCCTTATGGACTCTCTGCTCATTTCCCTCCTGGTGTCAGAATTGTTCAGGGACTGGGTGGTGGGAGAGACTCAAGTTGGAAATAGCATGGGCCCAAAACTATGAAGCCCTGAGGACTTCCCATTGGATGGGCTCCCAGGCACCTGGAGGCTTGGGAGTGGGCCTCACCAAGGGGATGATCCAACTGTACTCATCGTTGTTGACACCAATGATGCTGGGGACAGGTTGAAAATCGGCAGAGGCCAGCAGCTCCAGGGGGTGCTTGGGCAGGAAGATCCCCTCCACCAGGCCAGGGATGGTCTTGAAGGGCTAAGGATCCTCAAAGTCAGGTTGCAGACACTTTCTGATGCCACAGACATCATGCACCCCTTCCTGGCTCATCCCAGGATGCTCACACCCACCCCAGAAGGTCCTATATCTGCCTCAACATGGCCTGGTCTCAATTCACACCTCATCTCCTGTAAGGGAGGCTTACAGGAGGCTCCTGTGGCTATAAGGACACCACAGTGTGGAGCTAGAAAAACTTGTCTGGGACAGTAAAGGGCACCCAGGCTTGTCTGCTGCACACCTGATTGCCCCTCCCTCCAAAGCCACATCCATTCAGCCAAACCTTGTTGATGGCCAGAACCTCCTCTTCATTCTTGTGCCGCAGGCAGTCCACCAGGGCCTCTGAGTCAACCTGGCCACAGGCAGACAGGTTGGCCACCATCTGTGAAGAGATCAGGCAATGGTCGGCTCATCCTTCCAGGTAGGGGAGAGAGTTATGCCCAGTGCCCCAGGTGCAGGCAGGTGTACCCCCAAATCTCACAGAGTATTGTGAATGGATTTCTACAGGGTTGAAATTGTCCCAACCTCCCTGTTGCTCAGAGGACTCAGCTGGGGTTGGGGGGCAGCGTGCCATCCCACTTTCCTAGATGGTCCTGCTTCTGATGGGGGTCCCAGGGCAGTTCTGTGGGCCACGGAACACACTCAGTCCTGTGAGTTCTGACCCCTGAACGATCTCCAGGTAGGTGGCTGCTCTCAAGGTCCTCTGATGGCAGGGGAGTCCCTGTTATCTCCACTCAACAGACAGCATAATGGGCTGAGGGCTGAGATGCAGGGAGCAGGTCTGGGCTTTCCATGGGTGAGGGCACTCACTTTGGAGACCTTGTCAGATGAGTTGATGGTGAAGCCAGGCAGCAGGGCCACGCCACTCTCCATGATGGCACCATGGAAGAGTCCTTGGGACATGGGGGATATGACGTGCAAAGACACGCTTATGCCACCTGCAGACTCGCCAAAAATTGTGACACGGCCAGGATCGCCTCCAAAGTAGGCGATATTCTGCTGGACCCAGCGCAGTGCGGCCACTTGATCCAGGTAGCCCCAGTTGCCAGTTGCGTGTTTGTCTCCAGTGCTGAGAGGTGGCAAGGATGAGGGTCATGGGACTGTCCTAGCTCCATTAGTCCACGTTGCCCAGCCCAGCCCAGCCCCAGACTCACCTGAAGAAGCCCAGCAAACCCAAGCGGTACTGGATAACAACCACCACCACGTCTTCAAAGGCTGCCAGTGCAGAGCCGTCATACATGGAAGCCATGCCCAGGACAAGCCCGCCACCATGGATCCACACCATCACCTGGAGAATCCGAGGTATAGTTACCATGTGGCTCCCACCTGGCCCTAAACCCCACCAGGGCTGCTACCTAAACTAACCACCACTTTGACTCTGCTCACCTAACTACATGGACAGAACTCTAGCAAGACACAGCAGTGTCTTCATTACCTGGACTGAAGGTGACCCACGTTCTATCAGGAAAACCCACCTCCCACGTGTAAGGCCTGTTCCACTTACCAGAGCCTGGCCCCTTTTTCCCCAGAACCTTCTGGGGTGGAAAGAAAAGGGGTGTTTCTCTGATCACCTTACATGCATGCACATTAATTAAAAGAGTACTCCATTCTCACTGGCCCAATGGATAATCCAAGACTGGGGTCTCTGGCCACCTCAAAGTGCAGGCCTTAGGCACCTAGGTACCTGACTGGGTCCTGGGTATGAGTTGGTTGGGTGAGTCCAGGGTCCGTCCCAGGGACACAGTTTCTGACCTCTGAGAGCAGCCAGGGTTCTGTGACCCTGTGCCAAAGGGTCAGCCATCCACGCTGGGTAAGAAGCACTCAGTGTCTTAACAGGGTCCATGTGCAGTGGGGCTCAAGGTGATCTTGTCCTTTTCAATTTTTTTGCAGAAGAAACACCCTTCCGCCCCTCACCCAGTTATGTCCTGGCACTCACAGGCAGATTGGAGCCCTTGTGGGAATGGGCAGGTGTGTGGATGTTGAGGTACAGACAATCTTCAGACATGGAGGTAGAAGGCAGGGTCACATTCCATAGTTCCATTCTTTTCATGCCGTCAGGGTTCTGCAGACACCTGGTGGCCGTGGCAGGCAGTTAGTCCTGGGGCTGTGCAGTAGCTGTAACCAGATTCTGGGCCCCAATTTACTCCCAGATGCTTGGTCTCACTTTCTCTGATGCCCCACTTACATGTGATCCCTCCCTAAAGGACCTTTGCACCAGGTTACAGTCCACAGACTCTGGGAAAGCTGGGATGGAGCCCAGTCTTCCAGGGAAGCCTCAAGTTTATGAGGGCCTTGGATACTATCCTCCTGAGGCTAAGAAAAATTGACTCTTGAGGGCCTCTATGAGAACTATTGGTGGCATGTGTTGACATTCACCACCATATGCCTGTACTCACACAGACTTGGAACAGGGGAGTAGCCCATATACATGTGCTGCCAGAAAGAATGGATTAATTTCTCAAAAGAAGACCAGTGCAATGTCCTTTAAAAACCTCAAGTCAATCTCTCAGGAAACCTAATCTCTCCCTCAAAGTTTCCAGCTGCAAGAACATTCACATATTCCTAGTCAATGGCACCTGGCCCTGTTGGTTGGCACAGTGACTGGGAAGACTCAGGTCTGCCACTCCTTGGGAATCTACAGTATGAGCTGCTAGAATCAGGAGCTCCTACAGGGTCAAATCTCTTCCAGAGCCACTTTCTCTGGTGTCAGAGATCACTTGGTACAACTAAAACTTAGGGAGTTACATGTCTCTGCTTGTCCTTTCAGCATGTAGATCTAATGCTCTTTTGAGTGCTAAGCCCTCAGTCTGGGAAAGTTACTTTGCTCTTTCAAGCTTCAGCATGCTTATCGGAAAAATACATGTGAATATCCATCAAACTCAGAAGGAAAACTGGCTGTGGCTTAGATGAAACAACAACTGCAACCTGGCCCAGAGCTCAAGAGTACCTTCTATACCAGGGCCTAAAGTTCCAGGATCTCCTGCTTACTTGGCTGGCTGGGAAGTCCCATCCTTTACACCACTCCAAGATTCTGGGGGCTCTGGGGGTGCAAATCGCAGCGGCCCTACAGGTGGCTTGGCAAAGGGAATTCCCAAGAAGGTGTGGACCCCCACATCAGCATTCTTCACGTAGACAAGGCTCCCCTGTACCTTCCCTGTGTGTGTGGTCCGGACAGGGCGGGTAGAGTCCTGGCCTGTGGGCAAAGAGATGGACATCAGGGTTGAGTCTCCCCATTCAGCTGCCCTCCCAGACTGCTGATGTTGTCATCTCCTTCCTGTCCTCAGCTCAACTCAAGGGACACTGATCTACCAATACTTGCTTTACAGATTCCCTGCCTGTAATTCTGCCCCACCCCACTGCCTTTACTGCTCCAGCCTTTTCCATCAGGCTCAGTGAATCTGGGGCTTGGCACCATGGTTTTGCCCCAGCAGCCTCAAATAGCCATATGAGCTTGATGGAGGTGAGAGTGTCCCTTCCACTCACTGTGTGCAGGTCTAGGAGCAACAGAACTGTAGGAATCAGACAGACAAGATTCTTGCCCTTAAGGATCACACACTCCAGGTGGCAAGGATGACATAAAGTATTCTCCAAATAAAGAGTGATGTTATGAGGAGAACTAGAAAGGGCAGCTGTGTCTAGAACATTAGAAAGCACAACCCGCCCTGCTAAAGGGATCTGGCAACCAGGAAGAGATTAAGAGTCACCTAACACCTTTGCCTCATTGCAGCCAAGAAAGCAACATGGGTCACCAGCAGCTCTATTGGATCCATCAGAGAAACTTCGGCCAGAGTTCTCGCTCTTGCTGGGTCTGCTCAAACCACCATGGTCTGATCCAAAAATATGGCCTCAAAATGTGCCGTCAGCGTTTCCACCAGTATGAGAAGGACATCAGCTTCATTAAGTTGGACTAACTGAACTTGCTTAAATGGATCACTCAGCACATCTACCTTATGCAGAAACAACATTAGCTTTTTGAAAATAAAAGTTTAAAAATTAAAAAAAGAAAGAAAGTCACCTAACAGATGGGGAGCTGACATTCCTAATAGATAAAAAATTCTATAAATAAGAAAGATGACAGCAAAGTACATTTGGCAAAAGAACATGAAATGGTGAAAGTGCATGTTCAGATAGAATGAGGAATACCAATAAAAAGCTCTTACACAAATGAGGAGATATTTGTCTCAATCATGCTAAGAGAAACGCATACTAAAATCTGAATGTGATGTCAGCAACTTATTTTGTCACAGAAAGCAAGACAATCAGACATTGTATGTTTTCTACTGGAAGTCCATTGTACCACATATGAAGCAGTCTTGCCCCTAAACAAAACAAAGCAAAACGTAAAATCTGAATTTGATTGAGACTCTAGAATATAAATACAAATTTACAGGCACACAGGGGGCAGAGAAACAGTTAAAAGACACCATATCAGCAAAATCCAAACTCTGTTATATGTGGAATTTAAAAAATGATACAAATGAACAAAACAGAAACAGATTCATGGACACAGAAAACAAATTTATGGTTACCAAAGGGAAAAAGAGGGGAGGGATAAATTAGGAATTTGGGATTAACATATACACACTGCTATATATAAAATAACCAACAAGGGCCAAGAGCCCTTATATAGCACAGGGAACTCTACTCAGTATCTTATAATAATCTATAAGGGAAAAGAAAATGAATATGTTTATCACGGAAGCACTTTACTGTACACCTGAAACTAACTTAACACTATAAATCAACTATACTTCAAGAAAACAAACAAATATAACCCAAATCCCAACTCTCGGATCCTCGCCAGAACAAACTAGTTTCTTCAACACAACAACAAAACTACAAGGAAAACAGAAGCGAGGCAGAGAATGAATCTGAAGATTGAGCTTCATGAAATACTTCAAAAAGACAGGTAATAATAAATGTTGGAAAGGATGTGGAAAAACTGGAACCTTCGTACATTGCCAGTGGGAAGGGAAAATGATGCAAGTGCTTTGGAAAACATCCTGCAGTTCTTCAAAAAGTTAAACACAGAGTTACCAAATGACCCAGAAATTTCACTGTTAAGTATAAACTCAAGAGAACTGAAAACATGTCCACACAAAAACTTGGGTATGGCTGTTCATAGCAGGATTATTTATAACAGCCAAAAAGTGGAAAGAATCCAAATGTCCATCAACTGATAAATGGGTTAATAAAATGTACCATATCTACACAATAGAATATATTATTCAGCAATAAAAAGAATTATCAAACATTCTATAACACAGATGAACCTTGAAAATATGCTAAGTGAAAAAAGCCAGTTCTAAAGGACCACATATTGGATGATTCAATTTATACAAAATCACAATTGGGATATTCATAGAGACAAAATGTTGGGGAAAAGGGAAATCAATGTGGTAAACTCTATAAATATACTAAAAACCATATTAAAATATTTGTTTATTTACTTTATTTCTTTGGCTGTGCTGGCATATGGGATCTTTTTTAGTTATGGCATGTGGGATTTAGTTCCCTGTGCTGTGCTGTGCTTAGTTGCTCAGTTGTGTCCAACTCTTTGCGACCCCATGGACTGTAGCCCACCAGGTTCCTCTATCAATGGGGATTCTCCAGGCAAGAATAATGGAGTCGGTTGCCATGCCCTCCCTTAGGGGATCTTCCTAACCCAAGGATCGAACCCAGGTCTCCTGCATCACGGGCAGATTCTTTACCATCTGAGCCACCAGGGAAGCCCAGACATATTGGATTGGGTAGCCTATCCCTGCTCCAGGGGAATTTCTTGACCCAGGAATCAAACCAGGATCTCCTGCATTGCAGGCAGATTCTTCACCAGATGAGCTACCAGGGAAGTCCCTAGTTCCCTGACCAGGGATCAAACATGTGCCCCCTGCATTGGGATCACTGGCCACCAGGGAAGTCCCTACAAACCATATTAAATGCGATGTGAATTATATCTCAAATCTGCTATTAAAAAAAGAAGCACAGCTACCAGTTCTTAAAGTATGAATCTTATATAAGTCATGGTTTTAAAAAATGTCATAATCATGAGATAACATGAAAAAAGAATGTTTGACTAGATGTTTGATTACATTAAGAAATTGAGAGGTGTATACCTTTTCTTTTAGTAGGACATGATTTAAAAAATTTACAAGTGATATGATGTCTGGGATTTGCTTCAAATAATAGAGCAAAGGAGAGGCGATAATCCAAACAAAACTAAGTTGCCCAGATCTTGATAACTGTTGAAGGCATACTGAGTCTGCTATATTATTCTTCCTACCTCAGATGGGGAGCCCTGCAGTGCTATATGACCTCAGGCAGTCCTGACCCTCTCTGTGCCTCAGGGTGCAGGGAGGTATCCAATCAGGCTCCCAGTTCCTCTGGTGCTATCTCCACTGGTTCCCACCTCCCTGGCGCCTTTCTTCCTGCAGGCTCAGGTTCTGTCTGCAGAATTTGGCAGATCTGAGCCTGGTTTCATAATAGAAAGTGTTCATTTTTTTTTAAAGAAAGAAAACAAAAAACTGCCTCACATGACTGTACTACCCTGTACCTATTAGATTTACATGGATTAACATGCTCGACGACACATAGTGTGGGTGAGGCCAGAGTCAGCAGCTATTCTCATGCTCCTCAAAGGGCAACTGAGCAATGCCTTTTCAAGTCAAAAGGTCCACCATTCTCCCAAGGAACATGCTGCTCTAGTTCCTGGTGGGATGTAATGTCTATCCATGTAATTCACTGCCTCCACCAGCCTCTAATGCTAGTTGTTTGTTACAGCGAAGGACAAAACCTGCTAAAATGTTCCTGATCAGAGGCTGGTTACATTGAGGATGCTTACTTCTTGAAGAGAAGCCCTTTCATTAAACAGTATGAAGAAATTCTACCACGATGGGGTGTGGAGGTCATTCCTGGGGTCAGGAAGTGGAAAAGCCAGAGACCAGAAAGGGAGGCAATGGGTGACCATTTAGGTGAAAACCAAGGATGCATGCACACACCCATTCTTGGGTGAACTCCTGGGCAGTGTGTGGAAAGCCCTGGAGATCTAGATGGTCCCTGTTGAAAAGCCAGGACTTGGTAGGACAGGAGAGGGACAGACCTATCACCTGTACTTATCAATTCTTCTGCTTTGAAAGTGGGTCCAATCCAACACAGCAACATTTTTAAAAAGAGGCCTGAGCTAAGCTTAGCAGATTGTGGTGCTGGAAGATTCCAGGGGCCTCCTAGAACCTGGTCAGCAAGGGGTAAGGGTAGAAGCCCAGTGGGGTGGGTCACGGGGGAGTCATGAGTGTGGACCCTTCCTGGGCAGATTGGACTGGGAGGGGACAAGGCAGTCAAGTGTCACAGGCAGAGAACCTCTGAATTACATGATCATAGGGTTCAAGAGCAGGTACAGGAGCTGGGGCTGTGCCTGGGTATTGTGCCCACATAGCCTAAACTACTTATCAGTAGAAGCTACTGATAAGGGCAGGCACAAAGAGCGATTACCTTGCCCTGAAGGCCAAGGGTGGGTGCATGGGGTGAAGAGGATGTGGCAGTCTCTCCTGCTAGATGTGGCTGCTGGGGATGGGGGCCTCTGCAGCCTGAGCCAGTAACCTTGCCTACAACTCCGTGGAGAGAGGCTCAGAAGTTGTCAGGACGTCCCTCTGGCCAAGGGTGCAACGCTCAGAGCCAAACAGCCGCAGGAAGATATTATTATTGTTGATGCTAGCACTGATCAGCTCCAGCTCCACCAGGAACACTTGAAGGGAAATGTTCTAAATAACTTCCCCACCCTTCCCGGCTGCGTCTCACACCCTAGAGCCGCTTGCCCCTCATCGTAGCTAGACTTGGGGCAGGCCAGACTTTTTCTCGCCTCTGGGAATGCAGAGATGCGTGGGATCACGGTTTTGGTACTGTAGCGCTCCAGCGGCTCCCACCTCCCCGACGCCAGTACCCGCTCTACCTCCCACCCCCCACCCCCACAGCCTCTGCAGAATTTGGCCAAGTCCTACCCCGGTCCCTCTGTCGCCCTGCGCGGGAGCCTCACCCTGGCCCGGGACGAGGAGAAGCAAGAACCCGAAGGCCACAGCCCTCAGAAGCAAGCGAGGTCCGTCTGGCTTCATCGTGAGCTCAGAGGTCTTTTCTGCACTACCGGTGCGGACGCGGCTTTTCATCAAGAGGCTGAGCGGGGACCCGTCCAGCCAGGACTCGACCAGTCAGTACTTCGCCCAAGCCTGGAGTTTGGACTGGGCAGGGCGTAGGCGGGAGCAAAGGTGGGTTTGGCAGGACATCGGGACTAAACGGGTTAAGACCAGTGGCAAGCAGGGGCTAGCACAGCCGCTTCCCTTCTGTCTGGGTCCCCTTGGGTTTCCTTCGAAGGGGCATTGAGGCTTCTGCAGTTCCTCCGCAATACCAAGACCCCTCTCCCCAAACTTGGGTTTAGTGTCCCTACAGTCATAGGCTCGACAAATGTGGTGCTGGGGCGGGGGCCAGGGGAGGGGGTGCGAGGATCGCGGAGAGGGAGCAATAAGCTGTAATTGTGGAAACCGGGAGCGTTTCCTTGAGGAGGGGCACAATCAGAATTCCCACAGACAAGAGATATCAAAACGACTTTCGTTCAGAGGTAAAGGAACCGCTAGAGTAAAGGCAGGGAAACGTGACTGCCCGTCATTCCAAAAACTCCTCCTTGTTTTCAGGGATCGATTTCCTGGGTTCACCTTCATCCCCTTTTTGTTTCTGGTCTGAGGGTCTCCGTGNTTGTTAGACGACTTGTTTGAAGCAACAGACTAAAAAGAGGGCTCAGGACTGAACCGGTCATGACTCCTAACATCCCTCTCCCTAACTAGGTGAGCGACCCCGAGAGCACAGTGGCTGTGGCCTTCACACCCACCATTCCACACTGCAGTATGGCCACCCTTATTGGCCTGTCCATCAAAGTCAAGCTTCTGCGATCCCTTCCCCAGCGTTTCAAGGTGAGTTTGAACTTAGCCCTGGGGGTAGGGCAGCTGTGAGTGTTTGTCACTGAGGAGGATATGGGAGCATGAGTCTGGACATCAGAGAGATCTGGAAGGAACTTGGCTAGCAGAGATGAAATTGGGATGAGGCTTTCCAACTGGATAAGACAAGAATAAAGACCCACGCTGCAAAGTGCAGAAAAGTAGTGAGAGTGTGGCAGTTTGGGCAGTAGGGAGCTACAGATACGTTTGGAGCAGAGGTGGAGGGTGCAGACAGGTCTTTAAAGCAGTAGACATTGGCCAGACATTTGGGTAGTGATGGACTGGCAGTGAGTGGATTTGGAAGGCCAGAGTCCAAAAGTGTAATTAGGAAGTAGGATCAACTGGAGGGGGTGAGTGGGGAGAAGGGGGTAGACAGGTGTGTGGATGCTCAGGCCCACCTCTCTCCCTCCCAGATGGATGTGCACATTACACCAGGGACCCATGCCTCAGAACATGCAGGTAAGTGAAGCATTAGCCTGGAGGCTTCCCCCTTGCCATGATGGTTTCTAGGGCAAGGTTGTGGGTGTGGCACTAGGCAGATGCTTTAGGTGGCAGCCTAAAGCAGTTGGCCTGACTTGAGTCTCCTGTGTTTACCATATTCTTTCACTCCTGCCTTCTCTCTCTTCTAAGTATATAGGACCAGGGTGTGCCAGGCTTTATGGTGTAGCAGGCAGACAAGAAAGTATATAGGACCAGGGTGTGCCAGGCTTTATGGTGTAGCAGGCAGACAAGAGTGGCCAGGTGGGAAGGGGTCACAAGAAGGTGGGGGAAGTGTGGGCTCAGATGGTTGAGGTAGCCAGATCAAGACTTGGAATCTTGGGAAGGTGATAGGAGGGCTTTGTTGGGAGTTGGGGGGGTTAGATATATTTCACCACTCTATTCTTTCCACCCAGTGAACAAGCAGCTTGCGGATAAAGAGCGGGTGGCAGCCGCCCTAGAGAACACCCACCTGCTTGAGGTTGTGAACCAGTGTCTATCAGCCCGGTCTTAAGCCTGGATTTTTGCTCCCAGCCCCACGCAGGGCTCATGGCCTTGTTTTCTTGAATCACTGACAATAAGAAACTAACATTTTGCATTTTGTAATAAACCTTTAATTTATATTCATTTCCCAGGGTGCCTGAGAGTCTTTCATTTCTGTGAGGTCACTCCCGATTTGGAATGGGGGTGGTAGTGAGTGCCTATACAGGATGAGTCAAGGAGGTTTGGTTCATTTAAAAAATTTCTCCCAATGATTTGATTGGGAAAAGTTGCAAGTATCCCAAAAAATTGAAAGAATAAGGTAGCACACAGCCTTGTATACCCACCACCTAGATTTAACAGTTCTTAACATGTTACAACACTGGCTTTATTTATATGTGTGGAGAATATAAATATACTTGACAGTAAACTGCAGACATACGACCCTTCACTTCTAAGTACTTCATCCTATGTCTCCTAAGATTAAGCCTGTAACCACAGTACTGTTATCTGGTCCCAAAGCAAACAATTCCCTGACACTAATGTCTAATATCGAGTCATATATGAGTTTCCCTACAATGTCATTCATAATTGTTTAATCAGACTCCAGTCAAGTTCCATGTATTGCATTTGGTTGTCATCTCTTTAGCCTCATCTAGAACTATCTCCCCACCTCCCCACCTTTTAATCTTCCTTGACACTATTTTGAAAAGCACAATGTGAGTTGTCCTGGAGAAGTCCCACAGTCTGATTTCTTCCTTTGCTGTGTTTCCTATAAACTAGAAATTGGTTGAGTTCGGGTTAGAGTCTATTAATGAGAACCTTGCCCAGGAGTGTTCTATGAATCCTTAGTATCCACCAGTAGCTGTGTGATGCCAGCTTGTCCCCATCCTTGGTGATGCTCAGTCTGGTCCCTTGGTCAGGGCAGTGACAGCAGATTTCTCTGTTGAAAGTCACCTGAAGTACCTCTACCACCATCCTCCAACTGTATCACCCCAAGTGCTCAGGTCTGGGGCCTCTGCCTCCCCCAGCACAGTTGGTCACCAGGATAGGCTGGGGGGCTTAGACCTTGGATCAGCCAGTAAGAAGTCATAATGTGATTCCCTGCCTCCATTTCTTTGAGGAAAAATTCAGTTATTAAGAAAATTTTCCAGTCCATCTGGTGGGCAGAGCATTCCAGAGGCCTCAGCAAGGAGCCTGGGCCCTTGGCAAATCTGTTCCTGAGGGCCTTCTGACAATATTGAGCTTGTCCTGAGAGTGGGCATTGGCAGAAGCCTTCATATATAAGTACCTAGATGGCCAGTTCTTGAGCCAGCCCTGTGTGGCATTCTTTCTTATCTCTATTTTGCAGGTGAGGAAAGAAGCTTCTAGAATAAGTGACTCCCAAAGACCTCCAGTTAGAGTAGAGGAACCTAAGTTCAGCAGGTACTGCTCAGCTGGCAGGGGGCGCTGTTGCCTGGCTGGAGGGGCCTATGCTGTGCTAAGTCACTTCAGTCCCACTCTGTGTGACTCCATGGACTAGAGTCCACCAGGTTCCTCTGTCCATGGGATTCTCCAGGCAAGAATACTGGAGTGGGTTGCCATACCCTCCTCCAGGGGAATCTTCCCGACCCAGGGATCGAACCCTCATCTCTTAAGTCTCCTGAATTGGCACGCAGGTTCTTTACCACCAATGTCACCTGGTTTCCAGGCAGGAGTGGCTTTGCCACCCAGTGACCAAGATCTGGTTGCTCAGAGAGGTGGAGCCATCAGTCCACATCACCCAGTTTCTTAATGTGTGATGTGGGAAGTGATGACAACAGCTTAGGTCTGCTCTGAGGGGATTGCAAGTGGATCTAGGACCATTTCAAGTGACTTTCCAGGCAGAGTACCCACCCTCCCATTTCCACAGATGAGGCAATTCAATGCTCCAAGAGAGGCAGGTGACCAACCACCCAGGGTCCCTCAGGCCCCAAGGAGGCTTCCCAACCACCAGTACCCAGCTGTAGATTTCACCGCCTGTGTACCTCTGCAGTGACAGCCCGGATCTGTCTAAGATTTGTGGTGTCTTTGTTCAGCTGGGGGTGGGGGGGTCACAGGGGAGACAGGTGTCACTGAGTCATTCAGCTGGCCCTCCTGGCAGCCAGGCCACAGTGAATGAGGGACACCAAGCTGCTCACATCCAGCCAGCCGGCATATCAGATATCCCCTTTTCAGTTTTGACTCATCTAGGCCTGGTCCCCGGCTGCCTGCAGTGACACCATTTGTGAATACTGGACTAATGCCTGAGTAACTTTCTGGAATCCCAGCTGCTATCTGCGAACACAGGGGTGGGGTGTGGGGTGGGGGGATGAGGGGGGAATGAAATTTCAGGTCCCTGAAGCCCTCCGCCAGGTATGTCTGGCTGTGCTGTTTCTGGCCTATGACTTCCCAGGCCTCGGTTACCATGTCTACAAAATGGGAACAACAAATCATAGCTAAGTGAGACCAACCCAGGGATTAGAGGACACATATGAACATGCCCAGGTCTGTCCATTTTTGCTCATCATCCTGCGCAAAGCACAAAGGCCTGGCATACAGTTAGGTACTTAGTACAGGTCAGTGAAATGAATGAATTGAGCCTTAGAACAGAACAGAGGAACTCAGGCACGGGAGCTGTGGTGTGAGGAGGGGTGGGGACAATGAAATCCAGCCAAGTTCCCTTTGCAGCATTTTTCTACCTGAGGAAGGGGAAGGGCATAGGGTCCCACAGAGAATAGGTGGGTAATGGGGAGAGGGGAGAAGTATCTGTACCTGCCCCTGTCCTGGGAAGACCACTGTGTGGACAGAATGGAGCAGGAGCAGGAGCAGGAGAGAAGCAGCAGGAGAGGGCCCACAGAGCCACTCAGCCTGTCCTGTCCAACCAAGGGCGATAATAAAAGTGTTCATACTGAGATATCAATATTACTATATGCCAGACACATGGCAACTAGTTTACCTCTGAATTTCATGTTATTTATACCTTTTTTTTTTTTCTTTTTTGGCTGCACCATACAGCGGGTGGGATCTTAGTTCCCCAACCAGGGATTGAAACTGTACCCCCTGCATTGGAAGCATGGTCTTAACCACTGGACCACCAGGGAAGTCCTCAGATTGTTCATATCTTATAACCACTGCCATGTAGGTGTTATTCCTGTTCTACACAGGAGGGAGCTGAGGCTCAGTCAAACTAAATGGGCAGAGGTGAAACAGCAAGGTGCAGAGCTGGGATTTGAAGGCCAGGCTATCCTGGGGGTGTTCTTACCTCAGTCTGTTCTTCTTAGGCAGCCAAGCTGAGCCCAGAGAACTGAGAGGATGGAGAATTGGGGGTGTTTCAAGGGCATGTCCTGGTATGGTTCCTGGGGCCCCTGGCCTTACTGATGCATGTTGGGGAATGCTTGGGGCCTGAGTGGCCCAGTGTGGATGCAGTTCCCTTGGCAATGAGGAAACATTGCTGAGGTCAAGAGCTTAGATTATCAGAGGGGAAACCCAGCCCTAATTCCTTACATGACCACAGCTACCCCCCCAACACCCACCCTCTGTAGGACATCCAGGGGCTCTTGTCAGGAGCAAGGTCATGTGTAAGGTGGTTAGGAGGGGCCGTGAGCAGCCCAGCTGGGATTCCTGATGGAAAGTGGTTTGCTGGCTCTTAGGACTTCTGCTATTTGTTTTGGCTACGCTGCATGGCATGGTGGAATCTTAGTTCCCTGACCAAAGATCAAACCCATGCCCCCTGCATTGGAAGTGCAGAGTCTTAACCACTGGACCACCAGGGGAAGTCCCAAGACTTTTGTTCTTTGACAGGAGGCTCAACCCATGANCTATTTGTTTTGGCTACGCTGCATGGCATGGTGGAATCTTAGTTCCCTGACCAAAGATCAAACCCATGCCCCCTGCATTGGAAGTGCAGAGTCTTAACCACTGGACCACCAGGGGAAGTCCCAAGACTTTTGTTCTTTGACAGGAGGCTCAACCCATGACCCGTCTTCCCACTGGACCTGGTCCAGGAAGCTAGAGGCAACATGGGGTTGCCCAGTCCTCCAAGACTCCCCAAGCCATGTGAAAGACACAAATGGATAGACCACCCCTCAGTTCAGGCCTTGCTTGCTTTGAGGACGTCAAGAACTAGAGGGGCCTGCGTGAACTCTCTAACATTTACCTAACCAGGCCCTGCTCATTCCAAGGCCATTTCAGATGTTGCCAAGGAAACTGACGCAGCAGCCAGAGAGCCCTGACCCTGGTCTCCATGACAACCTACAGCAGCCCACTAGGATCCATCCATTCGTGATGTCACCTGAGCCCTGAATGGGTGCCCCCCACCCCTCGCAATCAAACGTCAGTCTAATAGGAGGTCCCTGTCACAAAGTACCTCACAGCTTGCCTGCCCCCAGTCCTCACACACCCCAAACATGAGCAAGGCAATAATAGAGGGGCTGGGATAGAATAATAGAAGCTGGGAGAGAAGCAAAACCTAGGAGCCTGGGGACAGATTTAGGACTAGAAACCAAGTCTCTCCATCACCTCTCCTCCCCTCTGTGTCCCAGCATCCTCCCTGGGTCTGAGGAGGGGCTGGTCTCTGGGCAGTGGTGGCACCAAATGGTGGCTATCCCGATCCCAACCGCCTGACCCCGTCCGTGTGTGCATGCACACTCAGCTGCTAAGTCGTGTCCANACCCGTCCCCCCATTTCTCAGCCCTCTCATTTCTGTTACTATATAGCATCCATCAGTGGAGGAGAAGGTTGGGGGGCTTTGGGGAGGAGTTGAAGGATGTGGCCAGAATAGAACACCTGATGCATTGGGGTGAGGGGGAGGGGCTTTTGGCAGTCAACAACTAACCTGACTACTGGTCTCCTGCCCAGGGCACACATATGACCGCTCCATCATGGTAGACGGAGAAGAGGCGTCACTCATGGTCTATGACATTTGGGAGCAGGTAGGATGCAGGCTGAGACCCAGGGCTGGGTGAGAGGGGTGAGCTGGGGGTAGGGACCTGCTGGGAATGACAGCGTTGTAGGGGCGTGAGGACTACTGGATAAATATGTGTCTGTGTCCCCTAGGATGGGGGTCGCTGGCTACCCGGCCACTGCCTGGCCATGGGAGATGCATATGTCATTGTATACTCAGTGACTGACAAGGGAAGCTTCGAGAAGGCCTCAGAGCTGCGGGTCCAGCTGCGGCGGGCGCGGCAGACAGATGACGTGCCCATCATCCTAGTGGGCAACAAGAGCGACCTGGTGCGCTCTCGCGAGGTCTCCTTGGACGGTGAGCAGGGAGCTGGGTCGGAAAGGGAGGGAGATCCTGGCTGCGCTGTGGTCCACTCAGTCTTGACTCAGCTCGAGTCCTTGGGGATCATCAGTAGCTAAAAATGTCCAGGAAGAAAACTCAGGAAGATGGGGGAGAGCTTCTGCCCTCCCACAGGTCTCCCAAGTCCTGAGTGCTGGGGAAGGGACCAGATGCACTAGAGGAGATAAAAGCTGCTAGACCATCTCAGAGCCTTCCTTTTCTATCCTTTTTGTCCCTGGCCTGGCTGATGAGGGGTGAG
This sequence comes from Neotragus moschatus, assembly GCA_006410615.1. NCBI lineage: Eukaryota > Metazoa > Chordata > Mammalia > Artiodactyla > Bovidae > Neotragus > Neotragus moschatus. Next base: position 1,735,741 of record SJYA01002795.1, on the reverse strand, counting down.
GAGAGTTCAGGGACTCAGGCTAGGAGGCCAGAGCCTGGATTCCAGGCCCAGTCCAGTCTCTGCATAGTCTTGCCCCTGGGGAGATCCCCTCCCCCAACATTGGGCTCAGCATCCTCTGTGACCCCCAGACCTGTACCCCACAGAAGAACCTGCAGTGACTTGATGATGTCCTCCCCCGATTCCACCCATCATTCATCATGATATAACGGCAAGCCATAAAACACCATGCTGTCCAACAAAGTTGTCATTTTTCTGCGTTGACTACTACAGCACTACCATTTAAATATCAAACTTCAAATTATTTCGATAAATGAGTCTCCTTTTATGGGTCTCTGTGAGCTCCTTAAACATGGGCAAGCTCTGCAGCTAGGTGACCCAGTGATGCCTGGGCCCCTCCATACACGAGCCGGGGTTCCTCATGTTCCTGGGGAGGATCCAGGACTCCCTTTCCCTTCCCTATGGAAAGCTGCCAAGGTGTGGACAGGGTTGGAGTGGGCTTCTCACCTACTCACCTTTTGCTTATTGATGTGTGTCTGTCCCCCACCCCTGACCCCTGCCACACAAACCAGAGGGCCGGGCCTGCGCCGTTGTCTTTGACTGCAAGTTCATAGAGACGTCGGCTGCGCTGCACCACAACGTCCAGGCGCTGTTCGAGGGTGTCGTGCGTCAGATACGCCTGCGCAGGGACAGCAAAGAGGCCAACGCGCGTCGGCAAGCGGGTACCCGGCGGCGAGAGAGCCTGGGCAAGAAGGCGAAGCGCTTCCTGGGCCGCATTGTCGCTCGAAACAGCCGCAAGATGGCCATGCGTGCCAAGTCCAAGTCCTGCCATGACCTGTCAGTGCTCTAGACCCTGGGGCACTCGCTGTATTGTGCAGACAGATGGGCTGATTGGTGGGCTGGCCCAGCCAACCGCCCAAGGTGCCTCAGAGCTGGCTCAGACTCTGGGTGTCCCCCACCTCACGGTCATGGACAGACAAACAGACAGTGCTGCCCAGGGAGGCAGCTCCCAGTGGCCGTCGAGGGCTGGCCCACCGAGATGCCTGTGCCGGCCCGTGTGCATCCCAAGCAGCAGGCTGACCCCAGCCAGCCCTTGGGGACAGGCCTGTGAGTGGGGAGAGGACTCTGCCTTTCCCTACACCCTGGTGTGCATGCCCTGGAGGGAGGCTGTTCAGTGAAGTGGCTATTTGTTTACATGCAGATTTTTGTAATAAAAACTATTTCCCGATAGGCCAGGGCTGGTGACTCTGTTTCCTTTGATTCTGGGGGCTGTAGGAACAGGAAAGTTTCCCTAAGTTCAGGAAGGGGGCTCACTGCCCCACCCCAGTCTGTGGCCTTAACTATTCTAATGTTTGTGCCCAGCTTCGTCCAAGGGGCAGATGTGGATTGTGGTCTGGTTGCAGGGGTAACAGGGTGGGGGTGGGGGTCCAAGCATCAGGAAGAGACATGAATCTCACCCAACCTGTTATTCAGATTCTTCTGTACTGGGGCCTGGCATTGCCCAGCTGATCAAGGGTTCAATCACTGCAAATCCACACCAGTATTCTTGCCTGGAGAATCCCATGGACAGAGGAGCCTGGTGGGCTACAGGCCATGGGGTTGCAAAGATTCAGACATTACTGAGTGACTAACACATACTGTATGTAAAGGAAATTGAGGCTGCCCAAGAGACCACGTTATGCCCCCGAGTGTCATGGGAAAACAAGATTCCTGGGTCTGGCTCCTGGGTGGTTGTCTCTGCCCTGCTCCCTCCTAAGGAGCTGGAAAGCTGCTAAGGTGGTGTGACTGTGGAAGACTTCCGAGACTCCCTGGCTGGAGAATGAGGCAGCTGGTTTGTTAAGGCTGGGGTGAGGAAGACACAGGGCCTCCCCAGTGGCTCAGTGGTAATGAATCTGCCTGCAATGCAGGAGCTACAGGAGATGCCAGTTTGATCCCTGGGTGGGGAAGATCCCCTGGAGGAGAGCATGGCAACCCACTCCAGTATTCTTGCCTGGAGAAGTCCATGAACAGAGGAGCCTGGCGGGCTACAGTTTACAGGGTCACAAAGGTCAAACACGACCGAAGTGACTTAGCACACACGCATGCACAAGGAAGGTACGGTCAGGTGGACTTGACTCTGTGTGGCTCCCCACCTCCTGGCGGAGGCTGGGTTGCTAGGCAGGAAATGGTGGGGGGACAGTGAGGGCCATTCTCCCCACTGAGTGGCCATGCCAGAGGATTCCATGCTCGGCATTGCCTAACGTAGGAGCAGGTCTCTAGGGCCCTCCTTGCCTGGAATGAGAGGACTTGCATTCTCGTGTAAGTGTGTGCATCTTTGCTGATAACTGGAGGTGTGTATCTCCCCACCACCTGCACCTGGGAAGGGGAGCCTTCTGGGCACAGGTGCCTGCTTGGATTTACCATCATGGTTTCAGGAGTAAGCATTTCCATTCAACAATGGCAGATGGGGGACGAAACACTTACCTGGGGCCCCATGGGCAGAAGTGGCTGAGTAGGGACTGGGAGCCCAGAGCCAGGCAGGGGCAAGGCTGGGGATGGTTTCTGAGAAGGTTCCAGGCCGAGATCCAGATATTTCTATATTAGTCAATTTTTTCAGGGCTCCTGGGAGCCCTCAGAACTTGGTTAGAACTCTGACTGCGGTTGTTCAATAGCAGGTGGAAATTTGAACGCTGTTCCTCAGGTGTGTGATTCCCGTGACTTAACCCACATGCCCCCCAGGGCAGCTCAAAGCTGCAGTCCCATTCCCAGTCTCAGTGTACTTCACCACATGGTTTTCTCAGAGCAGGTAAAGGTGCTGAGGCCTGAAGAAGATTCCAGACCTTCCAAGCTCTGTCACTTATTGGCTGTGTGACCCTGGGCAAATCATTCAACTTCTCTGTACTCCAGTGTGTGACATGGGTACAATGCCCTTTTCAGAATGGAATGGGTAGAATAATGACGGTAACTGCTTAGAGTAGTGCCAAGCACATAGCTGGAGACCCTTCTCATGTGGTCTTAATACACGTGAGACCCTTTCAACGTTCGCAGTGCTCGGGGATGGGGTGCCCAAGTGACCTGGAGGTAGGAACTCAGCCTGTGATGGACAAAGTTGGGGTCAGCTGAGGGGTCCTGATCCAGCCTTCTAGCCTGAGAGAAATTAACCAGATATGCAATGGGAAGGACTCCAGGGAAACCACAGGAGAGATCGGAGACCAAGATCCCTGACCTTTCCCACCCTCTTCTCACCACTCCACACACTCAGGCCCTAGGAGCTTCTCTTCTAGGCTACACCAGTGGGGGAAGGGCCTCCTGTCAGCCCTGCAACTCCCTCAAGGTCACCTGAACTGGCTCAAACTCCTCTCTCCTCTCAAAGGCATGAGACAGTCCATTGTCCCAGCCCTGTCTGTCTCCAGGGGCTAGTGTGAGCACCTAGGGAGCCTCAGGGGTTCTCATGGGCTGCTGTCCTCCTACCCCTGCCCACTGGTCACACTGGTGGGTGGTCTGGAGCTCTGGATATCTGGTTCAAGTCATGCACCACTCCCCTATCCTGCACATGGCACCTCCAGCTCCTTATCTTACTTCCACAAGTCAGTTGGGAGCTGCCAGGGCCAGGCAAGGACCAGGTCATTAATTACTGGGTCCCTGAGTCTTGCCCCAGAGGGCCTCTGAGTCTGATGAAAGAGATAGCTAGTAACAAGCTGGTGCCCTCCTCGTGTTGATAGAGACAGTGCTATCTCTATGGCATAGGGGCCTGGGTAGGGATGAAGTATCACCACGGGAGAGCCCCGAACAAACCTGGGAGCCCAAGGAAGCTTTCCTGGGAGCAGGGACTATTTGAGCTGAGTGCTCAAGCCTGAGCAGGTGATCAGCAGACAGATGAAGAAGTGAGAAGGGCATTCCAGGAAAAAGGAACAGCGTGGACCAAGGTGGAGCTGAAGACATTGGTGCATAAGGGGGAGAAGTGGGAGCAAGTCTGGAGGCACAGGAAAAAGGGTCATGTCCAAATCCAGGGGGCTGAGAAGTATCCACTGAGCTGTGTAGGGGTGGGACAAACGCCAGGTCGAAGATCTCCCCACCTCCTGGGGTTGGCGGTCATGGATGCCGAGCAGTCTCCAACTTTTCAAAGTCAATGAGTAACTTGAGGGGTTGGGCAGGGTCAGGCCTGCTGCTGTGGGCCCAGGGGTGTTTTCCACTCCTGAGCAAGCGTGGCTGGCCCGCCTACCTGCTCAAGTGTCCGCCCTGCCCTGTTCCACCCAGTTCGGCCTGGCCAGCACTCCTGTAAAAAGACTCCTCTCACCTGGCAGCTGGACCAAGGGAAGCCAGCCTCAGGCATCTGCGGGTGAGGGCCTGGGACCTGGGACCTGGGTTGGTGTCAGGGCTGAGGCGGGGGTTGGTGGCAGGGGAGGGAGAAACACGCCCTGTGGTCCAGGGAAGACTTCTCTGGAGTGATCGGTGTGGCTGTCCGCGCTCTGCGTGCCCAGCGCTGTGCTGAGAGCTGGAAAACACTGAAGTGAGGGCAGGGGTCCTGTCCTGTGAGGGCTCCATGTCTGCAGGAAAACAGTGGGAGCTAGAACAGTCTTGGAGACCCTGAACCCCAAGTCCTCTGTTTCAGGAAGAATTCTCCTGTGGTCAAATCCTCTGTGACCTTGGTCAGCTCTTGCCCTTCAGGCCTTGCCTACAATGTGAGGTGACCACAGGAGGTGGCTCTCAGTGTCATCAGGGTCTTTCTAGCTTCAAACTTTGGTGATTCAGGGAGACTGCTGGGAAATGAGTACTTTGGGATCCATGAGCTGGGGAGGCTATGGTGGGAAGGAGACAGAAGTCTGGAGGTGAAGCTCCCTGTGGAGATCCTTGTGGGCACAAGAACCAAGAGATGCAGCGCAGCTGGGCCTGGGGCTCTTGGTGGGCCTGGCCAAGGAGCCAGACACTGCGCTGCAGGCGATGGGGAGCCACAGGCCCCTCAAAGCAGAGGAAGAGGAGCCAGTCTGTTGTGAAGCCTGGCTATGTGTATGCAGTAGGCTCAGGCCGGGGAGGGAGGGGGTGGGAGGGGAGTGGGCAGCGTCCAAGTGGTGGGGGATGGGGCTGCTCTGAGAACTGCTAGGGCAGCACAAGACAGGGCACAGGAGGAGGCCTGCCTGCCTGCCCCCTAGTCCAGCTGAAGGAGGAGGGGCCGTTGTGCCCTGTGGGGCCTGGGGAAGCTGCGGCCTGGGACTCAGTGGGAATGGGTGAGGAATACTGTCTAGAGGGAGGGTTATGGGAGGGACCCTCTGCCCACCAACCGGGGCTGGATCCTTACAGGCCCATCCTGACCATGGTCGCTGCCTGGCTCTGGCTACTTTGCTTCTTGGTCCCCCAGGTGAGTCAGGCCCTCTCCTTGCCCTCAGATCCTGGCCTTGGGGGTTGCACCTTCACCCCCACTCCATCTGGACCAGTTGCACTGACTATGGATGGTAGTGTCTGGGGAATGTGGGTCTAGTCCTGTCATGGGGTTAGGAGGTCAAAGGCCAGGGGGTAGAAGGATAAAGTATGACCAGGCCCAGGGAAGGGGTAGAAATTCCCCTTCTCTGTTGGGTCGTAGCACCCACGGGAGGAAGGCACAGCTTGGTGACGTGTTGAGAATCCCTCCACAGGCTCTCCCTAGAGCCCAGCCTGAAGAGCTGTATGTCGAAGTCCCGGAAAACTACGGTGGAAATTTCCCTTTGTACTTGACGAAGGTGAGTCTGAGAGCTAACTGGGTAGGCTGCCCTCCCCCAGGTCCTGCTTCCCTTACCTCCAGCCTCCCTTTCTCTTCATTGCTCTGGCTTTCTAGAGAATATGTGGTACAGTGTGAATGGCTAGTAAGATCTTCCTCTCAGAAGAAAGTAGAGCTTTAAATGGAAGGAGGGGGACTTCTCTGGCGGTCCAGTAGTTAGGACTCAATGCTGTCCCTGCCGGGGCCCCAGGTTCAATCCCTGATCAAGGAGCTAAAAATCCCAGAGGCTACACAGCGTGGCCCCCAAATTTTAAAACATAAAAATTAATTAATTAAAGGATGAAGTGATGGAGGAGGGGTTTCAAGCTTCAGAAAGTAAGGCAGAGAGTATAAGGGAGCACCCAACACAAGGGGAAGAGCTTTGGCTTTGAATGTCCATCCTGTTCCTTACTGGCTTTGTGACCTCAGGCAAGTGCAAGCCCTCTCTGAGCCTCAGTTTCCCCATATTAAAAAATGGGGCTATTGGGTGGAAGGGGCATCCCCCAGACTCGCCCCCAGCTCCCTTCACCTCTGTTCTTCCCCCACCAGCTGCCGTTGCCCCGTGAGGAGACTGAGGGCCAGATTGTGCTGTCAGGCGATGCAGGAGTGGCAGGGGAGGGCCCCTTTGCTGTGGACCCAGAATCTGGCTTTCTACTGGTGACCAGGGCCCTGGACCGGGAGGAACAGGCAGAGTACCAGCTACAGGTATGGCTGGGCCGGGGGAGGGGGAAGTCGCCTGGGGAGGGTGAGGCTCTGACCACTCCTTCTTGTCAGGTCACCCTGGAGACCGAGGACAGACATGTCCTGTGGGGCCCACAGCCTGTGCGTGTGCGTGTGAAGGATGAAAATGACCAGGTGCCCCATTTCTCCCAGGCAACCTACAAAGTTCAGCTGAGCCAGGGTACTAGGCCGGGTGAGTGCCCAAAGCAGTGAACTCACAGCAAGGTCAGCTGGACACTGATGGGAAATCAGAGGAAACAGATGGCCAGAGAGATGGCATAGGGACAGGGCAACAGAGTCCAAACCACTCTCCTCCCATTTCTGTCTCACCTGAAGCCCCCACCCAACTGAGGGTCCACAGGTGAGTTCCATCTACTCTAGGCCTCAGTTTACTCATCTGTGCAGTGGGGTAAAGAGTCATGGCACATCTTCAGAGTCCTGATATGATGATGGGTATGGAAGGAAGAACCAGAGAGAGATAGGCGAAGCATGGGAGGCTCTCCCCATGCCTTCGCCCCTAATAGTAAACTCTCTCCATACTCCCAGGTGTCCCCTTCTTCTTCCTGGAGGCTTCTGATGGGGATGAGCCAGGCACAGCCAACTCGGATCTTCGATTCCACATCCTGAACCAGGCCCCAGCCCAGCCTGCTTCAGATATGTTCCAGCTGGAGCCTCGGCTGGGCGCTCTGGCTCTGAGCCCTGAGGGTGAGCCTGAGCTCAGTGTGAAAAGGGAGGAACGGGAAGAGCTGGGTTTCATCTGAGCTGTAGGATGGGTTTGCAGCTCAAGAGATAAAAAAGGAGGAAAGAGTATTGCAGCTGGAGAGGGTAGCAAGGCAAAATCATGTGTGGAGCCAGGACCATGCATGGAGAGTTAAGAAATGGTGTGTGTGAAAGCAGGTGGTTCAGTGGTAAAGAATCCGCCTGCAATGCAGGAGGACCAGGTTTGATTCCTGGGTTGGGAAGATCCCCTGGAGAAGGGAATTGCAACCCATTCCAATATTCTTGCCTGGAGAATCCCACAGACAGAGGAGTCCGGTGGGCTACAGTCCATGGGGTCACAGAGTTGGACACAGCTGAGCAACTAAGCACGCACGTGACTGGAAGTGCCTCGACCCTACATTTACAAACCTGGGCCTAAGAGGCAAGGGTAGGAGAGGCCTGAGGGGTTGTGGCCCAGAACACTGCTGAGAGACCTAGGGACGGATGGCAAGAGAGACCCGGGCCTGGAAGTTCAGACCAAAGAAACAAATTGGGAAGAAAAAAAGAAGTCAATCATACAACTCTCTTTTACCCATCTACCACTCAACCACATATATAGTCCATCTACCCAACCATCCATCCACATGTCCAAATCCCCATCTATCTACCCTCCCAAGCCTCCCTCCATCCATCTAGTCAACTGTCCATTTATCCAACCAGTCATTCACTCATCTACATATCCACCCATGTACCTCCTCATCCTGGCCATCCACGAATCCACCTTTCATTGCGTGGACAGATGTGCAAGTGATTCTGCAGACTGTCAAGTCCAGGCTGGGTGCTCACAATGGTGCTACAGGTCCCTCTCATCCCTTGGCCAAGAGAGTATCTTGAACACCTGCCATGTACTTGGCTTTGTTTGGTTCCTTGCTGAAAAGGATGCCCTGGCCCCCTGACCAGCTGACTGCCTTCCCCTTCTAGGGAGCACCAGCCTAGACAAGGCTCTGGAGGGGTACTACCAGCTGTTGGTACAGGTCAAGGACATGGGTGACCAGGCTTCGGGCCACCAGGCCACAGCCACCATAGATGTCTCTATAGTGGAGAACACCTGGGTGCCCCTAGATCCTGTCCACCTGGCAGAGAATCTCCAAGTCCCATACCCACACCACATTGCCCAGGTGAGTAAATAGCTGTTACAGCTGAAATAACTCCATGGATGGTGCAGCTGGGCCTGAGTCTTGTGGAGATTTGGGGTTTGGATCTGGGGCCCAACTTGACCTTGACTCCTGCTCTGCCTCTAACTATGCTCCCCCCTCCTCTGTCCCCATCAGCTTCTATGATGCAATGAGTGTTTAAAGGACCAGGCCCTGAGCTCTGTGCTCTGACCTCACCCCAGGCTTCCTCACAGAACAGCTGCTACCTCCTTGCTGCCATGGGGATTGTCACCTAGGCCAGGAATGTCTCAGGCCTCCTCAAGGAATGCCCTAGGATCAGGCTCAGTCCCAGAGGGCAGAGAATCAAAGAATCTGGTCATTCAAACACTTCAGGCAGGATCCAGGCTTGAACCAGGGCAAGGCCACCACAGAGTTGCCACAACAACCGCTCTGAACAAAAGGGCCCTACCTGGACTCCCTAGAGGATAGTCGCTTGCCTGGAGTCACATGGCAGTTGGGGCGCAGGCTCCCTAAACCGTGAACAGTTGGAACATAGGGGATAACATGGACTATTCCTGCCCCTCATTCTGTGTCCCTCTCCCAGGTCCACTGGAATGGGGGAAATGTACATTATCACCTGGAGAGCCAGCCCCAGGNCTGGAGTCACATGGCAGTTGGGGCGCAGGCTCCCTAAACCGTGAACAGTTGGAACATAGGGGATAACATGGACTATTCCTGCCCCTCATTCTGTGTCCCTCTCCCAGGTCCACTGGAATGGGGGAAATGTACATTATCACCTGGAGAGCCAGCCCCAGGGACCCTTTGATGTGGACACAGAGGGGAAAGTCTACGTGACCCAAGAGCTGGACCGAGAAGCCCAGGCTGAGGTGAGGTGAAGGGGGAGCCAGGACAGGCCGAGGGGTGTTTGGTCCCTGGTCAGGGGGCTTCTGGGGGTGTCACATCCTCCACAGGCACTGAGGCAGAAGAACTGGAGCAGTCCGCCAGAAGAGAAGACCCTGGTCTTCACCTGAAACCCTCCCATTGCCCACTACAGTACCTGCTCCAGGTGTGGGCTCAGAACATCCACAGCGAGGACTACGCAGAACCACTGGAGCTGCAGGTGGTGGTGACGGATGAGAATGACAATGCGCCCATCTGCCCCCCACGAGGCCCCTCAGTCAGCATCCCGGAGCTCAGCCCCCCAGGTGGGCTATGAGCCCTGTTAGGGGGTTAGGTAGTGGTAAAGCCCTGTGAACCACGCCACGTGACTCTCCTGTGCTATGGGGCCAGCCAGCCCCAGGCTCCTTTATCAACGTCCGACCCAACACACACACATACACAAAGAGTAGGGGGTAAGNCCCCCAGGTGGGCTATGAGCCCTGTTAGGGGGTTAGGTAGTGGTAAAGCCCTGTGAACCACGCCACGTGACTCTCCTGTGCTATGGGGCCAGCCAGCCCCAGGCTCCTTTATCAACGTCCGACCCAACACACACACATACACAAAGAGTAGGGGGTAAGGCCTCCAGGCTTGGCTATGGTCCCACCCAGATGGGTGTCATCTTCACAGGCACCAAGGTGGCTAAGATTTCGGCAGAGGATGCTGATGCCCCCAGTTCCCCCAATTCCCATGTTGTGTATCAGCTACTGAGCCCTGAGCCTGAGGAGCCGGCAGAACTGAGAGCCTTCGAGCTGGACTCCACCTCGGGGAGTGTGACCCTGGGGGCTGCCCGGCTCCAAGCTGGCCAGAACATCCTGCTTCAGGTGCTGGCCATGGACCTAGGAGGAACAGATGGTGGTAAGTGCCCCAAATGGTGACAGGGGTTCCCTGACCCCTCGGCTCCCACCCTGGCCTCCCCAACATGCCCTCCTCTGTCTCAGGCCTCAGCAGCACCTGTGAAATACCAGTCACCATTACGGATGTCAATGACCATGCCCCTGAATTCACCACTTCCCAGGTAAGTGGCCCAGGGAAGGATCCCTTCGGAAGGCAGTAATGGTGGGTTCACGGCCCCTCACTGTCCCTCCAGATTGAGCCCCTAAGTCTCCCTGAGGATGCAGAGCCTGGGACTCTGGTGACCACACTCACAGCCACTGATGCTGACCTCGAGCCTGCCTTCCGCCTCATGGACTTTGCCATCGAGGCAGGGGATGAAGAGGGGACCTTCAGCCTGGACTGGGAGCCAGACTCCGGTCATGTCCAGCTGCGACTCCTCAAGGTAAGGGGCTAGAGGTGGAGAAGGGGTGCACACATACACGCACACATTCATGCATGAGGGTGCCATGCCTTGGCCCACACAGTGACCCAGGTCCCTCTGGCTCCAGAACCTCAGCTATGAGGCAGCTCCGAGCCACAAGTTGGTAGTGGTGGTGCGGAACGTGGAAGAGCTGGTGGGGCCAGGCCCAGGCCCAGGAGCCACAGCCACTGTGATTGTGCTGGTGGAAAGGGTGGTGCCGCCTCCTCAGCTGGACCAGGAGAGCTATGAGGCCAGCGTGCCCATNGCCACAAGTTGGTAGTGGTGGTGCGGAACGTGGAAGAGCTGGTGGGGCCAGGCCCAGGCCCAGGAGCCACAGCCACTGTGATTGTGCTGGTGGAAAGGGTGGTGCCGCCTCCTCAGCTGGACCAGGAGAGCTATGAGGCCAGCGTGCCCATCAGCGCCCCTGCCGGCTCCCTCCTGCTGACTGTCCAGTCCTCAGACCCCCTGAGCAGTCCCCTCAGGTAAGCCAGGAGCCCAGCCCCTTACCTGGACTGGACCTCCTCTGTTCCTTGGGGATGACCCCCAGACCTCAGAGGGAACTCACATTATTTATGACCTGGAAAGTTCCTCAAACCATTGGCTAATATGCAGGTTGTGATTCTTGGGGACACCAGGGTAGCAGGGACCCTTTGAGAGCTCAGATGATGCCTCCTCATTCCGTCCTGTATACCCGGCCCTCTTCCTGCCACCTACCCAGACTGCAGCACTGGGTGCTCTTCCCAGGCCTCTGGCTCCATTCTTGGCCCTTTGTGGGCTGACCTGGGAACAGTAGAATTAAGTCTAGAGCCCCACAGGCTCTAGTGTGGTCCCTCTCTCAGCCTCAGTGTCTGTAGTTTAAGCCCTGCCCTACCCCAACAAGTCCCTTAAGCTGGAGACAGATCATGGATGCTGCTGCTGCCTTCAAGTCACAGAGGGAATGTGGGACTCAGATCACATGGCCCTGGAGGTCTCTGGGCAAGACCCCATATTCGGTCACTGCCTCTCTGCCCATTTCCTTTGGGCCTCAGGTTCTCCCTGGTCAATGATTCCGCGGGCTGGCTCTGCATCAAGGAGATCTCCGGGGAGGTGCACACAGCCCGGCCCCTGCAGGGCGCCCAGCCTGGGGACATGTACACAGTGCTCATAGAGGCCCAGGATGCAGGTATGGCCAGCCTATGGTGGTCATAGGCTGCAAGGGTGAGAGAGCCTCAGACAGACAGATGGGCAGGACTAAGCCTCATCCCCAGGCCCCTTGCTGGCATCCGCTCTGCCCCCAGGCAGGAGGGAGGGACAAGGGGCTGGGTACAGTGTCCTCTGAGAATGCCTGGCCTCTGCCCTGCCACCATCCTCCTCACCAGACAATTGTAATCCCCCAACCTCAGCCCTGGGGCAGTTGGGGGGGGGGTGCCTCTTAGGGTGTCAGCTTTAGACACAAACTGGGAGCAGAGGGTTTGGGGCTGGGCGGGAGGTGAGGGGGTAGATAAGGGCCAGGGGCTCTCCCTGGGAGGCGTGCCAGGAGGTGAGCTTGGATGAGATCAGGTGGGGAGGACTCCAAACATGTTGACGGGATGAAGAGCTGGCCTGGGGCGGGATGTCAGCTTTCAGCTCTGAGCTGGGCTGTCCTGTGATGCAAGACAGACCAGCAGAGGTGAGCTCATGTACAGTCAGGGCATTTCTGCATTGTTGGGCCCTGGCTCCAGGGGCAGGGGATGGGGGTGGGGGATGAGGCAAGCTTTCCATCCAAAAAGGCACAGAAAGGCCGGCAGGTGTTTGCATGGTGAAGGGGGTGAAGGGCATTGTGAGGAAGAGACTAGCGTGGAGATGCTGGGATGGAGAGGTGGAGGGGGAGGGGAAGGAGGGGCAGGAAAGGGGCTTAGCGGGGTGAGAAGATGGACTGTGGGGAAGGGGACCAGCCCAGGGACCCTGAATTCACCCCACCGCCCCACAAGGGGCCGAGCCACCCCAGTACTGCCTCCTCTGCAGATGAACCAACGCTGAGCACCTCTGCGACCCTTGTGATCCACTTCCTGAAGCCCCTTCCTACCCCAAGCCCGACGCTGGCTCCCGTGCCCTCCCGACACCTATGCACACCCCGCCAGGACCATGGCGTGGTTGTCAGTGGCCCCAGGGAGGACCCTGATCGGGCTGGTGGACATGGTCCCTTCAGCTTTGCGCTTGGTCCCAACCCCACGGTGCAGCGGGACTGGCGTCTCCGGGCTCTCAATGGTGCGTGCAGCAGAGAGCAGGGAGGCGGTGGCCAAGGCAGGGGCGGGGCCAAGGCGGGGCAGGGCTTTCGGGAGCGAGACACCTCTCCCCGTGAGGGTGGGGCCGGGCCTGGGGGGAGCAGCCTGGTGACTCTGACCGCTGCTTATGGTCCCAACAGGGTCCCATGCCTACCTCACCTTGGGCCTGCATTGGGTGGAGCCTCGCGAACACGTAGTCCCCATAGCTGTCAGCCACAATAACCAGATATGGCATATCCAGGTCCGAGGTGAGGCTGGGCTGGGGTGCGGCCAAGGTCAGGGGCATGCAGCTTTTGAGGGAGCCACTGGGACCAAGGGGGAGGGGCTGCGCAACATGTCTGCAGGCTCATGTGGACAGCATATACCTGTGCACACCTGCACATGTGTGGCTGGGCACGCGGAGCCCAGTGCACGCAGGCACATGCACAAAGGAGCTTGCATCCCAACCCCACACCCATGAACACATACACAGGCACAGAAGCACACATACTAGCCAGCTGGGCTGGGCTAAAGGCGCTGAGAAGCTGGGAGCCCTCCCCCACTGCCATGACCTTCCTCCTCTGCCTGTCCTCAGTGATCGTGTGTCGTTGCAACGTGGAGGGGCAGTGCATGCGCAAGGTGGGCCGCATGAAGGGCATGCCCACGAAGCTGTCGGCGGTGGGCATTCTCGTGGGCACCCTGATAGCAATAGGTAACGGAGGCTGGGCTCCTGCATGGGGGAGGGCAATGGTAGTCAGAGCCACAGCCTCCAGATAAACAGTGCCCCTGTTCCCATGGTGCCCCCCAGGGCTGAGAAGAACCCCCCCCCAACTCTCGTAATCATTATGCTCTTGCCTCCTCATACCATGCTGCTGCTGCTACTGCTGCTGCTGCTGCTAAGTCACTTCAATCCTGACTCTGTGTATCCCATTCTTACTGATAACAGTATTTACTGTTACATTGTTACACCTTAACTGTGTATCAGCCAAGCACACATTTATTGAGTTGAATCCTCCCACAACCTTGTGATGCTGGCATTTCCCCACTTTTCCAGGTGAGGTCACTGATGCTCAGAGAGGTTAAGTAACTTGGAGTTTACACAGCCACCGTGTGGCAGAGCTCACTCTTTCCAGCCTAATTCCTTCAGTTTAAGCCTCCCTTTCCATCCCCTTTGTTTCTTTAGCCCCCTAAATATATTTTTTTTCCTGGCTGGTTTTCTTTACTGGTGCTAGGACATTGCTACAATGTGCCTTCCTCTCAGAGGTCCATGGGGGCAACTCACTGGCTCCCAAAGGACCCCTTCTCTGGGGAACAGAGAAGGGGACCTTGGAGGCTGGGGCGTTCTGGGGCAGCCTCAAGGGGATGGGTGCCTGGTGAGGGCCAGATGAGCCAGTCATGCTCCTTCAGGCACCAGAACCACAGACTCATATCCAGTTCAGCTCAGAGATGCTATTTAGGAAACTGCTTTCTCATTAAATCAATTCCAATAGCAAGGAGTCCCCAGGGATAGACAGGTCCTACTGCCCTTTCTGAGGGGTGATCTATCCCTCTCTGGCTCCTCAGGCATCTTCCTCATCCTCATCTTCACTCACTTGACCCTGGCGAGGAAGAAGGACCTGGATCAGCCAGTAGACAGTGTGCCCCTGAAGGTGGCAGTTTAAATGGTCCAGACAGCCCCTGCTGGGAACTTGGCATCTGGCTGCATCGGAATCCACTGGGAGACGGCCCAGCACTCCAGATCCATGAGGCCGAGACAAGGCAAGAAGCCCCTTCACTTGCCTTAGGAAGGAGGAAACATCACCGGACATGTCTGTGGGGCCTGCACACTGACTCAAGTGCCCATGGAACCACTTCAGATGGCTCATATCTGTCCAATAATAAAGCCTCAGAGAACCGGCCTTGGGGTCTCAGGGACCATGTGTCCATGTCCAAGCGTCCATTTGTGTGTGCATCATCCAAGTCCACCTGCCCCTTCATCCCTTCCCCATCTCCTGCTGCACAGAAAGGGTCTCAAGGCTTGAGGAACGAGCCTGGGGTCCCCTGTGGGGAAAGACATGAGATCTTGAGGCTAGAGACAAATGGGTCATTTCTCTGGGCATTAGGAGACCACTGGCTGCAGACTCTGGATGGGTTAACTGTCCAGGCAATGGTTGAGGAGGGTGTCCTTGAGAGTGACATGGACTCGTAGGTGCTCTTGGAAGGCAACTTGTGAGTCCATGTCCTGTACGCATGTGTGAGTACACTCGCATCCCTATATGTGAATCACCTGCATGCAGGGGTGGGCAGAGGTCCCAAAGTCTCAGCAGGGGTCTGGGTAGGAATGGTGAGGGCCCCATGCTGCTGGAAAGGAGAAGTGAGGCTGGGGATGGGTCTCTCTGCCCTTGGACCCAAGTCACCTTTGAGTTTTACACTCAGGCTGATGAGGAATCTGCAAAAACTCAGAGAATTACACAGATGGACACCACTGGGGTGAAATAGGAACCCTCGTGGCTCACCTTGCCCCTGCCCCAGGTGAGAACCCTTTCCCCGGGCCTGAGATTAAGCCACGGCCTGGTGCTAAGCCCTGACCCCATCTCCAGGCTGACCTCTCATCCCTGACCCTTTGACTGACCCCAGACACATACTGATCCCCCATGCCTTCATCCCAACAGTCTCTGGGATGGGACTTGTTGTCCTAGGCACCCTGAGCTGATGATGGTAAACCATGGGGAAAGGAGAAAAACAATCTCAGTGGGGCCCAGGCCCTATTTTTAGGAGATAATCTCCTCACTCCTGGCAGATTCTGTGGGATGGAGGCCAAGCACAGCCAGGAGATATGGGGCAGGCATCCTGGAGGGCTTGGGGGAGCCTGGGAAACTCAGCCAGGATCTCCAGCCCAAGGATGGACTCTGAAGCTGATCCTAGCCACTCTGAGCCCATGTCATCCCTCCCTCCCCCACCTCATGGGAGGCTCTGCTGCCTAATACGGTCCAAGCAGAGCTTCCTGCCCATCTCCTAGGATCCTCTGCTTGACCTGCACCTACTCAGAAGCCTTCAAGGTACAAAGCTCTTCGAAAGCAGATCTCATTGAATCTTTCCATCAATGTGAGAGGGTGGGTTTATTGGTCCCATTTTTCCAGTGAAGGAATTTGAAGGTCTGGAAAATTAAGAGCTGCAACTGGGAGTCTTAGAAGCAGGGTGGTCAAGGTTTGTGTTACCCCTCCATCAATGTCCACAGCCTTCAGTAGGTCTCTGCACCTACAAGATTCCCCCAGAAGGGCTTTAGGGATCAGCCAGGCCAGCAACTTCTTATCAGGTTGGAAAAGTAAATCCCAAAGAGGTGGAGAAGCCTTCCCAAGTTCATCCCTTCAAGGGGATGCAGCAGCTGAGCTGGGCCCCGGGAATTAGCTGCTTTCTGGGTCCTGGTTCTGGATAGGTAGATAAGTTGATAGGTGGGTGAGTGGATGAGTGGATGAATGGATGGGTGGGNGGGGGTGAGAGAGCAGGCCTCACTGTTCATCTGATGAGTTCTGAACTCTCCTTTAAGTCAGAGGTGCCAGGCCCAGGGAGGAGATCCAAGACCTTTTCAGGGCCACAGGTTCGGTGGAGCAGGGCAGGCTGTGGTCTGCTGGTCCCTCCTACTGCTCAAGAATAGCCCCCACCCCCAGCTTCCACCTGCTCTTGCCTACCCAGGCCCATAGGCCAGGCTGCCTGGGAATGCAGGGAAAGGCTGTACTTAAGATCTATCCTGTATTATATCTACACAGCCCCACCCCAGGCACAAGCAAAGGACCCCTGAGTCCATCCAATTCATGTCTAGCCATGAACTTCCCCCAGGTTCTGCTAGAATGCTTCCGTGGACCAACATTTTACTCCTTCCTCCCAGGCTTTTGGGGAACAGATAGGGCATTTAAAAAAAAATCAGATGAGTAGATATTCAGCAGAATTGCATGATCTCTTAGCAACTGCGCAAAATCTATGAGGACACTTTGCAAAACACCACCAGAGTTTTGAAATTCAACTCTGCCTTTACGAACTTTGTGACCTTGGGGACATCATTTTACTACTCCAAGCTCAGTTTTACCAACTGTAAAATGGGTTTATAATACTTGCCTCATACGGTTATGAGATGATAAGGGATTGACTTATGTGATAATGGAGGCTGAGAAGTCCCACCATCTGCTGTGTGCAAACTGGAGGGTCAGGAAAGCCAGTGGCATGGTTCCAGTCCAAACTCAAAGGTCTGTGAACCACAGTTGCCAAGGATGTAAGTCCTAGTCAGAGTCCAAAGGCAGATCGGTATCCCAGCTCAACAGGGAGCAACTTTCCTCTTCCTTCCACGTTTTTGTTCTAACCCAGCCCACGGTGGACTGGATGATGTCCAGGCTCTTCTTTATTCAGTCTCCTGATTCAAATGCTAATCTCTTCTGGAAATACCCTCAGGGCAGAAGTAAATGAAAAATAAAATGAAAAAAAAAGTTTTATCAGTTATCTGGGCACCTTTTAGCCCCATCAAGTTAATACATAAAACTATCACAGCAGTCTATCAGATTCACCAGTTATCAAGACTTTGCTGAACATGACTTTGTCAGTCCTTAGTGTCACTTCTGTTGTATTCTATTCTTTACAAGCAAGGTGCTAAGGGCACCCAGATTCAAGAGGAGGAGAATTAGATCTTACTGCTTGATGGGAGGAGTGGAAAAGAATTTGTGGTCAACCTTAAAAGTATAGCCAGGGGACGTCCCTGGTGGTTCAGTGATTAAGTCCTGTTCCAATGCAGGGGACAAAGTTTTGATCCCTGGTCAGGGAACTAAGATCCCACACGCCATGTGCCACAACTTCAGAGCTTATGTACTCACAACTAGGACTGGATGTGGCCATAAATAAAACAAACAAACCACAGCCAGAAGCAAAAGGTGGAGGGTTCTAGGCTATATCCCAGAGGAGACCAGGGGCCATGGAAGGTGACTCCAGCCTTATAGGATAAGACAAAGACCACTTTCTCTTTTCCTGATCCTTCTTTTGTGTGTGACTGTAGTGCCCCCACACCTGGGGAGGAAGATTCTGCACTTTCTCCCAAGGGTGACGGGGAGCTTGTGGAAGGGTTTGGAGCAGAGGAGTGAAGCAGTCAGATCTGAGTCTGACCAAGATCACTCTGACTGCTATGTGCTGGGTAGAGTTGATCAGAGAGGGCAGCTGTTGTTTAGGGGTGGAGGAGAATAAAGGTGGTTTGGACCATTCTTGAGGCTGAAGGGAGTAAACCCCAGAGATGCTCTGGATTGGGGAGGGGGGTCGGAGTGGGGGGTTTTGCTGTGGGGACTGGCTGAAGGGAGTGGAGATGGGGGTGGGAAGGATTCAAAGGTGTGGGGCAGTCCCCAGAGAAGAACTCCCACATTGGGGGAGACCAGAAAAGGTGGCAGCCACCCTCTCCCCTCTCTTGGGATCCCAACAACCTCTTCAACAGGCAGGGCTGAGTGACCACAGAGAAGGGTCCTTCCCTTCTAGCACCTACTCGTTCCAGCCCCAAGGACTTCCAGGGTCTGGGGAGGCTCCCTGAAGGCTCTTCCAGGCTGCAGTAGCCAGAGACCCTGCTCTGCCTGGTAGTGAGTCCCGGGGCCTCATTTTCTCTGGAACACTTTCCTCCTACTCCTGCTGCAGCTGACGCCAACATGGCCTGATGCTGACACCTAGAGGCAGCACCTGCCTCACATTGCTTGACCACAGCATCCCACAGCAAAGGGCTGTGCCTCCAGAGCTCCACATGGGTGTTCCCCTCATGCCACCCTGGGATTTAGTGGCCAAGCCAACGGGCAGAGCTCTGAAGCCCAGCTCCTCCATCCTTCCCTGATAAAGCCCAGTGTGGGGTCAGCAAGGTCCCCAGAACCTCAAATCAGCCCATGGATACCCTCCCCTGCCACAAGCCAAGGAGCACGTTGGCTTGTTGATGACATTTCCCTGTCCCCCCACCCACTGCTCTGATTTGTTTCAGAGGAAGGGTCATCCCAGCAGCTCAGCATTCACAGCACCAACCTCTCAGCACCTCACCATTTGGGCCCATCCTATGTCCTGAGTTCTGTGTGAGAAGATGCAATGGCCCTCAGCTTTTGTTGGAGACTTTTTTAGCTAAATGTTCATTGTCATCTATCCACACCCACAGTCTTTTCTGTGTCTGGATACGCCTCACCCCTCTCTCACTTCCATGTCACCGCTTATAGTTTTCCTCCTACTTCTCTGGTCTCTTTTTCTGGTTCCTCTCCATCTGCTCCTCCCTTAATCATCCATCTATCCACTCATCTGCCCCCATCCCTCCTTATTCATTGTACAATCAGCAGAACAGGGGGCTTACTCTGACATTACAGGGATGAGGGTAGGAAGGGAAAAAACAAGGACAGGTGCCCAACAGCACCTGGTGGTCACACCGCAGGGAAAGTGGGTGGATTGAGGTGGGACATTCTGTGTGGCCCCCACTCCACCTCTATGCTGATGAAGAGCAAGCCATGTCCTCTCTGAGGTCGCTGCATGGCCTTACCTACTTCCCCATCCCCAGAGATTACCCGAGAGGCTCCTTCTTTCTCACTCAGCCACATTTGGCCAGCTCTCCTTCAACCTTCTCTACAACTCTGGCCCTGCTTCTGTGATGTCCCTAGAGCACATCCCCAGACGCTCTGGACCAGCCCCTCCGAGCTCCATTGTGCCCAGTGTCATGGGCAATCCCTGGGCAGCTCTGCCTGCCTGGCCCCGGGGCCACACAAGGTATGTGCAGGTGTCCTGGAGAGAAGCAGCTTGTGGCAGACATTACCTCTGCGCATTCTGCCGTAGGGAGAAGGGCGGGAAATTGCACACCGCAGATGGGACTCGAATGCACATTTCAACTGAAACCACACAACTGTTTCAGGACTTAATGAAGCTTAGGTCCTTTACGTCTCAGCACAGAAGTAATTCAGTGAGAGGTAAAGTGACAGGTAAGCAGTAGATTTATTAATATTTTTTGTAAAGAAGTTGCAAGAAAATGGGAAGCTAGAAGGTGATCATGTCCCAGGTCTCTGGCGAGTTCTTGGGCCTGGCTGCCCAGTGAAGGCCCTTGGCTTCCTGCGGGAAAGAATTCAAAAGCAAGAGAGCTAGAGAACCATAGTACAGTGAAAGCAGAGATATACATTCCACAGGCAGAAGGTGAGAGGGCCCTGAAATATGGGGTAGTTAGTTTCTATGGGCAGTGTAATTTCATAGGGTAGTAAGGGGAGGGTTATTCCAATTATTTGGGGAAAGGGACAGGGACTTCCAGGGAACTGGGCCACCACTCCCTTTAAAGCCTTTTATTGTTGTTGTTCAGTGTCTCAGTCATGTTTTGACTCTTTGCAACCCCATGGATTTCAGCACGCTAGGCTTCCCTATCCATCACCCCCTCCCAGAATTTGCTCAAACTCATGTCCATTGTGGAGAAGGCAATGGCACCCCACTCCAGTACTCTTGCCTGAAAAATCCCATGGACGGAGGAGCCTGGTAGGCTGCAGTCCATGGGGTCGCTAGGAGTCGGACATGACTTAGTGACTTCACTTTCACTTTTTACTTTCATGCATTGGAAAAGGAAATGGCAACCCACTCCAGTGTTCTTGGCTGGAGAATCCCAGGGATGGGGGAGCCTGGTGGGCTGCCATCTATGGGGTCGCACACAGTCGGACATGACTGAAGTGATTTAGCAGCAGCAGCAGCATGTCCATTGAGTCGGTAATGCAGTCCAACCATCTCATCCTCTGTCATCCCCTTCTTTTCCTGCCCTCAATCTTTCCCAGCATCAGGGTCTTTTCGAATGAGTTGGCTCTTCATTCGCATCAAGTGGCCAAAATATTGGAGATTCAGCTTCAGCATTTTATGGTCTGCCTCAAACTGTCATGGCACCATTATGTGTGTGTGTGTGTGTGTATCATTTAGCATACACTGATGTATTACATAGTCATGAAGACTTCTCGTTGTGGTGGCTTCTCTTGTTTTGGAGTGTGAGCTCCAGGCATGTGGGGTTCAGTAGTTGTGGTTCCCAAGCTCTAGAGCACAGGCTCAGTACTCATGGCACAGGGCCCAGTTGCTCCACAGCATGTGGGATCCTCCCAGACCAGGGAAGAACCCCTCACCATTTCCAGCACTGGCAGGTGGATTCTTCACCACTGAGCCACCAGGGAAGCCCTAGAGGTTTTTTTAAAGGCACCATTTAGGGTGAGAGCTGCAGGATGTGTGACTTTCATCTGATTTGTCGATGGTGAGGTAAGAGGGTAATGTTTTGGTAATCCCATTTATCAACCTTCTGGTTACAACGGTCTGAGGTCTACAGTGTTTGTCATCAGCACATATTTTTATTAAGTTTCAAAATGATGGGATATTGGAATGTATGGGTTATCTATCAGGTTCTTGTCTGAACAACCTACTTCTCCACCCCATCCCACCCACCCTGNCATTTATCAACCTTCTGGTTACAACGGTCTGAGGTCTACAGTGTTTGTCATCAGCACATATTTTTATTAAGTTTCAAAATGATGGGATATTGGAATGTATGGGTTATCTATCAGGTTCTTGTCTGAACAACCTACTTCTCCACCCCATCCCACCCACCCTGGGCCAAAATTGTGCCATGAGATTTTCCTGCATTTTCCCTTTCTGAAAGCCCAGCATTGAGACAAGTGCATGGGGCAGTGGACTCAGTTCAGATTTGTGCCCTATTGTAGTGTCAGGAAGTTTTCAAGCCTCTGGGCCTCTTTTTATTATGTTACAAAGAAGGAAACAGCTCCATGATTTTCACCTTTCTCTCCCTCAAAGCTGCTCTTCAAGGCCCAGTTTAACCACCCTTTGTTGTTATTCAGTTGCTAAGATGTATCGACTCTTTGTGACCCCATGGACTGCAGCACACCAATCTCCCCTGTCCTTCACCATCTCCGGGAGTTTGCTCAAACCCATGTCCATTGAGTCGGTGAGGACATCCAACCATCTCATCCTGTCACCCCCTTCTCCTGCCTTCAATCTTTCCCAGCATTAGGGTCTTTTCAAAACACTAGCCCACACTAAAATTACCAACCTAATAGCTGTATTTGCTTCTTAAGAAGTACCCACCAGAGCGGTCTTTGTGAGCTGTATCACTCAGAGGCAATGAGATATGGCTCAGTCAGTGGAGGTGGGATCAAGTGGGCTCTTCAAGTAGTTGGCTAGATCTTTCCCCAAAGCTGGCTCTGAATTTAAAATTAACAAAGAAGCTGGTTTTACAAGGCCAGTTAAATAATGTGAAGTCCAAGCAAGCCTCAGTCTGAATGTGTGGAGACCGTCACAACAAAAGCCTCTCTTTTCCTTCTTTTCAGCTCTCCACAAAAGTTAACGCTAAGCAAGGACTTCCTGTGTGGCTAGCAGACACCAAAAATTGGCAGAGAAAACTTCTTTAGGGTAGCCTTTTTTTTAATGTGGAACATTTTAAAAGTCTTTTATCATATTTGTTACAGTACTGCTTATTTCATGTTTTGGATTTTTGGCTCCAAGGCATGTGGGATCTTAGCTCCCCGGCCAGGGATCAAACCTGCATTCCCTTCATTGGGAGGCAGTCTTAACCACCAGACCAGAGAAGTGCCTTGGGTGGACTCTCGAACAAACTAAAATCTTCCATGGCTAGATACAGGTGGTGAAACAAAGGCTGGCCTAAACTAAATTTGGCCTTGGAATGCGGAATGAAGCAGTGCAAAGACTAATAGAGTTTTGCCAAGAAAATGCACTGNCTCACCCCCACCCCTCTTCTGTCAGTTATCTGATCCCGTTCATCATCTCACCTCCTAAATATCCCTCTAATCCAAATATTTGCCTCCAGCTGCTCTACCACTCTATACAATCTTCTTATCTGGCCGCCCCACCCTGACTTCAACTTGGCCCTAGGCACTCTTCCTTTATCCCTGAAGAAGGAAATGGCAACCTTCTCCAGTATTCTTGCCTGGAAAGTCCCATGGACAGAGAAGCCTGGTGGGCTACAGTTCATGGCATCGCAAAGAGTCAGACACAGCTGAGCGACTGAGCACACTCACTCTTCTTCTATAGAGCAGGTAGGGTGACCCTTCTACAACTTAAATTGGTACTAAAAAGTCTTCGTTGACTCCTCACCAACCACTGGGCCTTGAACTGACAATTACATTGGCATGGCCACTGACAGTTATCACAATAGTTAGTGGTTGGTAGATTGAGAAAAGCTGAAAACCAGGACATATGATACTCCATCCGTCCCTGTAGAATTCAGGTTATAGCCTGCTGCCTTACAAATTGCTTTAATAGAACTTATCTACTACCTATGGTGGGCTTCCCAGTTTGTTGTTCAGCACATCAACTCTTTGCAGCACATGAGGCTTGCCTAACCTTCACCATGTCCTGGAGTTTGCTCAAATTCATGTCCATTGAGTTGATGATGCCATCCAACCATCTCATCCTTTGTCATCCCCTTCTCCTGCCTTCAATCTTTCCTAGCATCAAGGTCTTTTCTAATGAGTCAGCTCTTTGCATCAGTTGGCCAAGGTATTAAANTAACCTTCACCATGTCCTGGAGTTTGCTCAAATTCATGTCCATTGAGTTGATGATGCCATCCAACCATCTCATCCTTTGTCATCCCCTTCTCCTGCCTTCAATCTTTCCTAGCATCAAGGTCTTTTCTAATGAGTCAGCTCTTTGCATCAGTTGGCCAAGGTATTAAAGCTTCAGCTTCAGCATCAGTCTTTCCAATTAATATTCAGGACTGATTTCCTTTAGGATTGACTGGTGTGATCTTCTTGTCATCCAATGGACTCTCAAGAGTATTCTCCAACACCACAGTTAGAAAACATCAATTCCTCGGTGCTCAGCCTTCTTCATGGTCCAACTCTCATATCTATACATGACTGCTGGAAAAACCACAGCTTTAACTAAACGGACCTTTGTCAGCAAAGTGATGTCTCTGCTTTCTAATACATTGTCTAGGTTTGTCATAGCTTTTCTTCCAAGGACCAAGCATCTTTTAATTTCATGGCTGTCACCGTCCACAGCAGTTTTGGAGCCCAAGAAAATAAGGGCTTCCTACGTAGGTCAGTGGCAAAGAATCTGCCTGACAATGCAGGAGACACAGATTTGATCCCTGGGTGGGAAAAATCCCCTGGAGAAGGAAGTGGCAACCCACTCCAGTATTTTTGCCTGGGAAAACCCATAGACAGAGGAGCCTGGTGGGCTATAGTCTGTGGGATTGCAAAAGAGTGGGGCTTGACTTAGCAACCAAACTACCTATGATAAATCAAGTGCAGTCTTCTCTGGAGGCAGAGAAAACTGGGAGATGACCAGAAAAGGCCACTTAGAACCCTGAAAATATGGCCTTCTGAGAGGAAGGCACACTGGCTTACCTGAGGAGCCTGGCCAGCCCACCTGGATCCAAGGACATGGCTGCCATAAAACAGCTCCTGTCAGACTTGCTGGTGATATGATATTCATACTGCCACTCACCCTTGCCCTTTTTCAGAAGTTCTACCAGTAAGTCAGAATTTGCAAGATCTCTCTTCCTGGATATTGAGACAGCTGGTTCCAACTTAAACTAAAAATAACTCCAAAGGATTTGAAATAAATAGGTGCAATTATTATTATTTTTAGGGGCAACACAGTTTCTGGGTGCCTACCATATGTCAGGTCCCGGGCTGCTGACTACTGGAGAAACACAGATGGCAGCCCCAACAGCACTTTCCTAAGAAAATTACATCATTCTGCTGTCTGAAACCACTGAGTTTTTCTAAGTTACCACACATACACCACTTCCAAAGTAAAAATCCACCCTTGAGGATTTTGTGTGCATTGGTACTTTTGTTTAAAGCCTATAGTGAGCTTAGTTGCTCTATGTATACATGATGGCTAGCCCAAGAACCCCATTCAGTGTCCCAAGGCTTCCTTGGCACAAAGTCTTATTAGGAAAAAAAAAAAAAAAGAAGAAAGAAAGAAAAGGACTTATCTCTGCCTTGAGAAAGGGAAAGCAGCAGCTCAGCTATCATTTTCCAAGAAAATATGTAAAAAATACTGTCTGAATCAAAACCAAGCAAATGTGAATACTGATGAGTTACTGATTTTTGTCAAACTGACTAACATTAAAACATGATTAATACCTAATGTTGATGAGTGGGCATTGCCTTCTTGGCAGGTGGAGTATAAATTGAGGTTGCCCGATGGACAGCTCTTTGATCCACTAATTCCATGTCTTTTAATTTTACAGAGACAATCAAAGGCAAACACTGAAAATTTTCTACAATAAACATTACCCCCATCTTGTATAAATCAGAAAAAAAAGAAGCAAAACTGTATTTTGCAAGCAGAGGAGTGGTGGGGGAAGGGAAACAAATCTCTTAAGATGATTCTGAGCAGGTCCCCTGATTCCTTAGCAATGCAGATAAGCCCACCTATGGAATGTTAGGAAAGCTGGATTTGCAGATGATCAGGAGGAATTGAGATGGTGGCAGGAGGGTTTTGTCTAACTGTCAAAATCATATCTGGTCTGATCATCTGGGAGAGTTTAGAAAAACGTCAGATGTCTTCTTTGCCAGCACGAGCTTGCCCTGCAGCATTTCTGTGGCATCACTGTTGCCCATGGTGGCTTTAAGCCCAGAAAAGCCTTCTTGCTGATCTGAGCACATCAGTACTCTGAGACAGTTGTCTCAGTGCCAGTGCCATCCCAAATCAAGTGATTTAACTTCACCACCTTTAAGCCAAGCAGGTGGCTTTCCCTGGCACTGTTCTCTCCCAGATTGATCACACATGCACACCCCACCTCTCTTCCTGTTAGAGGGAATGATTACCAATCCCTGCAGAGCAGCAGACTCAGGGACATATGTAGCCAGTCTTGAGGAAGCTCATGACAAAGGCTTGGAAATTTTTGAAAAATACAAGTCCTGCTGTTATGCCCAAGTTGTGAAATCTCCCAANAGATTGATCACACATGCACACCCCACCTCTCTTCCTGTTAGAGGGAATGATTACCAATCCCTGCAGAGCAGCAGACTCAGGGACATATGTAGCCAGTCTTGAGGAAGCTCATGACAAAGGCTTGGAAATTTTTGAAAAATACAAGTCCTGCTGTTATGCCCAAGTTGTGAAATCTCCCAATGACCACCAGGGAGCTGATATCCAATGCAAAAGCAAGAGTTTTTATTACCAAGCTCGAGCTGGGGCTCCCACCGACACAAACGCAGTGGCTAAGGAGAGGAGCCTCGAACTCTGGGTTTCATTGCTTATATAGGATATTCTCTGCGCGAAAAAAAATTCGAAACAGGAGTTTCAGGGTTGGGAGACATCTAATTGGTACCTTCTGTGGAAGGGTTAGGTGTTGGGTTCTGATTGGTTCCCATTTCCCGGGCTTAATTCGAATTTCCCGGGCAGGTCATAAGTCCTGAACGTAGTAAAATCATGAGATCCTGATCTGGGATCTGATTGACTCGCAGATGGTGGGGTGAGGTCAGGGGATTTCCAAAGACTCTTTCCTCAGAACTCTAAAATGGAGTCTTTTTAACAGAATAGCTTAAAAAAAAAAAAAGAAAGAAAGAAAGAAAAGAAAGACAGAATTAAAAAAAAATAGGGTGGCTTAGGTTCTTCACTGCCTCAACCCTCTTAAACCTGTTGTGAAGCAACAGCACTGACGACCTTGCCAGGAGTCTTCAAAAATGGTTATGTTAAGCGCCTGTCTCCTAGAGTCAAGCTAAGATTGCCCTTCAGTAGAGGAGGATGGGCAGAGCCTTTTGGGGGAAACACAACCTGTGTTTCTGTCTCTTTAAGGCTTCTTCAAACATAAGTTGATCTTTTTCAGCTGCTGCCAAGGCTGCGATGATCTAGGCCAGAGGGCACCTTCTTCTGTGACCCTCAACAAATCATTCCCCTTGCCACTGTCACCCCATACCCATTCTCACTCAGCCCTTATTAACTGGTGAGCTCAGAATTTTCCATCACCCTGGAGTCCCAAGTCTGAGGCCCAGCTCTGACACCTACTTGCTGTGTAATCATGGGCCAGTCACTTCCTCTCTCAAAGCCTCCATAGATCTATTTGGAGAGGGCAGTTATGTGGGCCTTGGAGTTGTCATTTGTACTCTAGGTTGCCCATGACATATCCTTTCTTGAAAGTGAATTTGGAGAGGAGCAGAAGAGCAGCATGGGCTTCCCAGGTGGCACTAATGGTAAATAACCCACCTGCCAATACAGGAGATGGAAGAGAGGCAGGTTTGATCCCTAGATTGGGAAGATCCCCCTGGAGAAGGAAATGGGAACCCACTCGAGTATTCTTGCTTGGAGAATTCCATGGACAGAGGAGCCTGGTGAACTATAGTCCATAGGATCACAAAGAGTCAGACTGAAACGATTTAGCAGCAGCAGCAGAACAGCCATATGGGCCTAGTGCGGGGAAGACAAAGTTGGAAGACAACTCTGGAGCTCCGCAGAAGCACACTTCCTGTTCTTTCCCTTGAAGTACCATCCTGTGCTCCACTGTGAAACAGTAGTTCTCCAGGGAGACTTCCAGTGCCTCTCCTACCACTCCCGTGGAAGCCCCACCCCAAGTGCCCAGGGTGCCTCTTTCAGACAAGGTTGAGTGAGTGAAGTTGCTCAGTCGTGTCCGACTCTTTGTGCAACCCCATGGACTGTAGCCCACCAGGCTCCTCCATCCATAGAATTTTCCAGGCAAGAGTACTGGAATGGTTGCCATAGACAAGGTTAGGAGTGGAGTATCAGCACCTTGGCCTGAGCAGGTCCCTAACACCCAACAAGATGCCAACCAAGAGCCAGGTTGGAAAATCCAGAAAGGAGCTATTGTGACCAAGATAGACCTCAGATAGAAAAATCAGATTACAACAAAGAGAAGGCCTTTGATAATAACAGCAATTATCTCTGCATTTCTTCCCACCCCTCCTTTCTCTGCCTGCAAGAAAAATTTAGTAGGACACATCCCAGCAGTTAACAATGCTTATCTCTGAAGGAACTTTCATATTCTTTGTCCATTTATCATTTCCTTTAAAGAAAAATGTTTTTAACCGTCAGCCTGTCTATCCTACCTAGTGACGCCTGGGAGTGGGAGGGAAGGAGAGAAAGCACGGGGGTGGGGGGGGNGCCCAGCTCTGACACCTACTTGCTGTGTAATCATGGGCCAGTCACTTCCTCTCTCAAAGCCTCCATAGATCTATTTGGAGAGGGCAGTTATGTGGGCCTTGGAGTTGTCATTTGTACTCTAGGTTGCCCATGACATATCCTTTCTTGAAAGTGAATTTGGAGAGGAGCAGAAGAGCAGCATGGGCTTCCCAGGTGGCACTAATGGTAAATAACCCACCTGCCAATACAGGAGATGGAAGAGAGGCAGGTTTGATCCCTAGATTGGGAAGATCCCCCTGGAGAAGGAAATGGGAACCCACTCGAGTATTCTTGCTTGGAGAATTCCATGGACAGAGGAGCCTGGTGAACTATAGTCCATAGGATCACAAAGAGTCAGACTGAAACGATTTAGCAGCAGCAGCAGAACAGCCATATGGGCCTAGTGCGGGGAAGACAAAGTTGGAAGACAACTCTGGAGCTCCGCAGAAGCACACTTCCTGTTCTTTCCCTTGAAGTACCATCCTGTGCTCCACTGTGAAACAGTAGTTCTCCAGGGAGACTTCCAGTGCCTCTCCTACCACTCCCGTGGAAGCCCCACCCCAAGTGCCCAGGGTGCCTCTTTCAGACAAGGTTGAGTGAGTGAAGTTGCTCAGTCGTGTCCGACTCTTTGTGCAACCCCATGGACTGTAGCCCACCAGGCTCCTCCATCCATAGAATTTTCCAGGCAAGAGTACTGGAATGGTTGCCATAGACAAGGTTAGGAGTGGAGTATCAGCACCTTGGCCTGAGCAGGTCCCTAACACCCAACAAGATGCCAACCAAGAGCCAGGTTGGAAAATCCAGAAAGGAGCTATTGTGACCAAGATAGACCTCAGATAGAAAAATCAGATTACAACAAAGAGAAGGCCTTTGATAATAACAGCAATTATCTCTGCATTTCTTCCCACCCCTCCTTTCTCTGCCTGCAAGAAAAATTTAGTAGGACACATCCCAGCAGTTAACAATGCTTATCTCTGAAGGAACTTTCATATTCTTTGTCCATTTATCATTTCCTTTAAAGAAAAATGTTTTTAACCGTCAGCCTGTCTATCCTACCTAGTGACGCCTGGGAGTGGGAGGGAAGGAGAGAAAGCACGGGGGTGGGGGGGGGTGGGGTGGGTAGGGGCTGTCCCGAGGCAAGGGAGGCGGCTGGGGAGAGGGCAGGGTCCTAGAGGAGATTGCTGTTCTAGATGGGGGAGCCAGGAAGGTTCATCTGATAAGACAGGCATTGGCCAGAGATCTGAAGGGAGTTAGGGAATAGCCTGGCAGTATCTGGGAAATGGAGATACATTCAACAGAGAGAAAATATCAGGGACAAAGGTCTTGGCCTTGCCAGCCAAGGGAAGGGCTTAAATTTTATGGCCAGGGCTGCCTGTCTCATCTCCAGCCAGCTGAAGAGAACTTAAAGGAGCATCTCCCCCTTCTTTCCTAAAGTGTGCTCCATGGAACACGGTCTCAGAAAATGTTCTGAGAGAAAAGGACCACATCCATACTACTCTGCCCTGGCAGAGATGCATAATAAACAATGGCTTTGTTAGAATAGGAAATGAGTCCAAAATGGCTGTGGCTAAAAGACAAGGAAGGGAAAAGCCAGCGAATTAGAACAAAGGAAGGTCAAAGGAAGGTCTGAGGTCTGGAGTGAAGACCTCAGGAAGAACAAACAGCACTCCTGGCTAAGCCCAGTTTGCATAGGGCAGGCTCAGGGGGAGGAAAAAAAACATAAAAAGAGGAGCCAAAGCACTTTTTCTCTCTCTCTTCTAAATAGAACTGTAACACTGATTTGTCTAAGAGCTATAACACAGTTTGTCCAAGGCCCGCCTGAGAGCTGTGACTCGCTGAGGGCATTAATGTCTGTCGCTCCAAATCTTTGTTGTGATGAGACAGAACCCAGGAGCATACACTCACCTGACAGCTTAGTCAAAATTATTGGCTGAATCAAAATTATTCAGTAAAAGGAACTCATCCAACTCCATTGCATCAATGCAAAACTGTTCACCATGAATCTCCTTTTTACTGGAAAATTTTGTCACATCTGGTAGAACCTATGTACTTTGTGAGATGCCATATATCTGTTCTTGGAAGAGCGAAGTAGACTTGGAAGACCTGAATTGACTTCCCCAGGTTCCCCTTTAAGCTTGTGGCTGGGAGGAGTCTGGGTCCTGCTCTCTGGACTCATTGGCAAGCCACATTTCTAGAAACACCTATGTATATTTACTAGCCTGAGGGACTAGGTTAGACTTCTTCAAAGCCAGACAAATCCAGAGGAAGACCCCCTGTACACTGTACAGGGAAGCTAGTTTTCACCATGCCATGTTTTTGTTTAGCCATCTTTAGGTAAAGACTGTAGCTTAAAAAATAGCCTTTTCCATTATGCTTTATCATAGGATATTAAAAAAGTTCTCTGTGCTATACCGTGGGACCTTGTTGTTTATCCATTCTATATGTATAGCTTACATCTGCTAACCCCAACCTCCCACTGCACTCCTCCCCCGACTGTCTCCTCCTGTGCAACCTCAAGTGTGTTCTCTATGTCTGTGGGTCTGTTTCTGTTTTGTAGATAGGTTCATTTGTGGCATAGAGTCCATATATAAGTGATATCATATGGTATTTGTCCTTCTCTGTTCTGACTTACTTCACTTAGTATGATAAGCTCTAGTTGCATCCAAATGGCATTATTTTGTCCTTTTATATGGTTAAGCAGGAGTCCATTGTATGTGTGTGCCACATCTTCTTTACTCATTCATCTGCTGATGGACCTTTAGGCTGTTTCCATGTCTAGACTGTTGTGAATAGTGGTGCTATGAACATAAGGGTGTATGTATCCTTTTCATTTAGAGTCTTGTCTGGCTATATGTCCAGGAGCGGGATTGCTGGATCATATGGTAATTCTATTTTTATTTTTCTGAGGAACCTCAGCGGCTGCATCAACATACATTCCCACCAACAGTGTCATAAACTAGGTATTTTTCTTCCCTGCTGAGGACCAGTGTGGCACTGTGGTCTTGGGCCTCATTTATGAAGTGCCAAGCCCCATCTCAGTACTTTTTACACCTCTTCCAAAAGAAATGCCTAAGGATTGATGCTTTTGAACTGTGATATTGGAGAAGACTCTTGAGAGTCTCTTGGACTGCAAGGAGATAAAACCAGTCAATCCTGAAGGAAGTTAGTCCTAAATATTCATTGGAAAGACAGATGCTGAAGCTGAAGGAAGCTCCAATACTTTGGCCACCTGATGCAAAGAGCTGATTCATTTGAAAAGACCCTGATGCTGGGAAAGATTGAAGGCAGGAGGAAAAGGGGATGACAGAGGATGAGATGGTTGGATGGCCATGAGTTTGAACAAGCTCTGGGAGTTGGTGATTGACAGTGTTGCCTGGCATGGTACAGTCTGTGGGGTCACAGAGTCAGACACAACTAAGCTATTGAATTGAACTGAACTGAACTGAACTTCCAAAAGAAACACGCTTCACAGACCATGTGCAGGCCATCGCAGGAGAGAGTGCCCTCAAAATGTGGTGTGTTAGCTTTTATGGGCTGAGTAGTTTCATAGACTAATGAGTGGTAGGATTATTCCAACTCTTTTGGGGAAGGGGTGGGGATTTCCAGGAATTGGGCCACCACCCAGTTTTTGGTCTTTGAAGGCCTTGGAACAGTCATGAAGACTGTGGGTGTGTCATTTAGTTTCCTGATGTGTTATAATGAGCCTGTACTGAGGTTCAAGGTCCAGTGGGAGTTGTCCTATCCACCATCTTGGATCCATTTGATTCTAATCAGTTTATGTTGTATCCTTGGGGTCTGTCTGTCTTTCAAAGGCTGTGCCCCTCCTCCTTCCCTTCTGTTTCAAAAGAGCACCCTGTGTAATGTGGGAGTTTCAGAGGCTGGGCCTAGGGTCAGGCAGAACATGAGAACCTCAGCCATAAGCTGGATACATGATTTGGACCAGAGGCCTCAGCTGAATTTAGCGCCTCTGTTTCTCCATCTGCTGAATGGGGGCAGCCATTCCCATGTATGTTGTTGGGGTGAACTCCTCCCCCTAGGTGTCTTGTGACTACAGAATGGGGGCAAGTGATAGCACATGGGGAGGTTGAAGCAGAGCTGTCCTCCTTTCCTGGCTCTGGAGATATTTCTGTCTAAAGAACTAGGGCCTGTCACTGTAATCAGGGCACCCCCATCCCCAGACTCTGCTGGAGCCTGGGTCAAATTTAATTCAGCTTTCTTTTCTGTGCTCACTTCAGCCCCGTGTAACTACCTGCAGGCCTTTGTCCCTAGTTTTCCCCTGCCTAGAATGCCCTCTCCTATCCTCTGTACCTTCAGGAACAGTGGGGCCACTGTCTTGGCCCTCCATGCATGCCTTTTCCTAAGTAGCCCAGTGGTTTCGGTGGCACTGACCAGCTGCCTGCTCCACCCAGTGCTGGATCCCAAGAGCAACAGAGGATGCAAGAGCCTAGGATGTTAGTAAAGCAGGACCACAGATGACAGCAAAAATATTAAAAATATTTCAACAAGTAAAAATCTGCTGGACAGGCTTCCCAGGTGGCACAGTGGTAAAGAATCTGCCTATCAATGCAGGAGACGCAAGAGACTCAAGTTTGATCCCTGGGTTAGGAAGATCCCCTGGAATAGGGAATGTATGCTTGCCTGGAAAATTCCATGGACAAAGGATCCCGTAGGCTATAGTCCATGAGGTTGCAAAGAGTTGGGCATGACTGAGCACACACACACACACACACACACACACACACACACACACACACAACCTATTGTTGTTATTGTTTAGTCACTAAGTTGTGTCTGACTCTTTGCAACCCCATGAACAGCAGCACTCCAGGCTTCCCTGTCCTTCACCATCTCCCTGAGTTTTCTCAAACTCATGTTCATTGAGTCAGTCCAACCATCTCATCCTCTGTCATCCCCTTTTTCTCCTGCCTTCGATCTTTCCCAGAATCGAGGTCTTTTCCAATGAGTCGGCTCTTTGCATCAGATGGCTAAAGTATTGGAGCTTCAGCTTCAGCATCAGTCCTTCCAAAGAATATTCAGGGTTGATTTCCTTTAGGATTGGCTGGTTTGATCTTCTATCTTGCTATTCAAGGGACTTGCTATTCAAGGGACTCTCAAGACTCTTCTCCAGCACCACAATTCTAGAGCATCAATTATTCGGCTCTCAGTGTTCTTTATAGTCCACCTCTCACATCCATACATGACTACTGGAAAAAAAAAACACAATAGCCTTGATTCTGATATCTTAGGGTGGATGATGTCAGATTCATGATCTCCAAAGAAGATTTAGCTTTGGGACCAGGGACCAGGCTTCATCACTCAAGAGCTTTCGAGTAACAGAGTTTTACTGAAGTATGAAAAGGCACAGAGAAAGCTTCTGACATAGACACCAGAAGGGGAATGGAGAGTGCCGCCCTAGTTTTAGCAAGGGAGCTATATACTTTTTCAATAGATTATTCAGTTCAGTTCAGTCACTCAGTCGTGTCCAACTCTTTGCAACCCCATGAATCGCAGCACGCCAGGCCTCCCTGTCCATCACCAACTCCCGGAGTTCACTCAGACTCACGCCCATCGAGTCAGTGATGCCATCCAGCCATCTCATCCTCTGTCGTCCCCTTCTCCTCCTGCCCCCAATCCCTCCCAGTATCAGAGTCTTTTCCAATGAGTCAACTCTGCATGAGGTGGCCAAAGTACTGGAGTTTCAGCTTTGGCATCATTCCTTCCAAAGAAATCCCAGGGCTGATCTCCTTTAGGATGGACTGGTTGGATCCCCTTGCAGTCCAAGGGACTCTCAAGAGTCTTCTCCAACACCACAGTTCAAAAGCATCAATTCTTTGGCGCTCAGCCTTCTTCACAGTCCAACTCTCACATCCACACATGACCACAGGAAAAACCATAGCCTTGTCTAGACGGACCTTAGTCGGCAAAGTAATGCCTCTGCTTTTGAATATGCTCTCTAGGTTGGTCATAACTTTTCTTCCAAGGAGTAAGTGTCTTTTGATTTCATGGCTTCAGTCACCATCTGCAGTGATTTTGGAGCCCCCAAAGATAAAGTCTGACAGTATTACAGTGAATCAAAAGAACGTCTCAAGGTTGTAAAGGTCTTACAAGACCCACTCCCACAATATACATTTTAAGATAACAGGATGAGTCAGAAGGTTCTCAAGAAGGAGAAACATGTCCTCAAAACAGGATACATTTTTGTTATATAATCGTTAGTACAGAGTTTAAACTGAGTTGTTTTGTTGTGTAATCATCAGGTCTGGGCTTAAAGGGAAAAAAAAACGCTTTATGTGACTAAGACTAAGGATGTAGAAAAAAAAAGTTTGTCCTTTCTTCCTCCTTGAGAACTCCAGACCCCTATCTCCTTGAGAGCCCCAGACCCCACTCTCCTCCTCGGGGACCCCAGACTTCTTATCAGTTCTTATCAACCTACGTAGAAATTTACTCTCTCAACTCTACAGACAAAATGATGTCCCTGTGTTGTAATACACCAATTAGGTTTGTCATAGCTTTCTTTCCAAGGAGCAAGAGTCTTTTAATTTTGTGGCTGCAGTCACCATCTGCAGTGATTTTGGAGCCCAAGAAAATAAATTCTGTCACTGTTTCCCCATCTATTTGCTGTGAAGTGATGGGACCAGATGCCCTGATCTTAGTTTTTTGAATGTTGAGTTTTCAGCCAGTCTTTTCACTCTTCTCTTTCATCCTCATCAAGGGGCTCTCTAGTTCCTCTTTGCTTTCTGCCGTTAGAGTGGTATCATCTGCATATGTAAGGTTATTGATATTTCTCCCAGGAATCTTGATTCCAGCTTGTGATTCATCCAGCCCAGCATTTCTCATGATGTATAACTTCACATAGAAGTCAAATAAGCAGGATGACAATAAATAGCCTTGTTATATTTCTTTCCCAATTTTGAACTGGTCTGTTGTTCCATGTCTGGTTCTAAACTGTTGCTTCTTATTCTGCATACAGGTTTCTCAGGAGGCAAGTAAGGTGGTCTGGTATTCCCATCTCTTTAAGAATTTTCCACAGTTTGTTGTGATCCACACAATAAAAGGCTTTAGCGTAGTCAATGAAGCAGAAGTAGATTTTTTAAAAATTCCTTTGCTTTTTGTATGATCCAACAGATTTTGGCAATTTGATCTCTGGTTCCTCTGCCTTTTCTAAATACAGCATGTACACCTACAAGTTCTTGGTTCATATACTGCTGAAGCCTAGCTTGAAGGATTTTGAGCATTATGTTGCTAGCATGTGAAATGAGTGCAATTGTGCAGTAGTCTGAACATTGTTTGGCATTGCCCTTATTTAGGATTGGAATGAAAACTAACTTTTTCCAGTCCTGTAGCCACTGTTGAGTTTTCCAAATTTGCTGGCATATTGAGTGCAGCATTTTCACAGCATCATCTTTTAGGATTTGGAATTCCATCACTTCCACTATCTTTGTTCATAGTAATGTTTCCTAAGGCCCACTTGACTTTGCACCTCAGGATGTCTGGCTGTAGGTGAGTGACCACACCAAAATGGTTATCTGGGTCATTAAGACCTTTTTTGTACAGTTTCTTCTGTGTATTCTTGACACCTCTTCTTAATATCTTCTGCTTCTGTTAAGTCCTTGTTTCTGTCCTTTATTGCGCCCATCTTTGCATGAGATATTCCCTTGGTATCTCTAATTTTCTTGAGGAGATCTCTAGTCTTTCCCATTCTGTTGTTTTCCTCTATTTCTTTGCATTGTTCAGTTCAGCTCAGTTCAGTTCAGCTGCTCAGTCATGTCTGACTTTTTGCTACCCCATGGACTGCACACGCCTCCCTGATGGACAGGCCTCCCTGTCCATCACCAACTTCCAGAGTTCATCCAAACCTATGTCCACTAAGTCGGAGATGCCATCAAACCAGCTCATCCTCTGTCTTCTCCTTCTCCTCCTGCCCTCAATCTTTCCCAGCATCAGGGTCTTTTCCAATGAGTCAGCTCTTTGCATCAGGTGGCCAAAGTATTGGAGTTTCAGCTTCAACATCAGTCCTTCCAATGAATATTTAGGACTGATTTCCTTTAGGATGGACTGATTGGATCTCCTTGCAGTCCAAGGGACTCTCAAGAGTCTTCTCCAACACCACAGTTGAAAAGAATCAGTTCTTCAGTGCTCAGCTTTCTTTATAGTCCAACTCTCACATCCATACATGACTACTGGAAAGACCATTACCTTGACTAGATGGACCTTTGTTGGCAAAGTAATGTCTCTGCTTTTTAATACGCTGCCTAGGTTGGTCATAACTTTTCTTCCAAGGAGTAAGCACCTTTTTATTTCATGGCTGCAATCACCATCTGCAGTGATTTTGGAGCCCCGCAAAATAAAGTCTGACACTGTTTCTACATCTATTTTCCATGAAGTGATGGGACCATATGCCATGATCTTAGTCTTCTGAATGTTGAGCTTTAAGCCAACTTTTTCACTCTCCTCTTTCACTTTCATCAAGAGGCTTTTTAGTTCTTCTTCACTTTCTGCCATAAGGGTGGTGTCATCTGCATATCTGAGGTTATTGATATTTCTTCTGGCAATCTTGATTCCACCTTGTGCTTCATCCAGCCCAGTGTTTCTCATGATATACTCTACATCTAAGTTAAATAAGCTTATTGTTCACTTAAGAAGGCTTATTTTTTAAATCTCTCCTTGCTATTCTTTGGCACTCTGCATTCAGTTGGGTATATCTTTCCGTTTCTCCTTTGCCTTTTGCTTTTCTTCTTTTCTCAGCTATTTGTAAGACCTCCTCAGACTACCATTTTGCCTTTTTGTATTTCTTTTTCTTGGGGGTGGTTTGGTCACTGCTTACTGTACAATGTTATGAACCTCCATCCAATCTAATCCCTTGAATCTATTCGTCACCTCCACTGTATAATCATAAGGGATTTGATTTAGGTTATACCTGAATGGTCTAATGGCTTTTCCTACTTTCTTCAATTTAAGCCTGAATTTTGCAATAAGGAGCTGATGATCTGAGCTGCAGTCAGCTCCAGGTCTTGTTTTTGCTGACTGTATAGAGCTTCTCCATCTTCAATTGCAAATAATAGAATCAATCTGATTTCACTATTGACCATTTGGTGATGTCCATGTGTAGAGTTAGTTTTCTCTTGGGTTGTTGGAAGAGGGTGCTTGCTATGCCCAGTGAGTTCTCTTGGCAAAATTCTGTTAGCCTTTGCCCTGCTTCACATTACACTCCAAGGCCAAACTCGTCTGTTACTCCAGGTATTTCTTGACTTCTTAACTTTTGCATTACAATCCTCTATGATGAAAAGGACATCTTTTTTCTGTGTTAGTTTGAAAAGGTCTTGTAGGTCTTAAAACCGTTCAACTTCAGCATCTTCGGCGTTAGTGTTTGGGGCATAGACTTGGCTTACTGTGATATTGAGTGGTTTGCCTTGGAAATGAACTGAGATCACCCTGGCTGGTGATTCCTGGATGGACCAGAGATGAAGCTGCACATGGCCACCAGGGGGCAAAAGCACACTGCAGGAAGCACCTGAGCCTCCCACTTTGCCTAGTTGGTGGAGAGAGAATGTGTGTGTGTGTGTGCATGCATCCTTCCATAGTGCTTAGCACCAGGAACTGACAGTGGTGGAGAGGTTAAATCCCTTTTAAGGAATTTAGAGAGTGGTGGCTCAGGTTTAGCTCTGGATGTTGGCCAATCCCCGTCCCAGCAATTCGCTATGTGCCCCAGAGCAAGCTTCTTAATCAGTCTTATCCTCAGTATCTCATTTCCCAAATGAGAATAAGAATGGTCCCCACCTTGGACTTCCCTGGTGGTCCAGATGCTGACATTCCAATGCTCCCAATGCAGGGGATCCAGGTTCAATCCCTGGTCAGGGAACAGGTTCCTACATGCTGCAACTAAAGATCCCCCATGCCACAATTCAGACCCGGGAGGCCAAATAAATATAAATTTTTTTTTTTAACTGAAAGAATGGTGCCCATCTCAAAAGGTCTTGAGTTTAATTAAATGAGCCAGTTCATGGGCTATGTTCACTGGTTGGTCACACCACAGGCACATGGAGCATGTTCTCAGGGGCAGCAAAGGAAGGTACTTTAAAACAACTCATTACTTAGTATTTTATTAAAATAAAAGCATAATGAGAAAAATAAAAACTTTGTTTAACTCCTTTATTTTAGTATCAATTTAGTATCATTGCTTTTATATCTAATTACACAGATGCACACGCACTCAGTCATTCAGTTGTGTCTGACTCTTTGCAACCCATGGACTGTAGCCCGCCAGGCTCCTCTGTCCATGGGATTCTCCAGGCAAGAATACTGGACGGGGTTGCCATTTCCTTCTCCAGGGGATCTTCCNGCTTTTATATCTAATTACACAGATGCACACGCACTCAGTCATTCAGTTGTGTCTGACTCTTTGCAACCCATGGACTGTAGCCCGCCAGGCTCCTCTGTCCATGGGATTCTCCAGGCAAGAATACTGGACGGGGTTGCCATTTCCTTCTCCAGGGGATCTTCCTGACCTGGGGACCAAACCTGGGT
Source organism: Neotragus moschatus (assembly GCA_006410615.1). Classification (NCBI taxonomy): domain Eukaryota; kingdom Metazoa; phylum Chordata; class Mammalia; order Artiodactyla; family Bovidae; genus Neotragus; species Neotragus moschatus. Next base: position 1,697,379 of record SJYA01002795.1, on the reverse strand, counting down.
CTTCTGCATTGCACACAGATTCTTTACTGTCTGAGCCACCAGGGAAGCCCCAGTTACACAGGTGAGGGTCCTGTAATCCTTTTGATGTATAGCTTATGTGGGTTTTTCAGCCCAGGAAGGTCCCCAGAGGAGCTACTGATGATGGGGCCCCCTATATCTATTGGGGGCTTTCACTTCCTGGGAGGCCCAGAGCCGTTGAGCAGACATGTACAGAGGGTTCAGGAAAGTAGGTCCTGGTAGCATCCTCTGAGGAAAAGTGGGGATGGGTAGCAAGGTCCACATAGGTCCCCAACCCTCCATCCCCAGAGACCAGCCTTCTACCCCAGAGCTGGCCTTGGGGAGGCCCCGCCTTAGGGATCCCATCAGTCCTCTCATCCATACCCCCACTTCCTTCAGGTCATGCCCAACCTTCTACCCTGTGCTTCCTTGCCCCCACCCCCATGGCTCTTTGACCCCCACATGACCTCCCCATTTGTCCCCTAGCCTTGTGGTACTGCCTCAGAAAGCATTTGGAGAATCTGGGGGTAGTTGTCAAATGGTTGAGGAGACCCTGGCTTCTGGGACAGTCAGGGTGCTAGGAGTCCTACAGGACAGCTCACACCACAGAGGATGTCTGAGTCCTGTCCCACCTTCAAACATCTCACCTGGGTATTCAGTCAAGCGAAGAAACTTTATCTGCATCAGAGCCTACAACCTTGTTCCATTTTATTTGGAAGTGCAAAGTAAGGCTTGCACAGGTTTAATATTCAGCAAATTATCATATTTAGTGTCATTTGGAATTTCAGCAGGAGCTGTTCACCAAATAGGAAAATCTCCCCATGATGGCAACAATACTCAAGTTCCTCTGCTTAGAATGTGTGTGTGGCTGCCACATTACAGGGCTTCTGAATACAGGCATGGACACACAGGAAGACTTCTTCACATCCTTGTGCCCCTGAATTTATATACTGACACACATGATATTTTTATTGAAAATTACATATGATATATATATATATATAAATATCTTATTATGTGTTATAAATGACTGTCCTTTATATCAGTGGTCCCTAAACTTTTTGCCTCCAGGCACTGGTTTTGTGGAAGACAATTTTTTCCATGGACTGGGCCGGGGATGTTTTAAGATGATTCAGTGAGCTTACATTTCTATTAATATGACAACAGGTCCAACTCAGATCATCAGGCATTAGATCCCAGAGGCTGGGTACCCCTGATTTATTTAAAACTAAAGTGTTATGCTGATTTTTTGAAATTACATGTAGATGTTACATTTTCTTCCATTTTCACTGAAGGCTCATAATGGAACGTATGGCATTTATTATTTTACAAAGTAGGCTCTGAGACTCTCACAAACATACTATGAGCAAAACATCCAGAAACCATGGATGTTTCTGAAATAAATGACTTTATTTATTTGGAGTTCAAAACAAGACAAATGTAGTTTACGTTATTAGAAGTCAAGATGGTGGTTACTTTGGGGAGATAGGAACTTGATGTGGACTTGGGGGGTTTGGAGTGCTGGGAATGTACTTTTGTTGATCTTGGTGTTTGCACACGTGTGTTCAGACAGTGAAAGTTCATTGGGTGTATGCACTTTCCTGCATATACCCTGTGTGTATGTGTGTGTCTGTTAGTGGCTCAGTCCTGTCAAACTCTTTGGGACTCCATGGAATGTAGCTCGTCAGGCACCTCTGTCCATGGAATTCTCCAGGCAAGAATACTGGAGTGGGTTGCCATGCCCTTCTCCAAGGGATCCTCTCAACCCAGGCCTCCGAACCCGGGTCTCCTGCATTGCAGGCAGATTCTTTACTGTCTGAGCCAACAGGGAAGCTGTATATACGTTATGCTTCCATGAAAAAACAATAACAGAAAACAAAGTTAACATCACCAGTAATGGGACAAGCTAGCAAAATCATCACATTAGCAAAGTGATGCTCAAAATTCTCCAAGCCAGGGTTCAACGGTACATGAACTGTGAACTTCCAGATGTTCAAGCTGGTTTTAGAAAAGGCAGAGGAACCAGAGATCAGATTGCCAACATCCACTGGATCATCGAAAAAGAAACAGAGTTCCAGAAAAACATCTATTTCTTCTTTATTGACTATATCAAAGCCTTTGACTGTGTGGATCACAGCAAACTATGGAAAATTCTTCAAGAGATGGGAATACCAGGCTCTTCCTTTCTCTATTCCTATGACCACCTTCTCTATTTCCTTCCTTTCTCTATTCCCAGTTTTCATAGGTGTCAGTGTGAAGAGAGGCAGAAAAAGAAGGAAGTAAAGTCTGGCATTTCTTGACAGAGAGGCCAGGGCTGTGTGCCACAGGTGCTGAAGGCCCAGTTCTAAATGTCCTAACCTAGAGCAAAGCTGAACGAAGTTGGCTGGGATTGGCAGTTCTTGCCAGCTGCCTGCCACCTGACTTCCCTTCCTCAGCATGACCTCTGACCTCAGGGGACACTGGGATCAAGGCAGGTGCCCCAAAGACTGTAGAGCTGGCTGCTGTGCTCTGACCCGTGCCCCAGAGTTGCCAGAGCCACCCCTGGCTCCAGCTAAAGCAGCTAGGTTGGCGCTCAGCACTCTGGACCCAGCCCAAGGTCAAAGGATGCATGTGAGCAACTCTGTACCTGGCAGACCTGAGCTGCATGGGCTGAGGAGGCCCCCAGTTTCCTTTGCTGCCCCTAGAAACCACAGGCTGAGTGTGGGGTCCAAAGCTCTTAAGGCTTGCTGCTACTGCTGCTAAGTCACTTCAGTCGTGTCTGACTCTGTGCGACCCCATAGACAGCAGCTCACCAGGCTCCGTCGTCCCTGGGATTCTCTAGGCAAGAACACTGGAGCGGGTTGCCATTTCCTTCTCCAATGCGTGAAAGTGAAAAGTGAAAGTGAAGTCACTGAGTCGTGTCCGACTCTTCGCGATCCCATGGACTGCAGCCTACCAGGCTCCTCCGTCCATGAGATTTTCTAGGCAAGAGTACTGGCATGGGGTGCTATTGCCTTCTCCGTCTTAAAGCTTAGTTGCCCCCAAATATTTTTTCAGATCACCTGCCCCTGCCTGAAATTGTACCATTAGAGCTCTGTTCTCCTAGGAGAGACCATTTCCAAACACTGACTTCTCCTAAAGTACAGACCTCATGTTATAGGGGGTCATAGTTCATGGACTTGGGTAAACACATCGGATGCCTTTATTTTCCTTAAATAAATTGAGTCTACCTCTAAGCTCCCATTACATTGGGCTGGGAGGGATTTCAGCACAGGTATTCTCCTGGGTTGATGAGTGCTGATGAGAAAACTCTGGGGTTTGGGGAGGCTCTTTCCATCATTTCTCCCTGCAGGTTTTGACCCAGCACTACAACCACTTTCAGTGTAGGGAGTGCCTAGGGAGACCCACATCCTGAAATCCAGAGCTGTCTGCCCCCCAACTCAGACACAGACTAACTCTCCTCCTGGGAACTCTGTTTTCCCTCTTCTTTCAAGCTCTACCTCTCTTGGGCCTCTCGTTGACACATTTTACAAATGCAGAGACTGAGGCCGAGTGAAGAGATTGCAGAGCAGACGGAGAGGAGGTGGTCGTCATTCCCCCATAAGATGTTGCTGTGTGCCCCTTCCAGGGACACTTGCCTTTCCTCAGAGGACCATTCACAGCTGTGAGCACTGTAGCTCAAATGGCAGGATTTCAGGCTCCATGGAAGGTGTGTGTGTATTCTCAGTCAATTCAGTCATGACTGACTCTTTGCAACTCCATGGACTGCAGCCCGCCAGGCTCCTCTGTCCATGGGGATTCTCCAAGCAAGAATACTGAAGTGTGTTATCATGTCCTTCTCCAGGGGATCTTCTCGACCCAGAGATCGAACCCACGTATCTTATTTCTCCTGCATTGGCAGGTGAATTCTTTACCACTGTGCCACCTGGGAAGCCCCCAGGACAGGCAAGCAGGAATTATTTGGTATAGGGGAGATCTTTCTGCTAGATTAGGCTCTCTTGATGGGTGAAGGGAGAAGGCAATGGCACCCCACTCCAGTACTCTTGCCTGGAAAATCCCATGGATGGAGGAGCCTGGTAGGCTGCAGTCCATGGGGTCGCTAAGAGTCAGACACAACTGAAGCGACTTAGCAGCAGCAGCAGCAGATGGGTGAAGAGCATAGCACTGGGAGTCGTAAATCTTAGATCTCCCACCAATTCATTTGAACAGATGCTGTTCCCTCTCTGAGCCTCAGTTGTTCTACCTGTAGAGTGGGGTCAGGCCAGGAATCCCCTTGACCTGGATGCTCTGAGATTCCCTGAGCAATTTATTAATCACTGCTATGGGCTTCCTCTGGCTGAAAAGACATTCCTCAAAAACTACTCCTGAACACTCAGGAGAAGAAGCAAACACAGCAAAAATTCACATGCCCACCCCCAGTTCCCCTGGAGGCTGGATAGCTGGAGAGACAGGGCAGTGAGCCCTCTGGGACACCCGTGCCCAGAGCAACAACTTGTCACTCAGGGCAGGTGCTGAGAGGAGGAGCAGGAGAGAGAGTCCCTTTCTGAAGATCCAAGGGTTCTATGGGGGCCCAGCTGAGACCAGGGCTCCTGTGTACCCATGCCTTCCCTGTGGGGCTTTTCCCTGGAGGGCAGATTAGTGGGAAAGAGCCATCTTCTCACCCTCACATGCCACTAAAGACGTATTTGGGTTGCAGCTGGAGAGATTTAGATTAGATTCACAGACTGCCAAGCCAGGGACTGCCAGGGCATGGGCATGAGTCCATTTCCAGGAGCCCAGGAGGGGCAGCAGGAGGATCTGATGAATTGCACCTGCCAACATTTGCACTTGAGCCTGTGTTGGAAGGTGAATTCAGGCCAAGATGCCCAGTGCTTTCTGAACCTCAGAGAGTCCTCTTCTTCCAATCTGGGAGCCCTTTAGCCCCTGTTCTGACTTCCCAGTAGCTCCTCTTGGCCCCTGGATGGAAGGGTAGACTCCTGCCTGGCATTTGTGCCCTCCAGAGCCTAGGGACCTCTGTGTCTGCAGCCACACATCTCCCCTATGTTGATCCATGCTGGACAAGAGCCAGACCTCCCTCCTCTCTGTCTCGTAGGGCTCCCTGCTGCTGAGGCTTTTGAGCCTCCACTCAGATTCCGACAACTTTGCCCTGGCCCCCTCTTCCAGGAAGCCCTCCAGAATGAATCAAGTCTCCTCAACCAAGCCATGACCCTTCTCAGGGGCACTCCCCTCTCCCCCCAGTCTCTTGCCATTTGTTGCTTCTTGAGGGTCTTGAATCTTTTTCCCAATGGAACAGCAAGTGTCCTGCAGGGGGTGTCCTGGGACAGGGCAAGCCAGGCCTGACTGAGGAAGGGAATTAGGGCAGTTTCCTAGAGGAGGGACGTCCTGATAGAGCCAACTTGGCATCAAGTGTTCTGAGACTGCCCTTGTCGAGGACAGAGGCTTGGACCAGATCTGACTCATGCCTGCCATTGCCTTGTCTGGCTCTGGGCCTGGCCAGAGGGCCTGCTTGGACACTTTGCTAGCAGATGGCCCTGTAAAGAGTGGCATCTGTTTCAGGCTGTGCTATCCAGTACGGTGGTTGCTGGCCACATGTGGTCTTGGGCACTTGAAATGTGGGCAGTCTGAGCCGAGATATATAGAAAGTATGAAATAAACACTGGTGTTCAAGAATTTAGCCCCCAAAATAATGTGAGCTATCTCATTAATTTCTTATATTGATTATATGTTTAAATGATAAAGTATTTTGGATATAATTGAAACAATTATTATTATTATATATAATATGAAATATATAGAATATATATTTATTATATATAATATATTATCTTAATATATCATATGTTTCAATATATAAAATATATTAATGTAATTATTTTATATATTAAATATAATAT
>SJYA01002795.1:1675515-1691421 GCA_006410615.1 Neotragus moschatus | reverse complement strand
TATATATAATGTATACATTACATATATAACTAAAATATAGTATTCAAGTTACATTTTTTCTTTTATATAAAAATTTTATTCTTAAATTTTATTAATCTTCCAGCCTTATTGAGATATAGTTGACACACAGCGCTATATGAATTTAAGGGGTACAGCATAATGATTTGACTTTATATATCATGAACTGATGGTCACAATAAGTTCAGAGAACATCCATCATCTCGTATAGAAAAAATGTAAAGAAATAGAAAAAAATTTTTTTCATTATGACAAGAGCTCTATGGATTTACCTTCTTAACAACTTTCATATATGACCTATAGCAGTGTAATTATACTTATTGCATTGTACATTACATCCCTAACAATTATTTCTTTATAACTGGGACTTTGTGCTTTTGACTGTCTTCATCCAATTCCCTCTAACCCCACACCCTGCCTCTGGTAACCACAAACTTGATCTCTTATTTTGTTTGTTTGTCTGTCTGTTCTTGAAGTACAGCTGACCTACAGCACTATGTTAGTTTCTGATTAGAATCACCCAACACAGTGATTCAGTATTTCTATACATTTCAAAATGATCACCACTCTAAGTCTAGTTACAATCTGTCATCATACAAAGATATTACATAATCGGCTGTTTCTCACATCATACATCTCATGCCTGTGACTTATTTATTTTGCAACTAGAAGTTTGTACCTCCTGATCTCACTCACCAATTACTTTCTTCCCCCTACCCCCTTCCCCTCTGTCAACCATCTGTTTTTTCTCTGTATCTATAACACTGTTTTTGTTTCTTCATGTTTGTTCACTTGCTTTGCTTTTTATATTCTACATATATGTGAAATCATACAGTATTTGTCTTTCTTGGACTTATTTCACTTAGTATAATATCTCTTACCCCATATCCACATCATCACAAATCAAGACTTCATTCTTTTTTATGGCTGAGTAATATTCAATTAAATATAAATGAAATTATTTCTTCCATATATTGGCAATTGTAAATGATAACTAATGAACATAGAGGTACGTAAATGTTTTCTCAGTAGTAAATTTTATTTTCTTGAGATAAATACCCAGATGTGGTATTGCTGCATCAAATGGCAAGTTCTAGTTTTGATATTTTGAAGAATCTCCATATGATTTTCTGTAGCGGCTACACCAATTAACATTTCTATCAACAGTGCAGCGAAGGTTCCCTTTTCTCCATACCCTCGACAACACTTATTTGTTGTCTTTTTGATAATAGCCATCCTGACTAGTGGGAGGTAATCTCTCATTGTAGTTCTGATTTGCGTCTCCCTGGTGATGAGTGATGTTGAGCATCTTTTCAAATGTCTCTTGGCCATCTGCCTGTCTTCTCTGGAAAAATGTCTGTTCAGATCCTCTGCCTATTTTTTAATTGGGTTATTTGGATTTATTTTTTGTCTGTGCTGGGTCTTCACTCTGCATGGGCTTTGTCTAGTTGCAGTGAGTGGGGGCTCTTTTCTGGTTCTGACATGTGGGCTTCATTGCCCTATGACATATGGAATCTTCCCAAACCAGGGATTGAACCCATGTTGCCTGCATTGACAGGTAGATTCTTAACCATTGGGCCATCAGGGAAGTTCTATTTGTTGTTTTTTTTTTTTTACGTTGAGTTGTATGAGTTCTTTTTATGTTTTGGATCTTAACCCCATATTGGATATAGTGTTTGTAAATATCTTCTCCCATTCAGTAGGTGGTCTTCTCATTTCGTTGATAGTTCACTTCACTGCACAAAAGCTTTTTAGTCTGACGTAGTGCCATTTGTTCATTGTGGCTTTTGTTTCCCTTGCCTGAGGATACATCTCCAAAAAAATATTAGTAAGACCAGGGTTAAAGCAAGTACTGCCTCTGTTTCCTTCTAAAAGTTTTATGGTTTCAGGATGTATTTTAAAGTCTTTAACCCATTCTGAATTTATTTTTGCATATTGTGTGAGGGCATCATCCATTTCAGTTCTTTTTCAGGTAATGGTCCAGTTTTCTTAGCACTATGTATTGAAGAGATTGACTTTTCCGCCACTGTATATTCTTGCCTCTTTTGTCATAGATTAACTGCCCATATACGTGTGGGTTCATTTCTGGGTTCTTTATTCTGTTCCGTTGATGTGTAATCTGTTTCTGTGCCAGTACCATACTGTTCTGTATGGAGTATACTGTAGCTTTGTAGTATAGTTTGGAGTCAGGGAGTGTGATGCTCCTAGCTTGTTCTTCTTTCTCAAGATTGTTTTGGCTATTTGGAAGTCTTTTGTGTTACCATACAAATCTTAGAATTATTCATTCTAGTTCTGTGGAAAATGCCACTAGTATTTTGACAGGAATTGCATTAAATCTGTAGGTTGCTTTGAGCAGTATGGTCACCTTAACAGTATTAATTCTTCCAAGCCGTGAGCATGGATTATCTTTCCATCTGTTTGTGCCATCTTAAATTTATTTCGTCTGTGCCTTATAGTTTTCTGAGTACAGATCTTTTACTGCCTTAGATTTATTTCTGGGGGTTTTATTCTTTTTGATGCACTTTCTTAATTTCTTTTTCTGAGAGTTCATTGTTAATGTATAGAAATGCAACTGATTTCTGTATATTAATTTTGTATCCTGCAGCCTTACCGAATTTATTGATGAGTTCTACTGGTTTTTTGGTGATGTCCTTAGGATTTTCTAAGTCAAGTATCATGTCATCTGCTATAGTGATAGGTTTATTTCNTTCTTAATTTCTTTTTCTGAGAGTTCATTGTTAATGTATAGAAATGCAACTGATTTCTGTATATTAATTTTGTATCCTGCAGCCTTACCGAATTTATTGATGAGTTCTACTGGTTTTTTGGTGATGTCCTTAGGATTTTCTAAGTCAAGTATCATGTCATCTGCTATAGTGATAGGTTTATTTCTTCCTTTCCAGATTTGGATTCCTTTTATTTCTCTTTCTTTTCTGACTGCTGTACCTTGGACTTTTTTTTACTTTTAAAAATAGAGCTACTAGAAAATTTTTACTTACATATGAAACTGACATTATATCATTTCCGTTTACAGAGGCGGACACAAGCATCAAAGGGCTTGAGTGACGTGTGGTGCAAAGCCCAAGTGTGGAAGTCAGTGAATCTGCTTTAGAATTTGTGAGCAGAGAGGACTCCAAAAGGATGCATTCCCCAGGCCCTTTGGCTGTGGGACAAATACTAGAACCCTCCATGCTTAAAGAGTCATGTTCCCCTCCTCCTTGGAATCTTAACCAACCAGCAGTATCTTCTGCCTTTGAGGGTGGGCTTGGAGTTGAAGCTGTGACCCATGGACACAGGAGGCTCCCCAAGATGGCCAGCCTGAGCAGATACCATTAACTGACATGCCTCCCCAGTTCCAACTGCAGTGGGCTGGCCTCTGCCTTGCCCCAGGCGCTGTAGGCTTGAACCACAGTGTGGCCCCTCCCGGGCGTCACCTCCGCCAGCCACTCTGTTGGGTTGTCTTGCACCCTCTGCCTCAGACCCACCTCTGTTCCTGTTCCCAAACGCCGCTCAGGCTGAAGATCACTTTCCCCGCAGTTAAGCATCCTGGCTAGCAGTCGTTCCTGGCCAGCCCTTAGCGGGACCCTCTCCCTGGCCCCTGAGGCAACAGATGTAGAGAATGACTTTGGATTTGGGAGGAAATTCTTGGCAGTCTGGGTCTTCACAGCCACCCCACCTCCTGAGATGGGGTGAGGCCAAGAGAAGGGAGATGCTCTGGAGCCCAGGAGGGGCTTCGGGGGGATGATTGTGCCCCCTAGCCTGGGCACAGGCCACATGCTGTGGCCACTTGCCTGGGCCCTGCAGTCCAGATCTCTTAGAGGGTCGCCCTGGCTACCCTAGGAAGGGGTCTCTGGGGTCTTGGGAGTAAGCAGAGCCCATCTTGTCTTGGGTACCCTAAATGTGCCTAGTAGTGCCTCCAGGAGGCAATCTTACCACGGATGAGGATTCAGGACCCAGTCCTGTGGCCCTTGAGGTCAGGTCTGCTGGAGGCATTTGGGATCCAGCTGGCGCATCCCATTTGCCTGTAATAGGGTCAAAGCTTGCACTGTAATTTTAGCAGAAGGAGGCCACTTTTGGTTTTAAAATAGTTTTAAATTTAAAAAATGAATTAAGTGGAAGGATGAAAGGCGTGAGGAATCTTGGCAGCCTTGGGATAATTATTTTAAAACCAGCTCCCATTTCTCAAGTCCTCCGCAGCACCAGGCCTGTGGTGCTGCTATCCCTGGGAGGCCGGCCAAGAGCTCTGGCAGGGCTGGTGGTATCAGGCCTATTGTACCGCCTCCAGGTGGCCACCACTATGCTCATCCCTCCCTCCCTCGGGCCCAGCTGCTCTGGGAAAGAGCAGGCGGGTTATCGGACAAATCCAGCTTCAAATTCTGCTCAGCCACATGCCTATTTAATCTCCCCCAGCCTCATCTTTCTCATCTGTAACATAGGGTTAATGACAGCTCTTGGGTCATAGGGAGAGAGTCAGACACTTGCCCCAAGCCCCTTACCTGCCTTCAGAGGGCCATTACTAGCGTTACTTTCCCCAAGCTGAGCAAACGCTGTCCTCCAGACACTATCCCTTTAACCATCATCAACATGGAAGGAGAAGACGGTCCCTAGATGAGGCCAGGAGTGCCTGCAGGAGTAAAACGGTCTGACCCTGTTCAGGAGCAGCCCTTGGCGAGGGACCTGTGTCCCTGGTGCCCCGACACACTGCTGAGAGGTATGCCCCGAGCATGAGAGTGGAAAGGGGGATTGTCAACAGAGCAAACCTCTCCCTCCCCTGCCTCCCTGGGCTTGAAGCTAGAGGTCTGAGGCCCAATTCCGCCCTCTCCTCATGGCCTCAGCCAAAGCCCAGAAGTGTCGCATGAGCTTGGAGTGCCCTCCTGGTATAGTGACCATGACAAGCTATGGCCAAAGTGATTAGACTGGCCCCGCCAGTACCTGTAGGTTGGCCTCCTTCCCAAGGATGTTCAGGCACATCCTGAATATGCCTCCTTTCCAGGCGTGCCCTGGTCCATCTCTCCAAAAACCTTGACCCTGCATCCCCTCAGCTCTCCCTTCACAACCTCAGGCATACATTTGCTGTCCCAGTTTTACTCCCCTCCCCCACTCCTCAGTGACCCCACTGTCCACCATCCTCCCTGCTCTGGCTCATCTGGGGTGCAGCAATAGCTGGGTTTCCAACCCTTCTGGACTTGGGTTGGGACTATGGTGAGTCCAGCAAGGCACTTCAGGTGCACATTTAAGGAGACGTGCACTCTCAATGTCATTTAGATACAGGGTTGGGACCTGAGGGTGCATGCCTCTTTAAATTTTGCACTCTGAGAGATCACTTCTCTCACCCCAGCCCCATCATGCCTCAGACTCCTTAGATACTCCCCCCACCCCACCACCTTTCCAAACACTCTCATTAGGTGTCTCAGATCCCACTCTGTGGCTTTCCCCTTCAACAGCATCTCTCCAGGGCTGTGTCCTGGTTCTGGGCTGGATATCTCACTGAGTATCCTCTCCTTCCTGCCCCTCAGCCTCACCTATTACCTTGAATGAAGATGCTTCAAACCTTCCTCCACCCTCTACCTCTCTTCTTGGCTCAGACCCCAACACCCTACTCCTTCCTAGCACTCCTCTCCAGGGCCCCACAAAAGCTGTGTGTCCCTCCTGGTCTCCTCTTGCCCAGGCTTTCCTGTCACCGCTCTCTACCCAGGGACATATTCTGCACTCCCTCACCTCCCTCCCTCATTGATAGCTAAATGCTATCTAAATCGCTCTCATTTAGCCCCCTGCTCCCAGCCTCCACCACCCTGTTTTCTCCTGGCCGCTGGCCACCATCTCCCCCTGCTGCCACTCCTGCCTGCCTCCCAGCACTCCCCAGGGATCTCCGCCTTTGCACATCTGGCCTCACCCTCCCTTTACTCCAGATCCTTCCTGACTCCACTAGCCTTGGAGAGAGTTCCAGGCCCTCCCCCAGGCCTCCAGCCCCACTGGTGCGTCTCCACTCCACAGACACCCCGGGCTCTCACCTGGGAGCTGGCACCCCTGCTCTTTCTGCTCAAACACACTGTTCCCATCTCTCTGCCTTGGAACACTGGTTGGAATTTAATCCCTTCACCAGATGAAGAGATCACAGTCTGAGCTTAGTGCCCATGGCCTTCTCAACATCCCGTGCTTGACTCATCACCATGGCCTCTCCGATGTCCAGAAGGGTACTCGATAGAACACAGGCACTCAGTGGGTATTTGTTGCATGAATGATTGAATTTATTAATCAGTGCATGGAGGGATTGTCATGTAGGTTGCTTTGGTGGCTGGGTGGGGATAAAGGGAGATACTACATAAGCTGTAGCCAGTGCCTGCCTATGGCAGCATGTGGCTGGAGGGAGAAGGCCACGTCACCCGCAGCAGGCTGAGTCCCAGTTTTAATGGCCTGGCAGTGAGGTGCGTGCATGGCGGAGGCCCGCAGAAGAGGTAATGCTGAGAGGGCAGCTCTGCCCACTCTTCTAATTATTGCTTGAGTCTTTCTGGGAGTGCCAGCTGCTTGCCCCAGAGAGTTTGGTCTCATCCGTCACAGTGTGAGCTCGGGGTAGGCTGCTGCCACTGCCAGTGGGGAAGACAAGAGGAGGTTCCCAGGGGCCTTTGGGTCTTGGAGAGCAGAGGCAGCCTCAGGCTTGGACCACACTCGGCTCAGGTCCCTTCCTGTCCCCAGGGCTGCTGAAAGGTGTCCTCCGACTTGAGGGTCCCGTCAAGAAGCCTCCAGCATGGCCAAGGAGCAAGCCAACTGAAGGAGGGTCCACAGCAACCCCAGGCGGGGAGCCTAGGATGGTTTGGTGTCTGCTGACATGGAAGCCCTTGGGAAAATGGTGCCCGGGTGACTGGCTGGGCAGGTAGACAGCTCAGGCCCGGAAGGAGGCCTTGACCACACGGCCCTTCAGTGGCTGTGGCGGCCGGAAGTTGTTCACCATGTGGATCCTCTCATCCTCCTCTGAGGTGAAAAGCAGGCTCCGGAATTTCTCCATCTTAAGGCAGAAGAGATACTAAGGGCAGAATTGGGGAGCTGTAGTCCCCTCTGACCCCAGACATATCATCTGGCATACCCTGCCCAGCCAGCTCTGCCCCTCTCGCCTCCTGTCCCTATTTCCCCCCACTCATTTCATGTTTGGACCCCCAAGCTCAGTGACTTATTCACTAAAGAGCCTCTGAACCTGGGTCCTATTCGTGTAGCTCCAGTTCTAATCTTCACTCTAGCTAAGAATTATCTGCAAATGCAGCATTCAGATTCTAGCATGCTAGGGGCGGTCCCAGGATCCAGGGATCTCTGCTTCTAGCAATGACTAACAACCAAGCTGACTCCCACCCAAGAATCTGATCATTTAGTAGCCAAAAATGGGAACCTTGATGGTGGGACCGCAGGCTGTGGGCTGCTATGGTCATGCTGCCCAGGTGTGCCTGAGTGTCACCTCCCTCCATCTGCTCCTCTGGGAGGACTCACCTGCCTCTCAGAGATACGGATGGGCTCCCGGAGCACAATCCAGGTGACACTCTCGCTCAGCGGTGGTGTCGTCAGGGACCCGGGGTAGGTCCAGTAGTGCCGGCTGGCAGGCAGGAGGCACTTGGGGTTGAAGCAGCTGAACTGGGCCTTGGTGCCCTGGGCCAAGGTGGGGGACCCAGGAATCAGCATAGACCTCCCACCAGGATGAGAGTAGCACCTTCCCAGCCCATTTCTGTCAATAGGATTTAGGCTTATATGGCCCAGTGATGCAAACTGTGAGCAAATGTCTATGATCCCAGAGGCCATCACCCATCCTTTTGCATTAGAAAGCTGTGGCTCCTAAAGCTCTCAGGGCACCATGTTCTCTCCTTTGCCCTCGACAAACCTTAGTGGTGCTGCCTGTCGGAGGCCCATTAATGTGATAAGCATCTTATGAATCCTATACCCAACCAGACGGCACCCTTGGGCACCCAGCAGGGCCATGGACCCTGAGGATGCCCCACAGCTGTGGACCTGCACCCTTCACCTCTGCAAGGGTCTGCTGCAGGGAGGAGTGGGAGGCCCCACTCCATGATCTAACCTGGTTCTCCCTCCCCTCCCAGGCTGCTCTGGATCAAGGGCACCGACCCCTGGTCTCACCTTAAACCGAACCATGTAGAGGGCATCTGTCAGACGGTTCATGCTGGGGTGCTCATCCCCCGTCTGTCAGAGAGAAGGCAGTGTGAGCCCAGAATTCACTATGTTCTGGGACTAGGGGTGGTACCAGGCCTCCCATGGCCCTCTGGGTCCCAGGTAACCCCCTCACCTCCAGGAAGACACCGACCACAGCCAGGCCATCGGGCGCTGAAGCCGCCTCCCCAAAGGTGCTGTACTTCTTGGCATTCCAATGAACCAGGTGCAGCTACAGGGCAACAACAGGCCAGGCCAGTGCTTAGTACCTCCCAGGGTCTGTGAGAGTTCAGGGCTAGGTTTCCCTCACTCCCACAGGACTCCTGGGCCCCTGCAGGAGGGGCTCCTCTGGGAGCCATGGGTCAAAGATAGCATTAACCCTGTTCTAGGTCTGACCCTTTCCTGAGCCCCAAGGGACCAAAGAGCTCAAGCCCTGCCCTCCATGAACTGTGAAATAGATAATGACCATCTAACGTGACACCTCCCTGAGGAAGTGGATCCTGCAGCTGAGGCCAAAGAATCAGAAGAGGGTTACCCAATGGTACTCTCGGGGCAAGGTATTTCAGGCAGAAAGAACAGCATAGGTAAATGCCTAGAGGTATGAGAGAGCCAAGCTTCCCAGGTGGCTCAGTGGTAGAGAATCCGCCTGCCAATGCAGGAGACACAGGGGATGTGGGTTCGATCCCTGGGTCCAGGAGATGCCCTGGAGAAGGAAATGGCAACCCACTCTGGTATTCTTGCCTGGAGAATCCCATGGACAGAGAAGCCTGGCGAACTGCAGTTGATGGGGTTGCAAAAGAGTAGGATAAGACTTAGTGACTAAACAATAACAACAGCAACATGAAAGAGCCAGGTGTGGGCAGAGATTCATTACATGCAGGTCAGAATGCGAAAAGGTCAAGGTGAGATGAGGCCAGGCAAAGCCAGGTCACGCAGGCCCTTGAATGCCAGGCTTACTCCTTGAAGGGTTGTTGCAAGGCTGTGATGGGACTGGATTTGCCCTTCAGAAAATTCCTTCTGGACATACAGATCAGCACAACAGTGGGCCAATTTCAAGTGGAAGACCCTGTGCTGAGGGTGAGTGGAGGTCCCCTAGGGGACTTCACTCCCTCCAGTGCCCCACACTGGGCACCTAGCAAACCCCTGACTCCCCAGTAGCCTACTCCTTCCCCCATCAGGCAGAGGAGGGTCTTACCTCGCTGGGGAATGACTTGCCATCCACCGTGTGCTCGGAGCCCACACCGTGCTTCTTGCCCCAGTGGAAATGGAATTGCTTAAGCCGGTAGGGCCCATCCAGGGGGCCCCCAGACACCACTGTGGGGAGAAGGGGGACCTGTAGCAATAGCCGTGAGAGACCCCACACTGCCTGAAGGTGGCAGTACTACCATCAGGGCAGTGCCCAGAAGGGAGATAAACTTTTCATTTGGAACATTCCTGGGGCTAAATGGACTTGGATCAGTCCCCATGCAGTTCCCTATGCCCTTGACTGGGCCAGGGCAGAAATCCTGGAGACCTGTAGGTGGCAGAGGAGTCTGGTACTGACAGGGTACATCCTTCCATCAGGTTATCCTCCCCACTCCTGCCTACTTTCCAGTGGAAGCTGGAATGTTGCTTCTCAGATCCCCTTCACCATTAACGGTAGACGTCCTATGCCTACAGCCCTGACTCAGAGCTGGGTCAGAAGGATTCTCTTCTTTAGTCTTCCTGGTAACTCAGGACAGAACCTATTATTATTCCTATTGTATAAAGGAGGAACCGAGAGACAGAGAGGGCAAGTCTTTGCCCAAGGTCACACACAGCAAGGCACTGAGCTAAGATATAAGCCCACATCTACTTCATGTAAGTCCAGAGCCCAGGGCCCTAATCACTAGGCTGTGTTGCCTGCCCAGAACCTGGTGGCTCCCCAGGACCTGACGTCCAGAGGCCAGCTTCTGAGGGTCCCCACTCCAAGGGTCAGGCCCCTGTCTTGACCAGAGTCCCACCCTCATGGCCTCTTTGGCAGGGCCAATTTATGCTGGTTTTGTGACTTTCCTACTCTGATACCCAGTGAGCAGAGGCCACACACAAGGCCTCCTGGGACTGATTGAATTTCTAGCTGAAATAGATCTAGCAGTGGAGGGAGCCCCCACCAGGCCTGAATGTGAGCTCCTGGATCAGGTGACAGCCGTGGGCTCAGAGTTCCACTAGGCCCCTCCAGGATGGGTGACCAGGGCAGGGCCCTGACCCCTGTGGGCCCCTCGAGGAGGAGGATAATGGGACAGCCCAGAGGCCCTGTCTCGCTGTCCTGCCTCACCTGAGCAGCAGGTCTGTCCATGGCAATGCTGGGTGGTTAACTGAGCCTGAAGGTGGTGGCTCTGGGTTGAGGCCCAATGAGGATGCCTCCATCCTGGGGAGGGCCGACAGACTGAGCTTCTGATATGGACTGTGGAGGCTCACTCTTCCGAGCATGCCCCACCTGGGACTCCATAGTGTAACCTCCTAGAGAGTGACCTCCCTCCCTAACACTTGGGCTTGGCTTCCTCAGCCTGCTCTCTGCATCCTGACCACAGAACACACTGCCGTTCACGGTGTACTTACTATGTGTCAGGCACTCTGCAGACATCAACCCCCACAGTGGCCTAGAGGGGGACACATTGTTATCCCCCTGGCCAGATGTGGCACAGAGGCTCGAAAAGGTAGGTCTCTCGCCTAAGGTCACATAGCTGGGAAGTGGCAGAGCCCCAGCTCTCTCACTCCTAAGCCTACTTTTTTTCCACTGGGACCCTAACCCCTCAGGCCTGGGCAATCTACTAAGGGAGGGAACCCCAGCCAGGCTAGAAAGTGAGCCCCTGGATCTGTAGTCCAGAGGAATGCTCCCTTGGGCCTTCCCTACCAAGAGTGGCCTTCACTGAGCTACTTATGTCTGAATTGAGCCCTCAGTGCCCTTTGAAGGTTATTTGGAAGGTCCAGTCACCAGAAAACTACTCCTTCACAAACTGTGATCTTAGATGCTTCCCTGGTGGCTTAGTGGTAAAGAATCTGCCAGTTCAGGAGATGCAGATTCGATCCCTGGGTTGGAAAGATTCCCTGGAGAAAGAAATGGCAACCCACTCCAGTATTCTTGCCTGGGAAATCCCAGAGGACAGAGGAGCCTGGCGGGCTACATTCCACAGGGTCGCTAAGAGTTGGACATGACTTAGTGACTAAACAACAACAGTGTCATCAAGAGCCCCATGTCCCTGCATAAAGCTCTGGGTGAGAGCCTTTTACTTAGAATTCAGTACCAGGGATTCTGTGTCTCTTCTGAGGATCTGCTGCATTTCCTCCCTTCTGCAGCAAGAAATATAACTCATCTTCTTTCCTTTTTTTCCTAGCCTACCAGAGAACTCGGGACTAAGCAAATAAGATCATTCCTATCTGGCTTTCCTCCTCTTGTCTGCCTTTTGATTCTCTATTTGAAACTTGAGTTCCCTGAGTACTTTCATTGCATGTATTAGGGGGCAGGGGTCAGAGACAGAGGGGCAGAGTACCAGTCACTTCCTTATGTAAGAAAATTTAGCAGGTTCCCTCCTTGTTCCACTCGACCCCTCACAGGCCTGGTCATAAAGACAAAAATCCCTATACTAAGGAGCACTCCCAAGCCTTCTGTCTAGGAATTTATCATGGAGGAACCCTCTAATCCCAGGGCAAAGAGACCCTGGAAGGAGCTGCCACAAGTTCCCACTGGACTCCCTTTGGTCCAAGATGGTTGGGATTTGAGGCCGTAGTTGGGCTGGAGACTTCAGAGTAGGACCAGGCAGGTTCTGGCCCTTCCCAGCTTACTAAGTTTCTGCTAGCCCATCTTAGAGGCAGGTTCTTAAGAGGAATAAAACAACTGCCTATGACCTTAACAAGGTGCCTGGCACGCGGAACATTTTAGCTCCATTCTCTTTCTGCTGGGGTTAACCAGATCACACACAGAGGAGGGTTTGGCCTTAGGCCACACAGCAGGTCAGTGATGGGGCAGGGAGAGGAAACAAACCCGACCTCAAGAACTAAATGAAAGAGAAGAAAGAGAATTTGTATTTCTTGTGCATCTACTAAATGCCGGCACTACAGACATCACTCCAGGTTTTTCATTTTTCCTCTCTGTGACCCCAGGGAGAGAAACAGGGTCTTAATGCCCCCTATTTTATGCATCAGGAGACTGAGGCCTCACAGCTGGTGAAAAGTGGAGCCTTCCTTTCCCAGCATGGCGTTCTGCCCTTCTTGACCCTGCCCCAATCAGGTTAGGATCCCAGGGAGAAGAGTGCCAGCAGCCGGCAGGGATCACTTACCAGTTCGGTCATCGCTGTCATTGAAGTCCACTTGGACAGAGTGGCCATTGTTGGCGATGCTGAGGGATGTGCAGGACTCATAGGAAATCTCCAGTGGCTTCAGGCTGGGTGAGTATACAGCCTGGCTAGATATGATATTGATTGGTGACTGGCGTTCTCCCTGGGCAATGGGATACAGCTTGTGCCAGTGTGAGGGGCCTGCAGATGGTGGGGAGAGGGCAAGGATTCAGGCCAGCCCGGATCTCAGGGCTGCATCTGTGGGGGATGGTCTCCGTGCTATAACCTTTCAGAGGTCAGCCTCTGCTATGGAGTCAGACAGTCTGGAGCGTCACTCACAGCTCTGCCATTTCCCCTCTTAGCCTCCATTTTCTTGTCTGTGAAATGGCCTCCCCAAAGCTCTCTACTCATAGCTGATAGGAGATCCAGAGAGCTAACATGCGGAAGGGAGTGCACAAAAGCTACAGGCTCAGGGGCAGTTTGGGGTAGCAGGTCCTCCCCAGCACCCAGCATATGTTTAGAGAGGTCCCCAGGTTCTCGAGGTCCCTGACCTTACCCTACCGTGTGTCTGGCCTCTTCTTGCATCTGACCAAGTTCCCGTTGGTATTCATAATAACAATAACAAAAGCTCACATCAACTTCACTTTGGTTCTATGACATGCATTTGCTTCTCATAATAGTCTTGTCATGTAGAGCCAAGTGTGATTCCCATTTCACAGATGAGGGCACTGAGGGTCACTTGTGCACATGTGCATGCACACTTGGGTACAGGAGTAAACACACAGTATGTGCATGCCTTGCCCCCAGCTGCCCTCCTTGGGCATGTACAGGTCCAGGGAGATTTTCATGTGCACACACATACGTGCACAGTGGCCTGAGCTCACCGCTTCCAGAGCAGGCAGGCCCAGTAACACAAGTGTACAAGTGTGCAGCCTTTCCAAGTATCTCTGACACACACATAGGCACCCTCACACAAAGATACCCCCTGTTGCAAATCTGGGTCTGCACTAAGAGACTACAGCAAAACACATGCTCGTGCACACACATGCACACCTGTGTGCACACCCACGAGCACCCACCACCTGCCTCCCAGAGATTCCATCTGCAGCCGAGAGGCTCGGCATCTCCCTGGGGAACATCCTGAGATGCAGCCTATTTTTAGAGCCACTGCCGGCTGGTGCTTCTCCCCGTTTTTGGCTTCTTAAGTTTTCCTGAGAAAACAGCAGCAGGTGCCGACAGAGCTGTGTCCCCAGTGGATGACTCAGAAGCGCGGCCCAGACCCACTGTGGGTTATTTTTGAAGTCCTGTGAGCATGCCACATGCCGGCACCTCCATCCTCTGTCCTTCCCACCCTCACTGTCCCTAGGCTGGGTGATCCAGGACTGGGTGAGGCACAGCAGCTTCAGGGAGGCCAGCTACGGGGCAGATCTAATGTGATACTGGACATTCAGTGCTGGTGGTCAGGACTAGCAAGAAGGCTAGAGTCAGGGGACTTTGACTCTGGGGAAGGCATCCGGAAACTGACTGGGAGCAGGAGCTGGGCGTGGGGGGAGAGAATCTTCTAGGAGGGTCCTGTCAACCTGCCCCTTCTCTGNACCACCTGCCTCCCAGAGATTCCATCTGCAGCCGAGAGGCTCGGCATCTCCCTGGGGAACATCCTGAGATGCAGCCTATTTTTAGAGCCACTGCCGGCTGGTGCTTCTCCCCGTTTTTGGCTTCTTAAGTTTTCCTGAGAAAACAGCAGCAGGTGCCGACAGAGCTGTGTCCCCAGTGGATGACTCAGAAGCGCGGCCCAGACCCACTGTGGGTTATTTTTGAAGTCCTGTGAGCATGCCACATGCCGGCACCTCCATCCTCTGTCCTTCCCACCCTCACTGTCCCTAGGCTGGGTGATCCAGGACTGGGTGAGGCACAGCAGCTTCAGGGAGGCCAGCTACGGGGCAGATCTAATGTGATACTGGACATTCAGTGCTGGTGGTCAGGACTAGCAAGAAGGCTAGAGTCAGGGGACTTTGACTCTGGGGAAGGCATCCGGAAACTGACTGGGAGCAGGAGCTGGGCGTGGGGGGAGAGAATCTTCTAGGAGGGTCCTGTCAACCTGCCCCTTCTCTGCCTCTCTCTGCATCTCTGTGGATCTCTGTTGCCTTTTTCTGAAAATCTCTTTCTAGCTTTCACATGTCCAAACAGAGTTTTCCCCTTCAAAATATGCTCCTGTGTGCTTGGGAACTCAGAGAGGAGGCAAAGACCCCACAGCACCTCCCTAACTCTCTCTGGCCCAACTGTAACCTCCAGACACCCAGACTTGGTACCCAGGACCCTCATCCACCCCTCACAGAGTGCCTGCCTCTCTGCAGATAAGTAGGGATGGGGGTGTTCCTACCACCAGCACTCCCCTTCTCCCCGCCCCCATCTGCCTTGCCTGCGTTTCCTTTGGATCTTGGTTCCTCAGGGAAAGCTAAGAACCCTTATCCCACATCCCCACCCCACCTTGGTAAGAAATAGCCTCAAAGGAACTGCCCTGCTGCAGACCCACACTCAAGTGGTCTGGCTCTCACTGTCTGCCTCTTCTCCCTTCCTCTGCATCTTAAGGAAGAAACTGAGGCAGGATCGAGGAGCTATTTTCTCCCGGTCAGACCAGGAGGCTGATGTGGGCTACCGGTTCCCTTGTCTCACACGGGGACGTGCTCAGACACCCTGCCAGAGGCAGACACGCAGAGACATCCATGCGCCCTTAGATGCTCCCTTCCTTCACATACCTGCCGACTCGAAAGCTTGGACACTTCGACGGGCAAACTCTGCCGGGGACACCGCGCCCTTGCCCACGCGGAGCCCAGTTCCCAGGAGGTCACTGCACACCAGCCATGCGCGCTCCCCGCACATACACCGCGCAGCGCGCTGCGTTCAGCCCGCCCCCAGCTGCCCTGGGCTACCTCCACCCGCTGCGCACTCCAGTGGGGGATGAGTGAGTGAGTGTCCGGCCCGGGTCCCAGCGAGCTGGGTCGTCAGGGGCTGCGCGGAGGAGGAGGCAGGACGCGCTTGGCCGCGGGTGGCTTGCTGGCGGCGGGGCCGGACGGAGAGCAGCGCGCACTTTGCGCCAGGTGCGGGGGAGCCAGGGCTCTGACCCGGCGGGTGGGCTGGGCTCTGGGGGCTGGATGGGAGAAGGATCCCGTCTCGCCTGGAGGATAGAGGGCTTGCAGGTCCCGCTGGGTGGGAGGGTCAGGGGCGAGTCCCAGTGGATGGGGGCTGGCTGGGATCTGTGCCTACCGTCGTTCTGGCCGTAGCCCCAGCCGTGGTGGCCGGTCATGCCGCTGCCGTCACCTGCCGGCTCGGCTCAGTTCTGCTCGCTCGGGCTGCGGCTCCGGCCCCGCTTGCTGCTGCGGAGCAGCCTCTTAAAGCGGCGGCAGGCGGGAGGAGCGGTTCCCAGGGGACCCGCCCCCCCACCACCCCCGAG
>SJYA01002795.1:1628574-1675290 GCA_006410615.1 Neotragus moschatus | reverse complement strand
GCCGGTTGAACCCTGAGTTGAGATGCGGACTGTGTGGGGGTGTCAAGGGGACCTAAACCCCACTCCCACCGTGACCCCGGCCGAGCACTGTTCCTCCTTCCCTCCAGCAAGTGTACAGCCTCTGGGGCAGGAGAAGCCACCCATCATGAGGGCTGCCTCCGTTTCGCCACACCCCACCGTCCCCCAGGCTTGTCCCTGGGCGGTAAATCCCACCACCGGAGACCTGGGCTCTGGGCCCCGAGTCCTCTTGGATGGGGACCCCTTGAAACTGCAAACTGCACTGACCATCAAGTGTCCAGGAGTGGAGTTTCCCCTGTTTGGTGAAGGATCCCGGTGCTGGGCCAAGCTTTGGATCCTTCCTGTTTCCTAACCCTCTCAGCTTTCCTACAACAATGGGTGGTATACTTCCATTAGCCTGATTGCCTAAAACAGGAGACTGAGGCCCAGAGAGGTGCAGATCTTCCAGCTAGAGAGTGAGGACTTTACTCTCAGTTTGTCTCACTCCTGGATTCTTGCGCTCTTCCCTACTTTCCCTTGGTGTAGGGGTGAGGGGGCGGGCAAAGGAGTCCTGTGGTTGTGGGGGTCTGGGAGCCCTGGGGGAGGAGGAGGGCTTAGGCAGAACCACAGTCTCATAATGGGAGTGGGGAGTTTGGGCTATAACCACTGGGCATTAAGGCAGACAGATCCCAGGGAACTTCCCTGGTGGTCCAGAAGCTGAGACTCTGTACTCCCAATGCAGGGGGCCAGGGTTCGATGGACCCCTGGTCAGGGAACTAGATTCTACATGCCACAACTAAGGATCCCATGTGCCGCAATGAAAACTTGATGCAGCCAAATAAATGCTTAAAAAAATGGACCCACAGAACACCAGCTGGCTCCCGCCATGGAACTCAGTATGAGGCCCTACCTCTACCCTCTGCTTCTCTTCCTTGCTTTCTCCACTGTCCAGGTCTCTGCCTATTTCTTTATAGCTCACTGTTTGTCCCTCCTTTCCTTGCCTTGCCATGACGTTCGGCACACCTGCTGGGAACTCGGGCCCTCCTCCTTGCACTCAATCTCAGTATCTGCCTTGGCCCAACGTTTTCCCATCCACAAGCCCTGGTCCTTGCTGCGCCCTCCACCTGGGACGTCCTCTGTCTTCCACCCACTGGCTCCATCCGGCCCAATCTGATTCATCTGAGCACGTGGCCTTATGCCAAGGATAGGGCTTGTCTCTGGCTAGGCCTCAGCAGGCACTTTTGGGAAGACAAACAGATGGGTGGAGGGAAGAAGAGACAAATGATCCCACCCAGGGATTTGTACCCAACCAGAGTTGAAGGACCATTTGTGAAATCTCCACTGGTCTGACCGCTACCAGAAGGAGACTATTTCAGACCCTGTTGTTGGCTGACCTTGTGAGGGAATCTGCCATCTTGTCTGCCAGGCTCCCCTATATCTGTGTGGCTGTCTTGGTTTCCATTTCTTAGGCCCCAAACCCCTCAGGTCCCCGAGCAGAGTTGTGGAGATTAAGTGACAACTGGTTGGCTAGGCCAAGGTCAGTCAGTGACCTCCCAGCACTGCCTAGACACCTCTCCTTGACCCAGGAGCTGGAAGGGGCCCTTAATAAAAATCTGACTCTAAGACAGGGGGCAGAGGATCATAACAGATATGCAGAGGGTAGCCCCCAAGACTGCCTCTGGTCATCTCCCAGAAGAGCCAGCCACCTTTCTCCTGGAGGAGCTGCAACACTCTCAGAGCCTGGGGTTGGGCCCAAATGTGTCTACTTCATTGACCTACTTCCCCCTCACTGTGACCCAGACATTTCCATATTTATAGTACTAAAAAAAAAATGGAATTACTTATATGGCATTGAATCGAGCTTCATTCTCACAGTAGCCCCACTTTGTAGATGAGGAAAGCAGGGCTCAGAGGAGCTGAGTTAGGGTGCACAGTGAGTGACAGAGCTAGGATAAAAACCCAGGGCTGCTGAGTCCCTTATTCAACATGTTTAAAATCACCAGGAGCGGGGAGGAAGTGGATTTGAAATTTGATTGTCATTTGTGTAGACAGGTAAGACTTCCTCTACAGTGACTGAAGAGAAGCTAGGGAGAGTGCCTCCTGGGTGGAGACTGGGAGCCTGGAAGGGTGGGAGAGGGTGCAGAATGGGAATGGGAGGGACACCTTTTACTGCTCACTCCTTCAGAAAGAATTAAAATATTGCCTCTTTAACAACCAAATAAAAGTTGATCCAGTTCTTTCCTTCCTGCATTCTGTCTTTGGGAGTTTTCTCTAGGTGGTGGAGAGCTGGGAACTCAGGTAGGTGAGAGGAGCTGATGGAGTCTGCCTGTCTGAGGTGAAGCCTCAGTTGCTCCTGTAGCCCATTCAGGTCAACTTGGGAAAGACTGTGCCCCCATTCAGGCACATCTTATCTCAATTACATGCTGTCTTTAAAACGGAACTGGGGACTTCCCTGGCAGTCTAGAGATTAGGACTGTGCTCCCAATGCAGGAGGCGTAGGTTCGATCCCTGGTCAGGGAATTAAGATCCCATATGCCATACAACTCAGCCAAAAAATAAAATAAAATAAATAAAAAGTGGAATTTAAAAAAAAAGAATTGATTTCACTGCTCTGGAGTTTATTTTTTGGTCTCATTGGTATCAGTGGCCTCCTGGATTTCACTCTTTCTCGGGGAGAGGAAGTGTAGGCATGTGAGAGCTATGATGAAGGGCTGGGGGAGCATTGCACAGCCACACCTCATTCATCCTGACCTTGACCAGCTCTCACTTCCCCTCTCAAAGACACAAGTGTCTTTACTCTACAGTAACGAGGTGATTAGGGCATCATCCCTGCCCTACCCAAACTCATGGGATCCCTGTGAGTTTCAGTTGAGACAGTAGCTGTCCAGTGCTGCACCAACAGGCAGAATTATGCCTGCTCTTCACTGTGTGTTGTGCCCAGGGCCAACAGGCCAGACTGGAAACCCTGTGACCTAGAGACTCTAAGATGAAAATTATAGCTTCTTAGGTTTTTTTGTTTTGTTTTGTTTTTTTCAAAAAATTTCCACACCAAGTATATAGAAACAATGGAAACAGTGAGACTTTAGTTTCTTGGGCTCCAAAATCACTATGGATGGTGACTGCAGCCATGAAATTAAAAGATGCTTGCTCCTTGAAAGAAAAGCAATGACAAACTTAGCGTATTAAAAAGCAGAGACATTACTTTGCCTCCAAAGGTCCATATAGTCAAAGCTATGGTTTTTCCAATAGTCATGTACAGATGTGAGAGCTGGACAAAAAAAAANATGAGACTTTAGTTTCTTGGGCTCCAAAATCACTATGGATGGTGACTGCAGCCATGAAATTAAAAGATGCTTGCTCCTTGAAAGAAAAGCAATGACAAACTTAGCGTATTAAAAAGCAGAGACATTACTTTGCCTCCAAAGGTCCATATAGTCAAAGCTATGGTTTTTCCAATAGTCATGTACAGATGTGAGAGCTGGACAAAAAAAAAGGCTGAGCCCTGAAGAACAGATGCCTCTGAACTGTGGTGCTGGAGAAGACTCTTGAGAGTCCCTTGGACAGCAAGGAGATCCAACCAGTCTATCCAAAAGGAAATCAACTCTGAATATTCATTGGAAGGACTAATGCTGAAGCTGAAGCTCCAATACTTTGGCCACCTGATGCAAAGAGCCGACTCATTGGAAAAGGCTCTGATACTAGGAGAGACTGAAGGCAAGAGAAGGGGGTGACAGAGGATGAGATGGTTGGAATGGCATCACTGACTCAGTGGACATGAGTTTGAGCAAATTCCTGGAGATGGTGAAGGACAGGGAAGCCTGGTGTCCTGCAGTCCATGGGCTTGCAAAAAGTCAGACACGACTGAGTGACTGAATAACAACAACAAGTGTGTATGTGTATGCACTCACAAGTGGAATGAATCTGGGCTGTGAACTCAGACAGACCTGGTCCTGGCTCCCAGCATCACTAGCTGTGTGATCTGGGGTGAGTTGCTTCACCTCTTAGCCTGTTTTCTGATCTGTCAGATGGGAACAGAGAGTCAAGAGGGCTAATAGATAGGATGGTTGGATGAGCATATCTGTGAGACTCCTAGAACAAAGTGTGTACTCCTCAGACCTCTGTTCTTTCCCCTTTTCCTTAGTTTTTTGGGGAAATTTAAAACCCCAAACATTCATTTTCCAGTTATAGGAGTGGCACCTATTTATTATAGAAAATTCGGGAGAATCAGTAGTAAAAAAAATTCACTGGTCATATTACCACCCAAGAATCACCACTGTAAACACTGTAGTGACCATCCTACCAAGATTTTTCAGTATGTGTTGTGCTCAGTCACTCAGTCATATCTTTGACTCTTTGAGACCCTGTGGACTGTAGCCCACCAGGCTCTTCTGTCCATGGGATTCTCCAGGCAAGAATACTGGCATGGGTTGCCATTTCCTCCTCCAGGGGATCTTCCTGACCCAGTGGGTTGAACCCATGTTTCCTGTGCCTCCTGCATTGGCAGGCAAGTTCTTTACCACTAGCACTACCTGGGAAGACAATATATTTTCAATTCAGTTGCTCAGTCATGTCCGACTCTTTGCAACCCCCTGAATTGCAGCATGCCAGGCCTCCCTGTCCATCACCATCTTCCGGAGTTCACTCAGACTCACATCCATCGAGGTGGTGATGCCATCCAGCCATCTCATCCTCTGTCATCCCCTTCTCCTTCTGCCCCCAATCCCTCCCAGCANGGTTCCGGCCTGGGGCCCCGGTGCTTCTCGAGGGCCGGCACTCGCCTTCCCCGAGGGGCGCGCCCGCCCGCTCGCCACGCGGTGTGCAGGGCGAGGTGCACCGCCCCCAGCGTCCGCCGGGTCACCGCGGCGGCTGCCGGTTCCGCCTCGCTGTGCTTATGTTTTTGCAGAATGAGGGGCTCGGGACTACCACATCTGGGCCGCCGAGGGCAGCACCGAATGTTAGCTTTGTTCTAAACCGGCGCTGTCCAGTAGAAATATAATGCCAGTCTCATGTGAACCACATACCTAGTTATATATATGTGTATATATAACACATGTATATATGTGTATGTGTATATATAACAATTATATTTGTAGTCACATTAAAAAAGACAAAGAAACAAGTGAAAATAATTTTAATAATTTTAAAAAATTAATAATTTTGTTTAACCCAGTATGTGCAAAATATTAACTATTTAAACGCATAATCAGTATAAAAAGTTATTAGAGATATTTTACAATTTTTTCATTCTGTCCTCAGAATCCAACATTTTACACTTTTGGCGCGTCTCAAATTGGACTAGCCTTATTTCTAGTGCCCAGTAGCCACATGTGGCTAATGGACTAATGCATATCTACTTAATGGACTGTAGGTCTAAGCCATCAGGCTGCTGCTGCTAAGTTGCTTCAGTCGTGTCCGACTCTGTGCGACCCGATAGACTAGACGGCAGCCCACCAGGCTCCGCCGTCCCTGGGATTCTCCAGGCAAGAACACTGGAGTGCTTAGTCCTTGACTACTTCGTCTCCCATGCCTTGTCTCCTAACACTCCCCATTCCTTATTTATTGAGCGACTGAACTGAACTGAACTGAAAAGGCTTCCTTGGTGGCTTGGCCGTAAAACATTCACCTGCAATGCGGGAGACCATCTACAATGCAGGAGACGTGGGTTTCATCCCTGGGTTGGGAAGATCCCCTGGAGAAGGAAATGACAACCCACTCCAGTATTCTTGCCTGGGAAATCCCATGGACAGAGGAGCCTGGCGGGCTGTCGTCTCTGGGGTCACAAAAGAGCTGGACATGACTTAGAGACTAAACCACCACNGGAGACGTGGGTTTCATCCCTGGGTTGGGAAGATCCCCTGGAGAAGGAAATGACAACCCACTCCAGTATTCTTGCCTGGGAAATCCCATGGACAGAGGAGCCTGGCGGGCTGTCGTCTCTGGGGTCACAAAAGAGCTGGACATGACTTAGAGACTAAACCACCACCAAAGGCAGCAGAAACAGCACAACTATATGGCCTCCCTCCTTTCTGAAGACCCACAACCCAGAAGTTACAGTATGTCCGTAAGGACTGGAACTCGTTTGCACCTCTGGCTTAGTGCTGTTGTTAGGGGCTCTTTGCACTCAGTTGTGAGAGCAGTCTTGAAGGCAGATATTCTGTCCCCTTTATAGATGGAAAAACTGACTCTTAAAAGTTTGATAACCTGCCCTGAGTATCCCATGTGTTTGAACCAGGATGTAAACTCAAGTGTTCTGGCTTTTCTAGAGCTGATAAGGTCTGCTCCCTGGGGAAAGGGAAAGGAAAGTTTCTGGGGAAAGAAGCAAGATGGTAGAGACTTTGTAACCAACTTGGATTCTCTTGTAAATTCTTGGAGATCCTTGTGTTTTGAAGCAGAGGTAACCATATATGACAGAGGTGATAAAATAATTTAGATTACTAAGTAACTGTGACAAAAGAGAGTTTTTACTGAATCCAGTCCATTTAAGGAACAAACAGTGAGAAATGTTTATTGGTTTTTGAAGTGTCAGAGGGAAGCAGTTACAAGCAAGATTGTGCCACCAGCTAGCAGTCAGCAGGCCCTGCCTTCCTTAGCCAGCAAGAGAATGGGGAGGATTGATTTTTGTTTGGGCCATTTCTTGAAACATATTGCCTAGAGATGCACCAGTATTCTCTTAGGCTCTTTCTCCAACTACCCAAGTATCCATCAACCAAATAAACCGAGTGTCTTCTGTGTGCCCTACTTTCATAGGGAAAAACCAGAGGTTTCCAGTCTGTCTGGTTCTTCTAGACTCATCCTCCATGCACTGACAACTATTCAATGATTATTTATCCTGGGCAAGGCACTGTATCAAGCACTGGGGCTTCAATGGTGAACGTGGGGAGTGGTCTGTGCCCTTATGGAGCTTAGAGTGAAATGGAGAGATGGATGTTCAGCAAACACCAGATGAGGCAGTTACAGTTGTGATTTACTCTGGAGGACGTACAGGCTACATCATAGGAGAGGATATGCTTTAGACAACGGACAGGAAGCAGCTTAAAGTCTCTGTCCTCCAGGCTATGACATTTTTCTAATGATTTGGGCTTCCCCTGTGTTTCCTATACTGACAAGAAAAGACACATTAGGCTTTCTGGGCAAAGGTAGCCATGTTAGCCCAGCTGTCATGATGCCTGTTTGATCACATATCTTGCCCTGTTAATGATATGCTGGTGTGACAAGATGTAACATATATTTCAGGTTATAACACATTTCTAATCCTTATTACATCTTTCTGTTTGTTAATGTATGCGTTTACGAGTCATGCTGTTAGAATTGGGAATAACATTTTAAAGCACTCCTGTAGAAGTCAATGTGAAGGCTTTGCAGCTGGTACTTCAGTTTTCTTGGTAAGCTTTTCTTACTCTTGAACATGTTGTGGTGGATCAGTATTACGTCAAGATCTTAAATTACACTGTATCCCTGTAACTTAAAGAGAAATAAAGTAGAGGATGCATGTGTGCTCAGTTGCTTCAGTTGTGTCCGACTCTTTGCAACCCTGTGGACTGTAACCCTCCAGGCTCCTCTGTCCGTGGCATTCTCCAGGCAAGAATACTGGAGTGGGTTGCCATGTACTCTTCCAGGGAATCTTTGCGACCCAGGGATCGAACCCGTGTCTCCTGCCCTGCAGGCATATTCTTTACCCGTTGAGCCACCTGGGAGGCCCAAATAGAGAATGTTGTTGTTCAGTCACTGAGTCGTGTTTGACTCTTTGCGACCCCATGGACTGCAGCACACTAGGCTTCTCTGCCCTTCACCATCTCCCGGAGCTTGCTCAGACTGATGTCCATTGAGTTGGTGACGCCATTCAACCATTTCATTCTCTGTCATTCCCTTCTCCTGCCTTCAATCTTTCCCAGCATCAGGGTCTTTTCTAATGAGTTGGCTCTTTACAGGTGGCCAAAGTATTGGAGTTTCAGCTTTAGCATCAGCCCTTCCAATGAACGTTCAGGATTGATTTTCTTTAGGATGGACTGGGTGGATCTCCTTGCAATCCAAGGGACACTCAAGAGTCTTCTCCAACACCACTGTTCAAAAGCATCAATTCTTCGGCACTCAGCCTTCTGAGAATAATAGGTTTTAATAATAATAGAGAATCATAGGTTTTAAATCTAAGGTACTTCTCTAATGTTAATGAATATAAAGACTTTCTGACTTGAAAGGAGTAATGGACTAAGAGCTGAAAGACCAAGTGTCTAGTTCTAATTTGACCCCCTCCTTTAACCACGACAGCCTCAAGCTGTCTTAAGTCTCAGGTTACTCAGCTGTGTGATTCCCATAACACCTCCTGCTGTTCCTGTCTCACATATGTGCCATGCGGGTCACATCAGTTATTCGATGCAAGAACACTTTAATGATCACCATTCAAATAAAGTTGTATTTTTGTGGAAGTTTTTAAAATGTTAAATTTGTGTCTTCTTTTGTAGGTTGTGGGGTGATCATGGCCAGGAGGCTCTAGAATCTGCTCATGTTTGCCTAATAAACGCAACAGCCACAGGAACTGAAATCCTTAAAAATTTGGTGCTACCAGGTATGATAGTTTTGTGGTTGTAATTTACTTCTTTAAGGTTTTTAACTAGAAACGTATGTTCTTGACAGACTCTGTTTTGTTTCCCAGGTATTGGTTCATTTACAATTATTGATGGAAATCAGGTCAGCGGAGAAGATGCTGGAAATAAGTATGTTCTCTTTTCATATACATTCATTAGGGAAGGCAGTGCATTGTCATGCAAGAGCAAGGCCTAAATCCCAGCTTCTCCTCCTCAGTCAGGGTGACTTGACTTTCCACCTGAAAGTCAAGTCAGCTCTGTGTTTAGGATTATGGCAAGGATGGAGTGAGTTAATATAGGTAAAGTGCTAGCAAGCTGTCTGGCAAATAGGCTGTTAGTAAAAGATAGCCATCATTACTGTCTTTATTGTTGTTGTTGTTAATGCAAAGAGTAGTCATTACTCCTTAATTTGTGAAATCTGTATCCTTCCTAAGTCCTTGAATTGATTCCTAGGTATTAGTATGTAATTAACAATAAGTATATTTTGGGATTATACGAATAATAAAAACTGCCTTTTATTTGTGGTGTCTTCTAAGCTTGGTCCAGGTATATCTCTACCTACACTACATTGTCTTTATAAAAATGCCATTTTAAAGTTGGCTTGTATATCATTCTTTTTTTTTTTTTTTTTAATTTTTATGTATATCATTCTTTAAAGATGATCATATATAGACTGTCAGGGATTCCCAAATTTGGATTTCAAGCTTCCCTTTTCAGGAGCTTGGAGTCTGGGTTCTCTCATATTTGTCAAAAATCAACAGCAATGAGTAAATACAAGGGAAATCAGATTTTGGTTCATATTGAGCTTGGTTATCCTTTCTTTGGGTAGAGTACCCTGACTCTGAGAAGCAGACTCAGATCTGGGCCTTGGGACATAAGGGTATGTGTGGGAGAAAGCCTGAGTAAATCTGTTATAGTTATCTGCAAGAGCAGTCTAGCATTTCCCAAGGGTGGGTCTGTGGAGCTTTGGTTCTAGGGAACGTTTATAGCTGTTAAATGGGCATATGGATTCCATGGTCAAATTATAAAGTATTTCCTTAGTATAAGATTTTAATATTGTGTATTGTGTATGCTATTAATTTCCAAGTGAGGATATAATGCATGGTGTTTCCCAAACTTTTGAAAGCCAGGGAACCCTTTTCTCTATGGCACACACTTTGGGAAACATTGATTTATTAGCCTGTCTTTGGTTATAAGTTTTCACTCAGCTTTCTTCCTCTAGGAAGTCTATTACAGTCTAAAATTAAAATATACTTTGTTTTAAACTATGAATGAAGTGTACCAAGTATTACACATAACCTTCCCTTTATAGTCAAAGAAACCATTAAAAATTTTTTTTATTCTATTTTAGTTTTTTCCTTCAGAGAAGCAGTATTGGCAAGGTAAAAAATCAATTTGTAATAGAATATAGTTTTATTTGAACACCTAGTGATGTCACCATGTCTTGATTGCTTGAAAAGCTTTGCTTTGAAAGAGGTTAACTGTTAAATTGTATTAAAATCATTATAACCTGTTTTTTAAAAAAATCTTATTATTTCTCTGAGAAAAAAATTATCTCATTTCTTTCCAATCTTATAAAGGTTTATGTGCTTAGTAGTTTAAGAACTTAGAAGTTTTATATTGTATCCTGTATTAAAGCTAAATACTAAGTAATGTTAATGATCAGAAGTTGAGGTATTTGGGTTAAGATTTTTTACCAAGAGTTAGTCAGAATGTGTCTTATTTTTGTATTTCATATTAAAAATCTTACAGAACCATATTGGTTAACTTAGTGTAGTATTGTGTACTACATAATGTATTATATAATATTATGTATGTCGTTTCCTTAAAGACTGACCTCTCTTTTACAGGATTGTAAATGTGGAAGGTTAGCATAAGTCCAAACATGACTTAAAATATCCCTGCCTGCTACCCAGAGTTTTCTGGTCATTTGCCTAATCAGAAAAGTAGGGTGCAAATCATGTAGTCATGTAAGAATTCTGAATAATGATGGTTTAGCTCTGTTTTAAATAATATTATGGTTTAGTCTCAGTTTTTAAACACTGTGAAAAGCAGACTTTTCATATCTATGCATGGAATTTGGGTTGTTTTACAGTCTGTTTGCCTGATCTGTAAATTAAGGGGTTACTTTTTAACCAAATTTTTTTCTAATTGAAGTTAAATGCTTTGTTTTTTAAAGAACCGAGCTCAAGCTGCCATGGAATTCTTACAAGAATTAAATAACGATGTCTCTGGGAGTTTTGTGGAAGAGGTATATATGTATATATGTTGTTATTTCTCTACAGAAATATACTTTTTTAGTAATTCAGAGCCCTAGGAATTTAGAATTTTAATCTTTGTATTTTTATGTTGAAAGTTGAATTATTTTAACATTGGAGTCTAGCATTTGCCTCACTTGTTCTAAAAAAGCTTAACCATTTCTGTCATGTTTAATATGATTGTGAAATTGTTGGATTTTCTTTCCCCTGTCCTATTTAGAGTCCAGAAAACCTTCTAGACAATGATCCTTCATTTTTCTGTAGGTTTACCATTGTGGTTGCAACTCAGCTTTCTGAAAGGTAAAATTTTAAGTTAATTTGTTTTTATTCTAACCTCTGATTAGATTTGCATAGTTTTGTTTTCTCTGCAGAGTCTATGGTTTTTAAATTCTTCAA
The DNA here is from genome assembly GCA_006410615.1 of Neotragus moschatus. Classification (NCBI taxonomy): domain Eukaryota; kingdom Metazoa; phylum Chordata; class Mammalia; order Artiodactyla; family Bovidae; genus Neotragus; species Neotragus moschatus. The sequence goes on along the minus strand of SJYA01002795.1, from coordinate 1,664,057 downwards.
TTCCATAGAAACCTTTAATTAGAAGTGGTCTAATTAAAAAACATCTCCAGCATTAAAAAGATAGGGAAGAGAAAAACACTGAGATGTGAAACTTAGAACAGTTAAATTGAACATTGGTTATTTTTTTAGTGGGAAAAAAACCCAATTAATTATAGGGAGTGCTTGGGGGTAGATACATAGGTTTTATATATATTTTCTTCTTTATTATAGAAATGTTTTTCAGTAACATTCTCCCTAATACAAAAGATAAGGCTTTCATATCTCTCTGGTCCAAAAGATACTTACTTTGAAACTGCTGCCTTGTGGAATTGCTTGCTTTTCAGCCTATCTTTATGTAAATATGCTGTTTATATGAATGCAAAAGATATATCTTTGCATTTATTATTTAGTAAGGAAGTTGCTTCATTTTAAGGTATTTTCATGTTGGGCATCTATCCATTTGTTTATGTTCTTGTCTATTATGCCTTCTTTTACAGTACATTACTACGTTTAGCAGATGTCCTCTGGAATTCCCAAATCCCTCTTTTGATCTGTAGGACATATGGACTAGTTGGTTATATGAGGATCATTATAAAAGAACATCCAGGTAAAATTGTTGCACATATGGGGCTTCCTGTTGGTTGTTTTAGCTGTAATTTTAGGAATTTGATAATATAGAAAGTCAGTTTGAAATCACAAAGTTAATTTATAGCAGCACAACTCTGGTCACAGGTTAAAAGTGCTAATCAGAATCAGTAGGCTTTAATCTTCCTATTACCTTTACTAAGCATTATAGAAGGATACAAAGCAGGAGATAAGATAGGTACAGCTTCTTCATGTTACTAGGAGGTCTGGCAGCTATGCAAGTACCTAGCTTTCTTTGCCTCTTAACCTACACAGGGCATATATGGCAGGCACAGGCAAGAGCCAAGGTATGTGGGTCACACTGATACAGAGAGGTTACACTACCTTTTTCCCACCAGTTTTCTATTCTGTTCTTATATAGGCCTCAGGCTCCCCCAGTTCAGGTGTAATTCCATACAACAATCAAGGTATTTGACTAACTACTGTTCCAAGGAAACTGTGTTAGTAGGAGACTAAAGATCATTCAAAGGCAGGCTTGGATCAACTCAGGTCCCTTACTTATACCATTTTGATCTTAAATCATAAGATTTTCACTCAGGACTCATACATTGCTGTGGGCCCGGTTGTCTGTTAGTGCAGTGATAGTATCACTGAAGAGTGATGTCTGCTTGGGAAGCTAGGGAGTGGCTTTTGGGGATAAGCTTTAGGCAGTGAGGCTGGGTCATTTAAGAGTTGTGAGAAGAGTGATAAGGTAAATATTTTGTTTTAAGTGGGTCACTCTGAAGCCCAGTGGAGAATGAATGGATTTAGGTTGGAGGCAAGGATTGCTTTTAGATTTTCAGTGGTCTAGGTCTGAGAAGGAGAGAGAGACAAAGACAGAGAGAGCGTCCTTGACTGAGGGCAGGTGTTATGAGGATAGGGAAGAGGGGAGAGATGATAATGAAGGTTAAGCTTGCTAGCTGTATGCTGGCCTTTACGTGGGTTATTTCATTTACTCTTTTCCAAATCCTTATAAAGTCGATACTGTTGTATCTGCTTTTTACAGATAAGGATGCTGAGGCATAGAGAGATTAAGTTATTTGCCAAGGTCACACAGCTAGCAAGTGACAGAACTGAGCCTCGCTCTAAACATTCACTGAAGTTACACACTTCCCCATACTCTCCTATATGGAGGGCTGTGTACGAAGTGACGTCAGAATGTGGGGAATGACTGATAACTGGGCCATGGAAGCTTGAAGTCAAGGAAGACCATCACATTCCTAAGAAAGAGGTATAGGTAGATGGTGATACTGTCTGTTGAAAACCATAGGAGGAGGAAGGGTAGGTTTTGGGTGCTATCGGAACACATTTTCATCTTTTTCAATTATAATAAGAAAATTCTGCACTAAAGGAATCTTCATTTTATTTTTATTAATACTGTAGTCTACTTATGATTTGTACATTTAGTAAAATATGTTTATATATGTAAATTTAACTCAGTAATGAACAAAACAATGAGAAAAACCTATAGGCCCTATGTCCATCTAAAAATCACAGATTTCCTAAGTTCCTGTAATATATATGTTGGCAGCAATATTGCTAAGGAAATAAGTTTATCTTTTGGGATTATTTGGTTCACAGTAATAGAATCTCATCCAGATAATGCATTAGAGGATCTACGACTGGATAAGCCATTTCCTGAACTGAGAGAACATTTTCAGTCTTATGATTTGGATCATATGGAAAAAAAGGTTGGTGGTGTGTGTGACTTTTCATTTATAAGTGTACTGAAAACTTTTTTTTTTAACCTAAGGTTTTTGAATTATAAAGCGAGAAAATATAAACCTCATCCAGTTCACACAGGTCACACAGTAACAATACTGTACCTAATTTATTTTAAATAAATCTATCTTTCCCCCAAATTTAAAAACTTTTTTATTGAAGAAAAGTACATTAACTGAACATATCTGTGTAATCAACACTCAGGTTGAAAAATTGGTCTTTGTGTATGTGTGTGTGTGTTTGCCTGCCATGCAGCACGTAGGATCTTAGTTCTCTGGCCAAGGATTGAACCTGTGCCCCTGCAGTGGAAGCAGGGAGTCCTAACCACGGGATTGGACACTGACATGTACCAGAAGCCCTCTTCATGGTTCTTTTCTCCTAAACAAAGAGATGTACCTTTTAAAATAGTTTGAATGTGGGGTGGGTGTTTGTTGAAATTGACTCCTGTTGAAACTTATTTTTAGAGTTTGAGAATTACCAAGGCAACTGCATAGTTCATTATAGAAATAATGATATTTATAACAGGCCATGTAATTTAAGGCATACATGTATATTTTCCTACCTACACATTAATTAAAGTGCAGGTATTTAGTTCATCAGCAAACATAGAAAAGATCCCTTGTTCTTAGCCTAGGCTTGGTATCTGAAATCAAGATGTGAAAGTGAAAGTGGCTCAGTCATGTCTGACTCTTTGCGACCCCATGGACTATACAGTCCATGGAATTCTCTAGGCCAGAATACTGGAGTGGGTAGCCTTCCCCTTCTCCAGGGGATCTTCCAACCCAGGAATCAAACCAGGGTCTCTAGCATTGCAGGTGAATTCTTTACCAACTGAGCTATCAGAGAGGCTTACTTGAGCTTTATTTCTGAGTGGCAGTCTCTGAGACTGTTTTCTGAGGTAAAAGGGACACTTATAGTATATACTGGCCTTACTAGGATTAAATTGGACAGTACCTCGAAAAGCTTTGTTAAGCGATTTTTATTAACCCAGCTCATTTTTCTTCCATTCATTATTCCACATATACTGAGAGATGCAAACATGGTGGAATAATTGAGTAAAATATTGTTGAATTTGTTGAAAATGATATGGTGTAGTGAAAAATGAATGTTAACTAATATTGATATTTTCTTTGATTGTTTTATTTTTAGGACCATAGCCACACTCCATGGATTGTGATTGTAGCTAAATACTTAGCACAGTGGTATAGTGAAGTATGTCCTTTCTTTTTTTTCCCTAAGATTTATTTATTTATTTGACCGTGTTGGGTCTTAGTTGTGGCATGTGGGATCTTTGTTGGCACATGGGACTTCTTGTGGCTTGTGCACAGGCTTCTCTAGTTGTGGCGCAGGCTTAATTGTCCCACGGGATGTGAAATCTTAGTTCCCTGACCAGGGATCAAACCCACATCCCCTGCATTGGAAGGCAGATTCTTAACCACTGGACCAGCAGGGAAGTCCCAGTATTTCCTTCTTGAGAAAGGACATTCCATATGTGACTGTATTTTTTCAGTTTATTATAAAGAATTTCATTGGAGGGGATGGTAGACTGATATTTTTTCCTTGTGGGGTTATTGGAAAGGTGGGTGTTTTTTAGTTTGAATCTAGCATTTTCTTTTTTGATACTGACATTTTTATTAACAAAATGATATTCGAACAAATGTCATTCTGAAACTGGCAGTGAGGAATGAATGTAGAGAAATGGCCCACACTTTTTGTTTTCTATCAAGTCAGGTGGTTTCACTGAGGTATCGATTACCTGATGCAATTTCATGTGGATGGGAAAATGGGGGGAAACTGGACTTTAAATTTCCATGTCTTGAGTTTTTACAAATATATTTAAATTTATTTAACCCAATTTAGACCAATGGACGAATACCTAAAACATATAAAGAAAAAGAAGACTTCAGAGATTTGATTAGACAAGGTAATTTGGGTTTGATTAAACCTGTATAAAGTTTAAAAAGATTGCTTGAAGCTAATTTTATTGGATTTCTGTCAGCCCTTTTGCTGGATGATGCCATCATGAGCTTTTATTTTCCTCAGGGGAGGTTAAGGAACCACTCCTTGTGTAATTTTAAGAATGAATGATGATAAGCTGTATTTCTTCTTAAGGTTCAATATCCAATCCTCCCTTCTGAATCTGACAAGGTTATTTCCTTAATGTTGGGGAAAGAGAAGGAATGAAAAGAAAAGGGCTGTTCTTTGCTAATCAGTTTCTATTTTAATAGGAATTTTAAAGAATGAAAATGGGGCTCCAGAAGATGAAGAGAATTTTGAAGAAGCTATTAAAAATGTGAATACAGCACTAAATACAACTCAGGTATTAAGAGCTACTAAAGTTTTCACCAGTAAAAGGTGTTTTCTGAAGTCCTCATAGGTGAAATAGTTGATTTTAGGTTTAATATTTCTTAAATTATATAGTTGCTTAGAATTAATATTATAATACAGCTTTAATCTTCTTTTATTAGATTCTGTATTGTCCTTGTTAAAATGGATGTCAGTGCTTCAGCATATAATATTTATACAGTGATTTACATAAATTAATTGAAGTACATGATTTGTGAGTAGTAAGGGTTTCAGTTCAGTTCAGTCGCTCAGTCGTGTCCGACTCTTTGCGACCCCATGAATCCCAGCACACCAGGCCTCCCTGTCCATCACCAACTCCCGGAGTTCACTCAGACTCACTCCCATCGAGTCAGTGATGCCATCCAGCCATCTCATCCTCTGTCGTCCCCTTCTCCTCCTGCCCCTAATCCTTCCCAGCATCAAAGTGTTTTCCAGTGAGTCAACTCTTCGCATGAGGTGGCCAAAGTACTGGAATTTCAGCTTTAGCATCATTCCTTCCAAAGAAATCCCAGAGCTGATCTCCTTCAGAATGGACTGGTTGGATCTCCTTGCAGTCCAAGGGACTATCAAGAGTCTTCTCCAACACCACAGTTCAAAAGCATCAATTCTTTGGTGCTCAGCCTTCTTCACAGTCCAACTCTCACATCCATACATGACTACTGGAAAAACCATAGCCTTGACTAGACGGACCTTAGTTGCTTTTGAATATGCTATCTAGGTTGGTCATAACTTTTCTTCCAAGGAGTAAGCGTCTTTTAATTTCATGGCTGCAGTCACCATCTGCAGTGATTTTGGAGCCCAGAAAAATAAAGTCTGACACTGTTTCCACTGTTTCCCTGTCTATTTCCCATGAAGTGATGCGGTAGGAATTATATAATGAAGGTATTATTTTGCTGGTCCAAATAGTGTTGCCTGAAAAGTTAAATCTTACTCTGCATTTACTTTTATTTTATTTTTTTGTATTTACTTTTAACAGTAATTATTTGAATACATAGGAAGATGTTCTTAATGACATCATATACCTTAAAATTACTTGGAGGACTTTATTGTTGAAGTCTGACCAGTGAAGTTTTGGGGGAACTTTGAAATAACACGATTGGTAGAATTTTCTTATAGTTTAAAACAGCAAAAAACGCTACCTTTCAATTTAGGAAAGCACTTAAGGTGTCATTACAAACTTTCTGGAGCCAGTGATGTAGTGTTGCTGAGTGATTAAAAGTATGTGCTGTGTGAATCACAGTTTTTTGGAGTGATAGAAATTTTCTAATGTCTCAATTGGAGTGATGGTTAAAAGTATATGTATAGTTACAAGAAAGCATCAAATTGTCATTTAAGATTTGTGCATTTCACTGAATGTATAATTTATCCCAGTTGAAAAAAAAAACAAGGTTCTGTGGTTGGGGGACAGTGAGCTAAGCAAATGGACAAATGTACAAGGTGCTATTAACAAAATTAGAGCAGAACAAAGGGGTAGAGCATGTGGGGAAGGAGGAGGTCTGGGATTGGGAGGGACCAGGGAGACTTTGAAGGAGATGTGTTTAAGCAGAAGCCTAAGTGAAGTGTGACATGCAGAGGTCTGGAAGAAAGAGGTTTTCAGGCTGAGGAAGTACAAGTACAAAGGCCCAGAAGGGGGATGACGCCTGGCATTTGTTCAAGGATGGGCATAAAAGCCACTGTGATTGGAATGAAGTGAACAAGGGGGAAAGTGGTGGGAGGAGTTTAGGTTTGGAGAGGCAGAAAGGGCCCCATCATAAAGGCAATGCAGGCCACTGAAGTGTTTTGAGCAGAGGAATGAAATGACCTCATTTATATTTCTAAAAAAGTTATTCTGGCTCTTTTGAGGACAAAAGACTCGGGTGTGGAAGCAGAGAGTTACCAGTAAGAAATTTCTTTATTCCACATAATAGTAGAACCAAAGCCTACAATTTCTATAGTTTTTATAACATATGATGTTCTTATTTGCATTAAAAGTTCTTAATTTAACTATCTTGCTTTTTTTAGAGTGCTTGTCTTCTTCCACTATCACTAGTTAGGGTATATGGGCTTCAGATTTTTTACAAGCTGAAAAAACATGAAGGATTACAAATCTAGCTCGGGATTAATGTCTGTTTTCTTTGTTCTGTCTTCAAATATAACTATAAAAAGATTTACTTAGGCTTCTTCTTTACTCCATATATGATATAAGAAAATAGGTCAGTCTTTAAATGCTAACAAGAGTGGGCAGGAGGGGATTTTCTTCTGTTCTCTCTTTCCCCAACAAATCTCCATCTGGTGATAATTCTGAATAAAAGTCCAAACAAATCAGAAGTTTGTATTTGAAGTTGTTTGGAAGATTACAGTGAAAATAAAGGTGGGCAAATTCTTAGTATAGGTAAATGTTTTGTGTTCCTTTATTAGATCCCAAGCAGCATTGAAGATATATTTAATGATGATCGCTGCATAAATATCACCAAACAGGTAACAACAAAAAAGTAAAATTAGTGCTCGTTAACCTTCAGGTCAAATTGAAATGCCACTTAATATTTTTTTTTTCTTTTTTTCAGACTCCGACATTTTGGATTTTAGCTCGTGCNTTCTTAGTATAGGTAAATGTTTTGTGTTCCTTTATTAGATCCCAAGCAGCATTGAAGATATATTTAATGATGATCGCTGCATAAATATCACCAAACAGGTAACAACAAAAAAGTAAAATTAGTGCTCGTTAACCTTCAGGTCAAATTGAAATGCCACTTAATATTTTTTTTTTCTTTTTTTCAGACTCCGACATTTTGGATTTTAGCTCGTGCCTTAAAGGAATTTGTGGCCAAAGAGGGTCAAGGAAATCTACCTGTTCGAGGCACAATTCCTGATATGATTGCAGATTCAGGCAAATATATAAAACTTCAAAATGTGTAAGTCACTTGTCTTCAAGCTATGTAAGAGAAAAATCAATCTGTTTATATTAGAGAGGAACATGTTTTATCAGTCTGCCAGAAATCAGAAATCAAATGAAAGTTTGTTATAATGTCATTGCTTTAAAAATAAGCTAAAAAACTTAGAGGGCAGATGTTTTTAAAAATTTATTTTATTTTTAAGAATAATTTTAGGTTCACAGCAAAATTGGGCAGAAAGTATAGAGAGTTCCCACTTACTTTCTGGGCATCAGACTTTTTCTTTCATATTTCAAGATAAATCCAACATTTGAACACTTAATTCTGTGCTATGAACTGTTCTATATATTAACTAATTTAATGTTCACAGAAATCCTATGAGAGAGATAACTGTTATTGTCCAAGTTTTACAGGTGGGGAAACTAAGGCATAGAAGAGGTAATTTATTCAGGGCAGGACAACTGGTAAATGGTAAAACCAGGATTTGAATTCATGAAACTCAGATCTGTACTCATAATCACGGCTCTGTTCTCTTTTTTCTGTAATTTAAAGCTTTCAAGACTTTAGTTTTTGATAAATTTTTTGTCATTAATGTTTCATAATTTAAAGAGTTCATGACTATAGACAGAGATATGCTATCCACTGTCATAAGGATGAGTCTCAATAGATATTACCCTTGTGTATCTTTGGGTATGCTGTGGATAAATGCAGGGCCACTGGCCTGGCTTCTTCAAGGGCCAGATAATGTCACACAGAAAAGATCTTTATTCCATAGACAAATTGTACTTTTCATCTCAGTCATTCTCTTAACGAATCTTTGTTGCCATAGCCTAAAAGCTCAACTACTTAAAACTTGGGAAAAGTCAGTTGAGAGAAAGAAGTATGACCTCATATCAGAGGTGATCAGCTTAACACTGATCATCTCTAGAGGGTGACCATCTCAAGTTTTACATGGATTTGTTAGATGGTTGGTTTTGAAGCGTTTAACTTTCCTCTGACTTGACTTCAAGGAGATTGAAAAAGTGAAAGTGAAGTCGCTCAGTCGCGTCCGACTCTTTGCAACTCCATGGACTGTAGCCTGCCAGGCTCCTTCATCCATGGAATTCTCCAGGCAAGAATACTGGAGTGGATTGCCATTTCCTTCTCCAGGGTATCTTCCCAACCCAGGGATTGAACCCGGGTCTCCCTCATTGCAGGCAGAGTCTTTATCATCTGAGCCATGAGGGAGCTTAAGCATGTTCTTTTGCAGCATATTTTGTTAGGTCCTCTATCAGAGAAGCATGGATCATGGACTTCTTCAGGAGGGCAGGTTTTAAGTTAGGTGCTGTTAATTACTCAGAGATCCTAGGTATTAGGTGAAGTCCCAGAGTCCATCACCAGCCACTAACAGGTGCTACTGGTAACATTTCCATGGCATTGTCACATTTCATACATTGCCAGATCAGTATTTTTTTCATAAAAGGGAAAGACATTTTTTTGTTTGCTTCATGGTGATATTTAAATCTGGCAATTTAAATATTTGTTAATAGTAGCTTTTTGTTGTTCTTTTCTAGTTACCGTGAAAAAGCAAAGAAAGATGCTGCTGCTGTGGGTAATCATGTTGCCAAATTGCTTCAGTCTATAGGCCAGGTAAGCTGCTGGGCACAGTGCCTTTGATAGACAGTACACTTCCACATGGGCCGGATTGCATTGCATAAACCCAGCCAGGAAGGGCTCAGAGAGAGGGTGTGGCACTGGCTCAGACCTTCTGCAGAGGGTCTTTCACTTGCCTGCCTAATGAGAAGCCTTGTCATAGTGACTGGCTTTGTGCTGCACCCTCTGTTGATCTTCTTTTACACTGGAGCAAAATCTGCATTTATCTCTTTACAGGCACCAGAGTCCATTTCAGAGAAAGAATTAAAATTACTCTGTAAGTCACCTTGACTTAAATTTCCTTATTTTGTTTGATAAAAAATGTGACATGGGAAATGTTCCCAGCAATTTTAAATGGTTGAAATTAACATTTTTCCATGGTCTCAGTGGTATCAGTGTAGGTAATTATTGGGTGAGGTTTTTTTCTCTCTCTCATAATGAAAGGAGAAGGTATTCTAAGACTGGTCAGAGACAGGTCATATCTGTATCAATACACTGAAAATTATCAGTAGTGCAGAATTGTTTTGGCTTATTAATTTTTAATAACTTGGAAAAGTCTTATCTGAAGAGTTTGGGTATGAAGTCTTGAGTCATATGTACATTGACAAGATTGGTTTAAATACTAATTTTGATTAATATTTGATCAGACTGTGATAGAATTAGGAATTTTGCCATTTAGTTTCAGGCTAGGCTCCTGGGGTCTTTTTGATAACTCTTGAGTAGGCCCAGAGTATTTAAGAGTTAATTTAAGAATAACAAAGTCTGTTTCATATGCCATCTGAGAATTTTTCCCCATAGCTATGACCTCTTATTTCTGGAAAAGCATGTTTTGAATGTTACCCATTCTTAAAATATATGTATCCAAATTATCCATTTTAAGATTCTTCAGCAGTGTTTGTTTAGGCTTAGATTTTTTTGTTTCACTACTAATCTTGCACCTCGTTTATGTATTAGTGTTTGTTCTACTACATTATATGATACCAGATTAAAAGCTGGATATTGGGTATTTGAGAGTATTTGAAGGTATTTGGATATTATTTTGGTCTCTCTACTGGAATACATTTGAAAATTCTCATAATACAAAGTTTTTTGTTTTTAAAGCCTTCACTTATACCCCGAGCACACTATATATACCACTCTCCTTCAGGACTGCTTATCCAGAATAATAATAAAAATTACTATTCATTGAGCCCTGTCAGGCTTTCTGCTAGGTATCTACTTTATACAGTTGGAATTCTGATCCATAGAACAACTCAAAGTTAAAAAATATATTTCTGTTTTACAAATGAAAACTGAGATTCAGATAGGTGCTGTCACCCACGTACACAGTGCTAAACTGATTGTAATGTCAAGAACATGAATTTAAGATGGCTTGTGTTGTAGTGCCATTTCTGCTAACCATTAGAGCCAATTCTTCATATTTCTATGTCTGCAAAGAGGATACATAAAATTTTCTGTTCTTAATCAGGATATTAGTGTATCTTAACCATTTACTTCCATCATGGCTTTCCTGTGTTCAGGCAGCAATTCAGCATTTCTTCGAGTGGTGAGATGTCGATCCTTAGCTGAAGAATACAGCTTGGATACAATTAACAAGGATGAAATTAGTGAGTAATAACCTTTTGATGCTAGGTTAAGGATATGATATTTTATACATACTGTATAACAGTATGTATAATAGAGTGTATGGTGATAATATAAAGGATAATATAAATATTTATACTCTAAATTTTATTCTATAAGCCTGTCCAAGTGGTCGTAATTTCAAAATATAAAACTCAGCGTGCTGTGTGGTGGTTAGTCGCTTGGTCGTGTCTGACTCTTTGCGACCCCATGGACTATAGACCACCAGACTCCTTTGCCATGGGGCAAAATACTGGAGTGTGTTACCACACCCTCCTCCAGGGGGTCTTCCCAACCCAGGGATTGAACCCAGGTCTCCCATATTGCAGGTGGATTCTTTACCATCTGAGCCATCAGCAAAGCCTATAAAACTTAATGTGCATATATATAATCATATTTAGGTCACTGAGTAAGTTGTGTTATATGTAGAAGAGCTAAATTTAGCATTTTACTACTTTATTAGAGATTATGTGACCATAACTAACTATCCATAATACCACTGGGTTTTATTTTAATAATATAGTTCCCTTTATTTTACTATTATGTATCATTTTCTATTTTATCATTACAAAATATTTAAATTTTATGATAGAATTACCTTGTATTCTGAAACTTGAGTATATAGTAAATTCGGTTTTTCCTTGTTTTTAAATCATGAATTACCCAAATTATACTGAAATGTTTTTTGTTTCAGTTTCCAGCATGGACAATCCAGATAATGAGATAGTATTATACTTAATGTTACGGGCTGTTGATAGATTTCATAAACAGCATGGTAGATATCCAGGTAAGGATAGAAATTACAGTATCAAATACAGTGAAAACACTTTTTTTTTGGCTTCATAGCATGGCTGGGATCTTAGTTCCCTGACGAGGGATTGAACCCAGGCCAGAACAGTGAAAGTTCCAAATCCTAGCTGTTGGACTGCCAGGGAGTTCCCAATAAAATCTTAAATAAGTACTTAAATGGAATGAAATCTTAAAGGGTTCTTGGGGTATTTACAGTAGTATGATGCTTGAATTCACACTGTAAACAATTTACAAATGGTTCATCTCAGCGAGGCCAAGTGTAACCAACTGCAAACAATATTTGATTCTGAACTATTACAGGGGACTGTTGGTTGGTTGCATAGAGGATAAAACTTTTTCCTGCTAGTTTCTATAGTTGACTTCTAAGATTCACACTGAGTTTGATTTGGTAGAATGGGAAAATCACAAGAAGTATGCCAGTGACTTCTGAACTCAGAACGCTGCAGATGTTTCTTTGCTCAGTATCTATTTTTTGTTATTTATAAATGTAGTAATTGGAGAATTGGCATATGCTCCAAGGTCTTCATTTGTCCAGGACATCTTTATTAAGATAATAGTTTTAATTGTGCAGGATTATTGCATAGCAGCACATTCTGGGTGTGTCATAAAGCCTGTTGCCCCAACTGATGTAGTATACCCAATGAGTTATAATGTTAATGAGCAAGCTTACCAGAAAAGGAAAAAGAAAAAAACATCAAATAAATGTACTGCTTTATTTGTATTGTTTGCTTAGAATGTATTTTCTGTTATCTCCTGCATAACAGACCATCCCCAAATTTAGTAGTTTAAAACAATCCATTATTGTGTCTGTGACTTTGAGGATTGGCTGGACTCAGTTAGATAGTTCTCACCGGGGAAAGGGGATCCCATGGAGATGCATGACGCCTAGGGCTGGAGTCATCCAAGAACGGAGGTGCAGGACACCTAGGGCTGGAGTCATCTATGAAGACATACTCACTCACATGTGTGGCACTTCAGCCAGGGTGTCTGGAACTGCTGGGGGCTGCTCAGGGATCTCTCATCTTGTGGCTCACTGGGGCTTCCATTCAGCATGGCAGTTAGAGATTTCTTACATAGTGGCTGCCTTCCCCAGAGTTAACAATTCCAGAAGACTCAGGTCAACGGCACAAGGCTTTTTATGACTTGGCTTTCGAGCATCACTTATGTCCTGTTGGCTTCACAGAGTCAGCTTAGATTAAGAGTGGAAGGGGGATCACATGAGGGCATGAAGAGGTGTTCATTGGGGAGCCATCTTGGGAAATTAGCTATTATATAGAGCACAGACTTTGGAGTTAAACCTAGGTTCAAATCACTTCTTGTCTTCTTGATCTTGGGTGAGTCACTATTTCCTTCCAAGTCTCAGTTCTCTCAGTATGGAATGGTGATGATAATACTCTGTTAGATTGTTAGGGTTAGGTACATGATGTATGAAAATCACTTAACACACTGCCTAGCTTTTTATAAGTACTTAATAAAGGGTAGATACTACTGTTTTGAGGACAAGGAATAATGATAGTTTTTAAACTAGAGGGGTTAAAAACTAAAACTATAGGGATTTAACATTACCTGGATATTATGGCAATTACATTTTTCCTTCCAAGTAGTAATAACAGCTTCCCTTTGGAGACATCATAGTTTGATCATTAAGAACTGCCTGGACTCATATCGCAGTTTTGCTACTTATGAGCTAAGTAACTCAGGCAAATAACCTGATCTCTCTGTGCCTCAGTTTTCCCATCTATAAAATGAAGATAATAATAGTGTCTATTTCACAGGGTTGTTGTGAGGATTAAATGAATATATATAATATACAGATGGTATTTAAAACAATGTCCAGCATCTATTAATGCTCCATAAGTGTTACTTATTATTATAGCTTTATGTCTTTAGTGTCATTTAATCTCCTGGAAAGGGTAATAAACACCAGAATTTTTATAAAGGATGTGTGTGTGTGTGTGTGTGTGTGTGTGTGTGTGTGTGTAGGACATTACTTTCTCATTTATTCAGTTCTATCAAAAAATCATTGAGCACCAACTATGTGTCAGATAGTCTTCTAGATACTGGGTATAGAGCACTGAACAAAGCAGATTTGTTAAACTCAAATTTTAATAGGTTTTTAGATGTTTTTTTTGATTGTTACAGGTTTGTGATAGTTGCAAATATTGATCTTATACTTTCCATTATTTTTGTTCTTATTTCAGATTTATAGTTTTGACTAAACAGCTAAAACTGGATTAAATAGAAGAGGCAGTCAAAAATTTTGAATCATGTATTTATTTCAATGAAAAATAATTTATATATATATATATTTTAGGAGTGTCTAACTATCAAGTTGAAGAAGATATAGGAAAGTTGAAGTCTTGTCTCACTAGCTTCCTTCAGGAATATGGATTATCTGTAATGGTGAAAGACGATTATGTCCATGAATTGTGAGTATTTTTTTTTTTAGGGAGTATAAGAGACAGTACTATTGTGTCATATGGCTAATCTGTGTTCCTGTCTCCATCCTTTCCTGTAGTTGCCGATACGGAGCTGCTGAACCACACACCATTGCTGCATTCTTAGGGGGTAAGTTCCAGAGACAAGAAGACTGTCACTTGTTATATAGTACAGCTGTGAAGTTTTGTTTTCCTAGCTGTTTTAACTAGGGAGGTCAGTGTAGCACAGTTGGTTTCCCTGCTTTCTATCTCTCCCACTGCTGTCCTGAAGCATAATTAATCTTTCTAATGCATAGCTCTGATTGTTTCCCTCACTTAACTAACCTTCTGACCTGCCAGTACATACATATACACTATAGTAGTCCTCAGAAAACAAATCCAGAGTCCTTCATTCTGTGTTCTGGTTTTACCCAGCCTCTCTTCCTTGTTTTTTTCAAGTTACTTGCTTTCCCCCTAGACATGCCCTTTGATTTCCTGCTCCTTGAATTTTCACCCCTCTCTGGACCCATTTGCCCTAAATCTCCCTCTTTCTTCCATGTCTAAAATCTACCTGTTTTCATGACCCAACTCAACAATATCTTCTTTCATAAGACTCCTTGGAGGCTGGAAGTTTGAGATCAGGGCTGGTATAATTGGTTTCTGGTGAGGCCTCTCTTCGTCTCTTCATGACTTGTAGGCAGTCATCAATTTGCTGTGTGCCATAACCTCTTTTCTGTGCAGGAAGGTGAAGTGGATGGAACAGAAGCTTTCTAGTGTCTCTTCTTAGAAGGCCCCTCCCCATGACCTTAGTTAACCTGATTACCTACCAAAGACTATCTCCAGATACGGTCACATTGAGGGTTAAGGCTTTAACATACAAATTTTGGGGTACATGCCTTTGGTCTACAACATGTGCATCTTATTATTATTCTGCACAAGTCACTTCTTTGGGGTCTTTGTTTAAATATCATCTTCTTTGTGAAGCCATTCCTGATTCCCTGATTTAAAATAGTCCCTCCTCTTGCACTCATATCCGCCCTACCCCTTGCTTTTTCTCCTTACCTCTTAGTCACTTGACATCTTACTTGTTTGTAAATTCTCTCTTCCTCACTACTGAAAAGATCCATGAGGACAAGGATTTTTGTCTTTTGTTCTGATTTTATTGAATGAATGAATGTAAAAGCAGAAGCTTCAGATTATAAAAGATGAAAAATTGTTTTCTTAGTTGTTTTTTGTTGTTGTTTCTTTGTTTTCTATTGTTTTATTTTGAATGTGCATGCATACCAGTCGTGTTTGACTCTTTGCGAACCCATGGATTATAGCCTGCCAGGCTCCTCTGTCCATAGAATTTTCTAGGCAATAATACTGGAGCGGGTTGCCATTTCCTTGTCCAGGAGATCTTCCTGACCCAGGGGTAGAACCCATGTCTCCTGTGTCTCCTGCATTGCAGGTACCTGGGAAACCAGGTTGTTTTGAATAGTAACTTTAAAACTTGTTAAACTATCTCTATATACTCAGACTGTTACTGAGTATAGCAGTCTAGCAGTATTTGATATAGATCTTTTCCAAATTACAAATATCCTTTAACCCCTTTTTATTATAAAACATGCACAGGGTAAGATTCAAATGCAACAGAAGGGTATCCTTTGAGAATCTTTTCTGTCTTTAAAAAAGCCTTTTTAAAAAAATGCAGTAATTTATAATACTGTTTGACTTTTTCTTGCATAATATATTTTGCCAATATTTTTAAACCACCATAATTTAAAAAATTTCTTTCTTTTAAACTATGGCATAATATTTCAAGGTGTGAATATATAGAACAAATTTTTTATTTCCTTTAATAACATAGTTATAAAAGCTTATAGTCCCTTGTTTTGATATGACACAGTAAGTTATGTCTGTTTTGGATTACTGTTAAACATCTTTGGTTTTGGAAAGGAAAGGTTTTCTTTACAGAATTGAGTATTTTTATATTTATTTTGCTTTTCTCCTTTTTCCTTGCAGGAGCTGCTGCTCAAGAAGTTATCAAAATAATCACCAAACAATTTGTAATTTTTAATAATACTTACATTTATAGTGGCATGTCACAAACTTCAGCAACTTTTCAGTTGTAGAATAAGCACCCTATAGTGTGTTAATGACTGAAACTGTAATTGTCTTCAGTTTGTGCCCTAGTCTGTTAAGTTCTGCTAGGGAGAATTGTTAAATTGTTTCCTTAATAAACATTTTTCTCATTTGTAATAATGTAATCTTGTTCTTTAGGGGGGTGGGGCAGGGAGCTGAGGTGAAGAGGAAGGAAACAATTTTCTCAGAGAATAAAAGTTATCCATTCCTAATTGAGTTCATTATTTCTGGCTTGGTATTTCAAAGTTACTTATAGAAATGTGTTACATTAGAAACGGCTTAAAATATTTTTTTCTTAGGCTTAAATAATGAATTTAAGGCATGTGCAGATTTTAGCTGTGGAGATCTTAGTAACCATCACTATTTGCTAAAACTAATACAATTAAAGAAAACAAATATTTCAAATGTATAGTTTTATCAGAAAACAAAAGCAGGCTACAAAGGGGAGGGAGAGGGAAGATTGGAAGAGAGGAATGAAGGCTTGGCGCGCAGTTACTAAACCCCTGCCCACAGGAATGCTGGTGAACCGCTGCGCGCGTTTGACTCCGATTGGGGGCGGGACGCCCGGAAGTCCCGCCCTCTTGGCGGGAAACGGTCCGGCGTCGAACCAGGCGCGCGTGGAGGGAGAAAGGCTGAAACCCAATACGCTGCGACTTAAGGGTAAAGGCCACAACCTCCACTCTCTGCGCCTTCGGACCCTGCCTCATCCCTCCTGAGAACCCGCCCGTCGCCTCCTGTGGAATGTCTGGGATGCGGCACACCTCGCCTTAACCTTAACGGACCCAGAAGAGGGGATGGAATGAGTTGGCGGGAAGGGGCCTTCCTGAGGAGGCAGCCTTCCCGGGCTGCGGCCCCACAGGGAAAAAGAACTGTTGCGTACCCACTTAGGAGGCTAGACCCTGGCAGTTTTCAGTCCGATAGTACTTCAGAATCTCCGGGCGTCTCCCTGTGTGCGCTGCTGCGGAGGTCGTTTCTCAGGTCGGATGTGGGTCCCTGTGTCCTGCATCACCTGAGGGGGAAGGCTTGTTAAAGGGACTGATTTTCGTACCCACCCACTGTCCTGCGGGTGAATCGCAAGTGGTGGGGCCGGCCTCAGGTCGCTAACCAGCGCCCAGCTCACTGCAGGAGTTGGAGAACCCTGGTCTAAGAGGGAAAGGCCCGAGGGACCACCTATGCTCTTCAAAAGGAGTTTCCTCCAGCTATTTAGGTGAGCCAGGCCAGGGGGGGTTGTTGCTGCTAAGTCGCTTCAGTCGTGTCCGACTCTGTGCGACCCCAGAGACGGCAGCCCACCAGGCTCCCCCATCCCTGGGATTCTCGAGGCAAGAACACTGGAGTGGGTTGCCATTTCCTTCTCCAGTGTATGAAAGTGAAAAGTGAAAGTGAAGTCGCTCAGTCGTGTCCGACTCCTAGCGACCCCATGGACTGCAGCCTACCAGGCTCCTCCGTCCATGGGATTTTCCAGGTAAGAGTACTAGAGTGAGGTGCCAATGCCCTCTTCCAGGCGGTCTTCCTGACTCAGGGATTGAACCCATGTCTCTTACATCTCCTGCATTGGCAGGCATGGGGTCCATGGGGTTGCAAAAAGCTGGACACAACTGAGCAACTGAGCTGAACTGAACTGATTGGCAGGCAGGTTCTTTACTGCTAGCACCAGCTGGGAAGCCCCCAGTAAATATGTGTATATTACTTTATAAAAGATTTGCATATTTATAATTAAATTTTTTGTTGGGAATTTTAATTTTGAGAGTAAGAATGAGTAATAGAGTAATTGGGTTAAATAAGAATTTTTGAATTCTTTGAGTCCTGATTTATTCTAAGAAGTTGACTGAACTCTGATATATTTTTCTTAAAAAATCAGTTTAGCATTTTAAAGTAAAGAATGTGAGAGCCCATATTAGGGTTGCCAGTTATTTTAAAAATTCTTCTAATGAATGATTTATAAACAAAGATTTAAGCTTGAAAGTAAGCAGAAGTTGTTAGGAAAAAAACTTTAGTATTAAGCTAAGCTTGTGAAGAGAAATGCACATCTAAAGAGTGTGTGTGTGTGTTTGTATTTTAAATCTCTGATTAATGGAGGGGTGCCCAGAAATGATGGGATGAAAATTTACAGAAAAGGAAATAAGGAAGGATCAGAGCAGTTAGATTCAATCAATAATTCATGTGTTTAATAAAACCTATTGAATGCCTGTAGCACTTAAGAATGTGAGGTGCATTCTTGTATGTTTTCAATTTTAATTCTTATAACAACTCTATAAAGTTGGAAATTTCTATTTTATAGATGAGGAAACTGAGCCACAGAGAACTTAAGTATACCTAATATCTAGTAAGTTTCAGGGGCTGAAACTGGTGGCTCAGTGGTAAAGAATCTACCCTGCCAGTTCAGCAGATGTGGGTTTGATCCCTGGGTCAGGAAGATCTGCTGGAGAAGGAAATGGCAACCTAATCCAGTATTCTTGCCTGGGAAATCCCATGGACAGAGAAGCTTGGTGGGCTACAGTCCATGAGGTTGCAGAGTCAGACAAAACTGAGCACACGTGTTCTTTTCCTACTCCTTTGCATACTGCACTTCTGGAAATCTCAAAATAGATTTAAATTGAGAGAATACCTTTATCTTACAGATGAAATATAAGGAAAAAGAATGCAGACAAGCATGGAAAGTGAGGACACAAAGAAAATACAAGGTGAGAAATTTATGGATCATATATCTGGGATTTGTTTTTTAGTCTATTTGTGGAATATACTGCAGATTATCTGACAGGCTCCAGGAATTGAAAGAATTATTCAGTAATTTACATAAATATTTATTCAACATCTAGTCTGTACCAGTCACACTGACTTCAGGAAATTGACATTCTAAAGGGAGATAGCATGCTGATAATTAGAATACCATATGATAGCTGATTCAATGGAGGTATATGTAATAACAGTGGAAACCTGAGAGGACCACCAGCAAATTTCAGAGCTGTTTTCAGAAAAAGGAAATTTAATTCATGGAAATAAAGGAGGTTAACCAGAGAGGAAATCCTAAAATATAATAGGATGGGAAATAGTACTCCCTGATGGACCCCATCACATCAGGGTTTGGCTGAGGAAGAGGACCACCCCCCAAAAAGACTAAGAAAAACATTTCAGAAAGGTAAAGAGACAGGAATGTGGTATTTTGGAAATTAGCCTTATGAGAATGCTTTGAGAAAGGCATTCTCATTACCCTCATACCCAAGAGGCTCAGTCTTAAATGTCATAGATCAGCCAGGTTGCAGTATATTGAGGTCTGGGTGGGAAATAATCTGGAGAGAGTATGAATAGCTTGGTGGTGGTTGTTAATGCTAAGTCATGTCCACCTCTTTGCAACCCCATGAACTGTAGCCTGCCAGGCTTCTCTGTCTGTGGGATTTCCCAGGCAAGAATACTGGAGTGGGTTGCCATTTGCTTCTCTAGAGAATCTTCCTGACCCAGGGATCAAACTCACGACTTCTGCATTGCAGGCAGATTCTTTACCGTTGAGGCACCAGGAATTCCCATGAATAGCTTGCTCTTCTTCAGAGCTTATCTGAAGATATATGGCAGTAACTAGAGAGCGGTTGGACTTCCCTGGTGGCTCAGATGGTAAAGCCTCTGGCTACAATGCGGGAGACCTGGGATCCATCCCTGGGTAGGGAAGATCCGCTGGAGAAGGAAATGGCAATCCACTACAGTACTATTGCCTGGAAAATCCCATGGACAGAGGGGCCTGGTAGGCTACAGTCCATGGGGTGGCAAAGAGTCGAACACGACTGAGCGACTTCACTTTTCCTTTCCTTTCCTAGAGGGCGGTTGTAGTGTTAAGGATCTTATAAGAGGTAAAGAGATAAGAGAATTTGTGAAGGGACTTACCTGGTGGTCTGGTGGTTAAGACTTCACAGTTCCACTGTAGGGCTGGGTTCTGTCCCTGGTCAGGGAACTAGATTCTACATGTTGCAACTAAGAGATTGCATGCCACAACTAACAAGATACTTCATGCTGCAACTGAAAAGACCCCTCATACTCCAACTAAAAGATTCCACATTCCAGAAGAAGGTAGGAGATCCTTTATGCCACAACTAAGATGTGGCACAGCCAAATATACATATATCTATATATATATAGATTTTTTTTTAAGTTTTATAGTTTCAGATTTTACATTTAGAACTACAATCTATTTGAATTAGTTTTTGTATACAATATGAATAATGGATTCAAGTTTTGTTTTATTGTCTTTTTGAATATAAATATCCAGTTGTTCCAGCACCATTTGTTGAAAAGGCTATGGTTTCTTCTCTACATTGCCTTTGTAAAAAAAAAAAAAATAGCCACTCATATGTATGGGTTTATTTTTGAACTATATTCTGTTTCATTCATCTGTTTATCTGTTGATGCCATACTGTACTCTTGATTACTGTAGGTTTGTATTAAGTCTTGAAATTAAAGAGAGTTGAATCTTCCATCTCTTCTCTTTCAGAATCGTTTGGCTATTGTAGGTCCTTTGCATTTCTGTATGAATTTTTAAATCAGCTTGTCAACTTGTACCAAAATAGCCTGTTGGGATTGCATTGAATCTCTAGATCAATTTGGGGGAGAACTGACATCTTAACAGTATTTAATCTTCTGACCCACGAACAAGGTGTATCACTTCCTTTATTTCAGTCTTCTTTAATACCTCATAGTATTTTTTAGTTTTTAGTGTGTATCTAATTCACATCTTTTGCCAGTAAAACTTCTTTTTCTCTTTTTTGGCCACACCTTGTGCAGGATCCTAGTTCCCTAATCAGGGATCAAACCTGTACCACCTGCAATGCAAGCATAGAGTCTTAACCCCTGTACCACCAGGGAACTTCCAGTGTTTCATATTTCTTATGCCATTTTAATTGGCATTGGTTTTGAATTTCAATTTCCAATTATTTATTGCTGGTATATAGAAATGTTACTGATTTTTGCATGTTAGTGGATATTCTGAAATCTTACTATACTCACTTATTAGTTCGGTAGCTATTTTGTAGATTCCATCAGATTATCTACATAGAAGGCCATGTCGTATGTGAATACTGATACTTTTATTACTTCCTTCCCAATTTGGATGCCTTTTGTTTTTTCTTACCTGATGGCACTGGCTAGACTCTCTGCTGCTGCTAAGTCGCTTCAGTCATGTCCAACTCTGTGCGACCCCATAGACGGCAGCCCACCAGGCTCCCCTGTCCCTGGGATTCTCCAGGCAAGAACACTGGAGTGGGTTGCCATTTCCTTCTCCAATGCATGAAAGTGAAAAGTGAAAGTGAAGTCTCTCAGTTGTGTCCAACTCTTAGTTACACCATGGACTGCAGCCTACCAGGCTCCTCTGTCTGTGGGATTTGCCAGGCAAGAGTACTGGAGTAGTGCAATGATAAATGGAATGTTAAATAGAATGACATTGGCTAGCTTCTCCAGTAAAATGGTAAACATCTCTGTCTTGTTCCTTAGGGAGAAAGAATGAATTCTTTCTCTGCTAAGTATGATATTTACTGTAGGGTTTTTGGTAGATATACTTCATCAGGTTGAGGAGGTTCCTTTCTATTTCAAGTTTGGTGAATTTTTTTTTAGATCAGAAATGAAATTTTATTTTATCAAATGCTTCTTTTGCATACACTGAGATGACGTATTCTGTTTTAGTCTGTTGTATTGCATTGACTGATTTTTAAAATCATAAACTAATCCTGCATTCCTAGGATAAACTCACTTGGTCATGCTGCATTATTATTTTATTTTTGAATTCAACTTGTTAAAATTGTTTAGACTTTTTTGCATGTATGTTTGTGAGGGATATTGGTCTATAGTTTTCTTTTTTCCTTTCTAATGACTTAGTTTTAATATTAGAGTGAGGAAATAATACTTTCCTAAAATAAGTTATAACGTATTATTTCTCTTGAAACTTTTTGGAAAACTTTTTGTAGAATTGACATTATTTCTTCCTTAAATGTTCGGAAGAACTTACAGATGAAGCCATCTGAACCTGGGGTTTTCTTTATAGAAAGGTTTTAAACTATGATTTCAATCTGTTTCATATATATATATATATAATATTTATTTTTTCTTGGGCGAGTTTTGGTAATTTGTTTCTTTGAAGCAACTTGTCCATTCACCTAAGTCATTGAATCTGTAGGTATGAGGTTGTACATGACCATTATCTTTTGAATATCTTTAGAATCTATGTTGATGCATCTGTCTCAGTCTGATATTGGTAATTTTTGTCTAGGAGTTTGTTGGTTTTACTGATATCCTCAAAGACTCAGCTCAGTAGTTTGGCTTGGATATTTGTGATTTCCTTCCTTCTGCTTATTCCTTACCCTTTCGTTAGTTTCTTTAAGGTAGAAGCGGAGATCATTAATATGTGACTTTCTTCTTTTATAATGTAGACATTTAGCATTACACATTTCTCTTAAACACTGATTTAGTAGCATCCCACAAGTTCTTTTTTTTTTTGGAGGGGTGTATGCTTCATGGTTTGTGGGATATCTTAGCTCCCCAACCAGGGATAAAACTCAGGCCCTGGCACTGAAAGTGCTAAATCTTAACCACTGGACCACCAGGGAGTTTGTACATCCCACCAATTCTAATATACTGTATTTCCCTTTCATTCAGTTCATTCCAAATAAATATTTAAACCAAAGTAGAAGGCAACGGCATCCCACTCCAGTACTCCTGCCTGGAAAATACCATGGACGGAAGAGCCTGGTGGGCTGCAGTCCATGGGGTAGCTAAGAATCGGACATGACTGAGCGACTTCACTTTCACTTTTCACTTTGATGCATTGGAGAAGGAAATGGCAACTCACTCCAGTGTTCTTGCCTGGAGAATCCCAGGGACGGGGGAGCCTAGTGGACTGCTGTCTATGGGATCGCACAGAGTTGGACATGACTGAAGTGACTTAGCAGCAGCAGCAGCAGCAGCAGCAGCTTTAATTAAAGAGAATAATACTTGTATTTTCTTTTCCTATATTTTGTGCAAAGGGAAAATCAAATAATTATAAGAAGCTCATTTCAAATTGTTTTATTTATGGAGCATCTTTCTTTTACATATTTTTATTCCTTGTTAGATTTTTTAAAAGTAATACGTATTACATATTATTTAATACATAATTATTAATAGATAACATATTATTTAAAAAACAAAAATATGTATTTTGAGGGTGAAACTTAAATGATTAGTTTTTGAAAGGAAATGTTTAAAATAATGAAATTTTTGTTCTTTAGAAGTGAAGACTGACCTGAACTTATTATTGGAGTGTCTGAAGTATCAAATGGACAATGCTTTTTCACAGAAGGAAGCTTTGGTTACTATTCATTCAATTTGCCAACAAAACAGTAAGATGTGATAGTGAAATTTTGTTTGTGATTCTTTTTCGTATTGTGATATATGAAATATGCATTGTTCTTTCTCTTCTATTCAGTTATTTTATATGTTACTATGTTCATGTGATTTATTGTCCTAAAAAGAATAATTATACTAAATCTTCTTTGTTTTGTCTGCACATTTTACAGGTAATGCAGGTCTTTATTTTCGGGAAATTGGTGGTTTGATGTTTGTGAAAAATCTTGCAAAGTCAAGTGAACATAGTATGGTAAAAGAAGCAGCCTTATATACATTAGGAGCTGTTGCAGAACAAAATGGTAAAATATGAAAACTTTATTTCACTGTCCCGAGCATTGTGTTTTATTTTAACAAAGTATTGAAGTATAATTTTAGAATTAAATTTTTTACATGTCTGGATAGTTTTATCCAAATGTTTTATTTAAATTAATGCATGCCAAAGATTTTATTTAACTTTTTAACTAATGAGGGAAGCAGTAGAATGTTACAGCTGCTTCAAAAGTAATGGCAAAAAACAGTGCTGTAGACATTTGGGAAAGCTGAATTTTATGAACAGGTACATAACTAGTCAGTGTCTGCAGGTCACAGATCAGTTGCATTCTACTGGTCAAAATATTTTGCATTTCTGTGGACAAGAATAACTTGTGTCACTATCAGTTTTCTAGAGTTATGAAATAGCCCAAAGACAGTAAAAGGCACAA
Source organism: Neotragus moschatus (assembly GCA_006410615.1). Taxonomy (NCBI): domain Eukaryota; kingdom Metazoa; phylum Chordata; class Mammalia; order Artiodactyla; family Bovidae; genus Neotragus; species Neotragus moschatus. The sequence continues at coordinate 1,639,850 of SJYA01002795.1, read as the reverse complement.
ATAATCTAGAAAGAAGGCTAGATAGGACGTTCAGTACTTGTTATCATCCACTTTGAAATCTTTCACAATTTTTTTCTTGTCATTAGTTGGAAACATTTTTTAACTTTGTCTTTTACTATGCTTATCTTTTTTTTTTTTTGGACATACAAAAGTTTTTTTTTATTTTATAAAAATAAATTCATCATTCTTTTCCTTTCTTGTTTCTGAATTTTGAATCAGAGGAAGTTTTCCCATATTCCCAGGTTATAGAGGAATCCACCCACATTTTCCTTTGGTACTTGTGTGACTTTATTTTTTACTTTTGCATGTCTTATTCTTTTTGAATTTTCCTGGGATATGAGATGATGAATGGTTCCAGTTTTATGTGGCAATCCAGCTATCCCAGCACTTCTTATTGTAAAGTAGACCTTTTTCACATCGATTTGAGATGCAGCCACTATCACTTAGTGAGTCTACCTCTAGTTTTTCTATACTGTTCATTGTCTGTGTATCTGGGTACATGAATCAGAATATTAAGGCAACCCACAACCATCTTGTATGTGGATAAAGATGTTTTGGGTGCTTGACTGCGCAGTTGTGTCCGACTCTCTGCAACTGCACTGTTTCCTGCCAACTCCTCTGTCCATGGGATTCTCCCGGCAAGAACACTAAAATGGGTTGCCATTTCCTTCTCTGTGTTTTGGGTGTGGCTGACAAAAATATTTTTTCTGTAGTATACCTGAAATGAAGTTAAATCTAAACCATCAATTTTTCAAATAACTTTATATTCTTATATTTTCATCCATTAACTTCATCACTTGTTTTGAGAATAAGTTATGCTCTAGGTACTGGGGATAAATATGAAATTGTCTTTGCCTTTGAGAGAGTCTAAAAACTGTTCTAGACACTGGATATATGTGTTCAAATTATTTTTTACAATTCTGCTTATTGCATGATTATCACCAAAGAACCCCTCTTTATCAGGTAGGTATCATATTTGTTTTTTGGAAAGATATTTTTATATCTAGAAGAGTCTTTAAAAATAGCACGACTATCATTTACCCCTCTTTTCTAAAACAGGTTTCTGAATTTTCTTAAATTTTTCTTTGGCTACATTTTGTTACTTATCCTCAAATTTTGGGGTCATGTTTCATCTTATATTTTGTTAGGCTTAATTTTGAAATGTAGTTACTGAAAATTCTATGAGATTGCAATACGTGCTTTAGACTAGGTCAAGTACTTCTGATTAAGATACTGCTTTTTGGTTTGTTAATTGAGTAAGCACTTAAATTTGTCAGAATTTGTTATATGACTGATGAATGTCAGTGAAATGAGACTTAGTTGAGAACCATCCATAATGGCAATTTTATATTTTGTTCAGCATATTTTAAAACTTGCTTGTGCTAATACATAGAAATTAAAATTATATTTTCATGTTTCAGTTTACTGTCAGCAGACTTTGTGTACTTCAGAATTGTTTGAAGACTTAACTTGGTTCTTATCTAACAGTGATTCAAACACAAATTTGAAAAGAATGTCTGTCTATGTTATTTTGGTTCTGGTTTCAAATAACAGTAAGTACATTCTCTTATGTTATAGAAATATCTTAAAAAATAATAAATTGGAACAGACATTATTAATCTTTTTATTCTAGTCAGTGCCTTTTAAAACCTTACTAACTTTTAGAACTACTGGCTCTAAAGACAATATTGTCTAAAGACAATATCAAATAATTATTTGATATTTATTAATTAAAAAAATAGTAAAGTGATTTGTATTATTTAACTAGCATTGAAAAGGAATGGCATTAAAAACAAAAGAGAAGCATTTAATGAATTGTTGTTTTGACACTAAGTCATGTCCAACTCTTTTGTGACCCCATGGACTGTAGCCTACCAGGCTCCTCTTTCCAGGGGATTTCCCAGGCAAGGATACTGGAGTGGGTTGCCATTTCCTTCTCCAGGAGATCTTCCTGACCCAGGGATCGAACCCTTGTTTCCTGCATTGGCAGGCAGATTCTTTACTGCTGAGCCACCAGGGAAGCCCCATTTAATGAATTAATTTGGTTGATTTTCCATTGAATTGGCCATTCAGTTATCATGTTTAAGGTTATTATATCAGTCAGCAATGACCTTGAATTTCATGTAGCTCTTGGCTAAAGTTTTACTTTGCTGTTGTTGTTTTAGTTTTTATTTTGGAATAATCTTAGCTTCACAAAAAGTTGCAAAGATAGTTTATAGAGTGTTCCTGTATACCTCTTGCTCAGGCTAAAGCCTATTTTTTTTGTTGCTTTATTTAGATCTTCAAATTGTTAGAAATTTTATATGCATTTAAATGCTTCTAGATTTTATTTTTTCAGTTTTTAATATTTTAAATTATTTTTTTCTATTTTGAAGTATATTTTGGTACTATAACACAGAACTATGCAAAATAAATGTTTTGTGATTTTTAGAGGAAATTTGAATACTGTCATTCTCTAAGCATAAGTAATATATTTTCCATAATAATCTTGATTATAGATTTTTTACCTACTGTAATTCTGTATTGTACTTTATAATACTTTAAAATGACTGAAAGTTATTTATTAAAAGTATTGCTTAAATGTTGTTTTCCATTTGTGCAAAATTATTTTCTAAACAGAAATCTTTCATGTAATACATGGCAATTTTTTTAAGGGACTGGACAGACACTTGTGAGAGAAACAGGTTGTATTTCAGTTCTATCACAGTTGTTCAAGTAAGTAAATATATGTTTCTTATTAATTATTCATAGCTTAATACCTTAACACACATATATATATTAATTACTTTCTTTACTCTTTAACCTATTAGGACTGTTCTTTCAAAATATGAGTTGAATTTGTCAGATGAAAGTGCTTTGCAGAGTTATCAGTTGTGGTCTTCAGTGTGTAGTACTCTGTGTGTCTGTGTCAACAATCCTCAAAATGGTAATTATCTCAAATATTTAAATGTTAAAAAAAGACTGAAAACAAATAAAAAGCTGATATTTTCCAAGTATACTAAAATGTGATTGCCTTTATCCCTTTCAGATGAAAATCAAATGCTTTGCAGCTCACTTTTTACGCATGCTAATGACTGGCTGATAAATTGCATGAAAGCTGAGATAATTCGCCCTATTTGCTCATTTATTGGACTCACTCTTGCAAATAACAGTAAGTATTCATTATTCTCCAGGCTTTATTTGAATAAATATATTTCAAAGCATAACCTATTGAATTAATTAATGAACTCCAGTAAATTGGGTCATTTTGGATGCATTTTACTATTGTATAAGTTAAAATCCTATACATAGAAAAACATAGCAAAACTATAAAAACCCACATAGAGTGTTCTCTGAAAAAATTAGAAATTAATAAAAATAAAACATCTGGAAAAGTCCCTAATATCTAGAAATTAAGCAACAAAATACTAAATACCCACATCAAAACAAAAACTCAAACCTATGAGTCAAAAAAATTACAGAGGAAATTAGAAATGTTTTTAACTTAATGATGATGAAAACACAATATTTTAAATGGAAATTTATAGCAGTAAGGCTTGCATAGGAAAGAAAAAAGGTCCCAAATCAATTATATTAGTTTCCACCTAAGAAACTAAATAATAAAACAAGTTAAAGTCAATGTAAGCATAACAAAGGGAATAATAAAGAGAAGATTAGCAATCAATGAAATATAAAAAGAACAGAATAGAGAAATAAATTAAACCAAAAACTAGATCTTTGAAAAGATCAGTAAAATGGATCCTTTACCCAAACAAAATAGAGAGAAGTCCCAAATTATGAGGAATATAGCTTTATGCCACTAAATTAGATAACTTAAACGAACTGGACAAATTCTTTGAAAGACAAGCTACAGAAGCTCACTCAAGAAGAAATATATAACTTGAGCATTCAGTATCTAACACAGAAATTGAATTTGTAGTTTAAAACCTGAACACAGAGGAAATTCTAGGTCATAAAGGCTTCACTGGTAAATTCTATCAAACATTTAAGGAAAAAGAGTTCTACATAAATTATTTCAAGAATTAGAAGAAACACTTCCCAACAAACTTTTAAGGCCAGCATTATTTCCATACTAAAGCTTGAAAAAGGCATTATAAGAAAACTATGGGCCAATATCCTATATATATCTAGATGTAAACATCCTTAACAAAATATTATCAAATCAATCCAGCAAAATATAGAAGTGATAATGTATTCTGATAGGTGACATTCATTTTAGGAATGCAAGGTTGGTTTAACATTAGGAAATTCACAGTATTCATAGGCTAGAAAAGAAAAACTATATGATCTTCAAAGATGTAGGAAAAGCTTTTCATGTAATTTAACATACATTCATGACAAAAGATTTTGGTGAGCAAGGAACAAAAGGGAACTTTCTCAATGTGATGAAGGGCCTCTGCAAAATATTATAGCTAATACACTTAAATGGTGAAGGACTTAATGCTTTTCCGCCTAAGATTGGAAAGAAGACAAGGATGGCCACTCTCTTTATTTAATTGGACATCCAAGTCAGTGCAATAAGGCAAGAAAATGAAATAAAAGGCATAGAGACTGAAAAAGAAAATTAAAATATATTACTTATTTATAGGTGACCGGATTGTGTAAGAATCTACAAAACTAATAAGTGATTTTAGCAAAGTTGCAGGATACAAGGTCATATGGAGACAATTAAGAACTTAAAGTGACTATCATTTATGATAATATAAAAAACTCAAAATACTAGGGATATATTTAGTGAATATGTGGAATATCTATATGCTGAAAACTATAAAACATTGCTGAGATTAAAAAAAATTAAAACCTAATGAGAGAGATATCATACTCATGGATTGTAAGATGCAATTTTGTCATAATGTCACTTCTCAAATTTGTCTCTAAATTCATAGCATTACCTATCAAAATCTCAGCAGGCTTTTCTATAGAAATTGACAAGTTGATTCTAAAATTTACATGGAAATGCAAAGGGGCTAGGATAGTAAAATTTATTTGCAAAAGGACAAAATTGTAGAATTTATGTTACCTGATTTCAATATGTACTATACAGTAATCAACAGTGTAGTACTGGTGTAAGTGTAGGTATAGATCAATGGAACAAAATAGAGAACCTAAAAATACACACACACACACACACACACACACACACGGTTGATGGAACAAAATAGAGAACCTAAACACACACACACACACACACACACACACACACACACACACGGTTGATTTTCTAGGAAGATGACACACACACACACACACACACACACACGGTTGATTTTCTACGAAGATGCCATGGTAACTCTGTTGGAAAATGTAGTATTTTAAATAAATGATGCTTGTAGAAGTATTTACCTATCTGAAATATGAATATCAACCCTTACCTTACACAGTATGAAGTGAAGTGAAGTGTTAGTTGCTTAATCGTGTCTGATTCTTTGCAACTTGATTGACTATAGCCCGCCAGGCTCCTCTGTCCATAGAATTCTCCAGGCAAGGATGCTGGAGTGGGTTGCCATTCCCTTCTCCAGGGAATCTTCCCAATTTGGGGAATGAACCTGGGTCTCCCCCGTTGCAGGCAGATTCTTTACCATCTGAGCCACCAGGGAAGCTGGTATACAAAATTAACACAATCTACAAAAATTAGCTTTAAATGATCTATATACCTCAATATAAGAAATAAACTATAAAACTTCTAGACAAAAACAGGAGCAAATTTTTATAATTTGGGAGTAGACACATTTCTTAGGACACAAAAACATGAGCCACCAAAGAAAAAATTACCATTTGGAGTTCATTGAAATTGAAATGTTTTATTTTTCAAAAGTTCCTGTTAAGTTGAAAAGGCAAGCCATTGACTGGGAGAAAATATTTGTGAAATGTACATCTGATAAAGAACTTGTGCCCAGGAAAACTCCAAGGAGGTATCACTATACACTCACTAGCATGACTAAAAGTAAAAAGGCTAGTGACGTTAAATATTGCGGTTGTGGAACAACTAGAACTTTCTCACAGATTGCTAGCGGTATATCTGTATTCAGATATTTAAAGCAAATAGTTGTCTTTCACATGCTCACATGCAAAGGAACATATCTCTATATAATTTCAAAAATTGAAACCTATTTCCATGATGCTTTGACATTTCCTCTTCTTTAAATACTAGTTTAAATGAATGATACATATAGGACCTATTACTCTTAGTGGATTGGTATGAAATAGATTAGAGGTATCATCAAATCAATAGACATGAGTTTGAGCAAACTCTGGGAGATAGTGAAGGACAGGGAAGCATGGCATGCTGCAGTCTGGGGTCGCAAAGAGTTGGACACGACTTAGTGACTGAACAACAATTTTAAATACTCTGTACAAGTATAGACTAGGATGCTCTGCTTATAAGTCTGATTTTTCATTACATAGAATATAATTGAAAATGCTTTTTAGTAAAACCTATTTTGGAGTCCCTGTAATACTGAAAATGTTTGAATGAATGAATAAAGGTTGGTCAATCATGTCTGACTCTCTGCCACCAGTCGTGTCTGACTCTTTGCAGGATTATAGCCTACCAGGCTTCTCTGTCCATGGAATTTTCAAGGCAAGAATACTGGAGTGGGTTGCCATTTCCTTTTCCAGGAGATCTTCCTGATTCAGGGATGGAACCCCGGTCTCCCACACTGCAGGCCGATTCTTTACTATCTAAGCCACAGGGAAACTGGAGAAACTGAAAATGTTTACATATCCTTAAATAACATTTCCTAACAGTCTCTTCCTAGATATAGAAATTTTTGAACATTTTTTTTTTAGATTAAGAGCTTTGTGTTTTATTAAACAATTTTAATATAAAAAGTACTTTTTGTGTTTAAATAATCCTGGCTCAATTTATGGTTCTAGGGTAGACTGGGAAGAAGGTTTATCACAGAATTATAATCATTAGCCCATATATCCATTGATTATATGTCCCCTGCTGGGATAGGGGCTATAGAGACTATTGAATGCATAGACCCATGGGGTACTTTCCCATCAGAATCATTTTCAACAGGGGAACAAAAGACTGAAGGCTTTTAAAAAATGTATCTGTCATCGAATCTTTGCTTGGAATAGTTGTTATGACTCTCAGTAATATGTTATACTTTTATGATCTAAGAAGTAAAAGAATTAGGCTTACTTAAATAAGACGGATGAAATATGTAGGGTTTTTTTGAAACAGTTAAATTACTTTGTTTTTTGTTGATTTAGCCAATCTGAGGAATGAGTTATTTTAGAATTCAGAAAATAGACAGCTTGCTGGTTGTAACACCAAGCTAAATGAATGAATCTATAGCTCTTGTAGGACTTGAGTTTAATATCATTCTTGCAAAATTTACTAGTTCGTGATCAATGAAATGAGATGTCTAACATACAGGAAAGAAGTACTGTAATAAACATATGGTTTTACTATGTTGAAATGAGTTTCTTATATAAGTAAATATAATCAATCTTGTGATTATGTATATGCACAGGTAAGGATTAGATTTTTCATTCTTTAATTTGGGATTTTTACTAAGTATTTTTTAAAGTCAAGTTAATGTTTTATTTGGTACAAGTTAATTTAATGAAACCATATACTTGTCTTATTTGAGGTATTAATAGTTCTGCTACTTTATTCCTTAAGCTTATGTTCAGAAATACTTTATATCTGTGGGTGGACTGGATGTATTGTCACAAGTTCTTGTGCAACTGGAATCTGATTCACACAAGACTCCTTTCAGTGCTAAACTTGCAGTGGTGGTGACAAAGACAGTGGATGCATGCATTGCTGATAATCGTGAGTGAAAATGCTTAGTAATTTTTCCACAGTTTCATTTTGTTTGAATTCGGCATGGTGAGTGTTGAAATGGCAGATTGAACACAAATAAGGATTGGACTTTTAGTTTCTCATAAGTGGGAGACAAATTTAGAAATTATCTAGTCCAACTCCTTATTTTCTCATGGAGGTTATGACATCCTTAACAATTCAAATCTAGGTCTTCTGATTTCAGGTTTGATGATAGAATCAAGAGAAGAGTCTACCAGTCTTAAATCTTTGTTTCACTTAAAAAGCGCATTAAATGAAAAAGATTAGATGAGAAATCAAGGGACATTTTGGAGACATAGGGAATGGAAAGTCCAATTTATAGATTTTAAAAAATGAGATAAAGAATTAAGATATGCCTCTATCCAATAGGTATGAGAGGGACTTATCCTACCACAACTAGTGAGTGGCTGAACCAGACTAGAACTCATGACTATAGATTTTAAAAAGTGACACAAAGAATTAAGGTATGCCTCTATCTGGTAAGTATGAGTTGGACTTATCCTACCATAACGAGTGAGGGGCCGAATCAGACTAGAACTCATGGCTTCTTCTGACATGTACAAATACTAAAGAATGATAGTCCACAAATCTTTGTAATAAGCAGTTCTTGAGATTCATAAATAACTAAAAAAAAGGTAGATCATTTTTTAAAAATTCAGGTATGTGCTAGGCTCTATATAAGCTCTAGAGCTAAAAAAAATGATTATGACATAGTCCTCTGAGGAATTCACAGCCTTTTTGTTGCTATCAGGACTGTTGGACTCTGAACTCTGTTTTTAAAAACTGAAAACAAAACAAAACCAAACCATGAGAAGTGTAGTTTAAAATGGTAGACTTCTTGAATTTTTCACATCTCAGTATAGATTCAAGTATGCCTCACTGCATCATTAACATCAATAGAACCATGACCAGTTAGTAGTGTATTTCAATGACAGGCAGGAATTGATTACATAGGAAGGTCTATACTGTCAGTCTAGATAAGACAAGGTATGTAAGATGAGAGTAAGCAGCTTTTAGGGAAGATAGTATTATTATTTCATATTCACAACACTCTATAGGACAACTTAGCAGAAAGCATTCTTCAAAAAATTTGCTTTAGTATAATGTCTTTAGTATGGGAAGAGGAATTATTGAGGCCTTTATAAGCCTCCACCTTATTATAATGCATTTGTTTATAGTTATATATTGCATGTTATATAAGATGTGAATTTTAGATACTATGTAGATATATAATATCATTCTCCCAGGATAAGATCTGAAAAATAGTATATGTAATATCTAGAAAATACTATATATATAGGTAGGGATAAGCTGTAAGTTTGTACTTGTTCTTTTTTCCTCCTTTTTAAGCTACTTTTGGTGTTGTATTATCCAAGTACCACATTGTTTCAAAACTTCTGGCATTGCTGCTTCTTGACAGTCTGGATTCAGGAGAAAAATTTAGTGTCATACTTACTCTTGGTCATTGTACAGAGGATTGTGGTAAGTACTGGATTTATTTAGCATGTTTATTAAAACAGTAGAGTGGAAATACACTGTTATTTCCTCCCCAGCTTAAAAGTACTGTTGCCTTTCTCCTAGTCCCTAGCCAGTCATTCATTGCTCCTCATCCTTCTTCATCCATGGTATTCAGTCAGTCACCAAGACCTGTGGTTCTATTAATACATCTGTTTATTCTTCCTTATCATTTTCTGCTCAATTCCAGAGCTACTTTCCCAATTTAAGCCCTCAGCCTCTCAACATCTTTCATCAGTGTTTTTGCAAGAGAGTCCTCCTTGTGTCCTCTTGCTTCTGACTCCGTTTTTTCATTCTACTCCTCACATTGCTGCACAGATATGATCCTGTTCTCCCTTGTTGAAAACCTTCAAAAGTTCTATCTTTCTTTCTCTATTTATCATTCTCTCCTATTTTTTCTTTTCCTCTTTCATTTTTTCCCTCTCCAGTTTCCTGCCATTTCACTTGCCTTCTTTCTAACCTTCTTCACTTTTCTCTCCTCCTCCCACGTTTCTACTTCCCTTTCTTTGTGCTTTCTTGCTTCTTTTGCTCTCTCTTCCCTCATTTTCTATTCTCTCTATTCATTTATTTCTCTATACTTTCTCTTCACCTGTATATAATTTAGGGTTTACTATACCTTTAAAATTATTAATTTTTATTTTCTAATTGTGGTATAATTGGCAACTAAACCTTTTTTTTAAACCAAGTGGGGACAGTTCATTTACTCTTATGAAATATGACACTACTCTGTGGCTGTATTTCACAGATTATCACATATGAGACGTAGGTATCTTATGTAAGTAGATTATTTTCTAAATTGAAAATACTTTTGAAACTTTGTTTTTCTGTATTTTTAAATTTGAACTATGTTGATAATTATCACAAAAAAGAACTATGACCTCATGCATATAGTTTAAGATAAAATAACTCTCAGAATTCCATGATGGTCCAGTGGTTAGGACTTGGCACTTTGACTATCAGTTTGATCTCTGGTTGGGGAACCAAGATCTCGTAAGCCCTATGGTACGGCCGAAAAAAAGATGAAATAACTATTTTCTACTTTAATTTTTGATGTGTTTTCCAGAGGAAAATCAGTATGACTTTTTTAAAAACAATGGCCTTCCACTCATGATACAAGCCTTAACTGAATCTCAGAGTGAGGAACTAAACAAAGCTGCCACTTTCGTGCTTCACAACTGCAAAAAAATTAGTAAGTTTACTATTACTTAAAAAAATACCTACCAAAATTTTTGAAAGAGAATTTACTTTCAAATTTACTTTGATGAATTTACTTTTTACTTTTGAATTTACTTTGATGAACCAAGCCCCTTTAGCTCCCAGCCTCTTTTTACATTTGAAAAGTAGATTATATAATTTTGACATGACAGCTAGAGTATTATAGCATATAAAAAACTTCTTTGGAAGGGAGCAACAGTATAGATAATTCACTTATTTAATGCACTGTGGACAGATTTAGTTGTAGGACTTAAATCTGAGGGCTACAGGAGACTTAGGATTAAATCATAATATAAAGTACGTTCATTTATTTATTTAAAAAATATTTGAGTGCCTCTTATTTGCCAGGCACTGTGCTAGGCTTGGACTTCCCTGGTGGCTCAGACAGTAAAGCTTCTGCCTACAATGTGGGAGACCCGTTTCAATCCCTGGGTGGGGAAGATCCCCTGGAGAAGGAAATGCCAACCTACTCCAGTATTCTTGCCTGGAAAATCCCATGGATGGAGGAGCCTGGTAGGCTGCAGTCCATGGGGTCGCTGAGGGTTGGACACGACTGAGTGACTTCACTTTCACTTTTCACTTGCATGCATTGGAGAAAGAAATGGCAACCCACTCCAGTGTTCTTGCCTGGAGAATCCCAGGGACGGGGGAGCCTGGTGGGCTGCCGTCTCTGGGGTCGCACAGAGTCGGACACGACTGAAGCGACTTAGCAGCAGCAGCAGCAGCA
>SJYA01002795.1:1593535-1628498 GCA_006410615.1 Neotragus moschatus | reverse complement strand
AGGGACGGGGGAGCCTGGTGGGCTGCCATCTATGGGGCTGCACAGAGTCGGACAACTTAGCAGCGGCAGCAGCAGTGCTAGGCTTTAGGGAGACAGTGATAAGATACAGCAGTCTATGTGCTCTTAGAACTTAGTTTAACTAGAGAAATAGGAAGTAAATAAATATATTATTATGAATTAATGCAAAGGTTAAGAGTGGATGGAGCACAGATCCTAACCTGTAAGAAAAGACGATGACCTAGACTGAGAGCAGAACAGGCTTTGGGAGGAAGTGATTCTTTACCTGAGATCTGAATATTGAGTTGACAGTGAGGCATAAAGGTCCTGTGAGAGGAGAGAACCTGGTGCATCTGAGAATTGATGGCTGGAGCATAGAGGAAATAGCCACGAAAAGGAGTTTGGTCTTTTGAAAGAAAAATTGCAGCCATAATACGTAAAAAATTTTAAAATTATAGGAAGGAACCTATAATCCACAGTTGTGGAAACTGTGTTAAAAAAATACTTTAAAACCAGTAGCCATAAGCATGTTTGTATGCCTGGTATAACATGTTTTCATGCTATTTTTTTCCTATAATTCTGAAAACTAAAGTCTATTTATGACTCTTCGGGTCCTCAACTTCTGCCAAGCACTTTCTTTCCACTTATTTTCAGTACCAATTAGGCAAGTTAAGATGGTTTAGATGTGCAAAATTTAGAGAAGGGGTTGTGGGGTATGAATTTGTCCTTATTTAAAGTGTTCAAATAGCATTTCTAGTAATGGATAAACTCACTATTTTTTTTTCCGTATTACAAAGCTGAGAAGTTATCTCTAAGTCTAGGAGAATATTCTTTTGATAAAAATGAAGAGCATTTAAAGGACATAAATATGAAAGAGAAGAATCTTGAAGATTATTGGAAGAAAGCAAAGGCAATTTTACACAGAATAGAAGAACTTGAAACAGAAGGAAATGAGGTTGGCTTTTTTGTTTCAAATAATACAGAACTTTTTTCAAAATTTTTTTAATAATAGAGGTTGGAGGGTAAAATATTTTTCTTACAAATTTTATGGTTTTAAATTTAAAATTCAATAGTAATACTTGAGGAATCATCCTTGAACACAGAAAAAATATTTTTAAAAAGTGAAAATGAAGGACTTCCCTGGTGGTCCAGTGGTTAAGAGTCTGCCTTCCAATACAGTGGATGCAAGTTCAATTCCTGGTCAGGGAATTAAGATCCCACATTCCATGGGGGAATTAAGCCTGGCCTTCATGACTAGAGAGCCTTCCTGCTGCAGATGGCAGAGCCCAGGCCCTCCAGAGCCTTGGTCTCTACAACTACAGAGAAGCCTAGGTGCCACAACTGTAAAGCAGCTTAAAATAAATATTTTAAAAAATGGAAATAATGACTGAAAAAATAAGAGACATGGAAGATAGAGTCACGAGATCTATCATTTATATAGTAAGGGTTTGAGAAAGAGAAAGAATAAAGAAGTAATAGTTGACCCTTGAACAACAGGTGTTTGAACTGCTTGAATCTATTCATACATGATTTATTTTGACTTTATTTTTGTGTAAATTGTGAGATATATGTTCCCACCTGACTACCCAAATGTCCCCAAATCGTTTAATAAAGATTCTCCCCTTTCTCCCTAATGTAAACTTCATCTTTTATAATGTATATTCTATTGACAATCATAAACTTTTTATGCATTATTTAAAGGGAGTGTAATTTGGATTATAAAACGAATGATTATTTTGAAATTATTTGCTTCTTTTTATATTATAGGAAAATATACGAGAGAATTATAAGAATAATGTTTCATCTGTGAACATAAATATTCAAGATACACTGAAACACTTGCGTGCAGATAGCAGCGGTGGTGTTCCCAAAGCAGAGGATAAAGATAAAAGCCAGGCTAGAAACCTACATGGTTCTAAGTCCCATAAAGTCATGTCTAAAGCATGTACAAATGATGATCAAGTGAAGATGGTGTTAAGGAGTGCAAATCCAGTTAACGCTTGTTATAGGGAGAGTGGGCAAAATAAGACTTTATGTACAGCCAATTCAAGCTGCAAACAAAACCTATGTGAAGAAACAGCTTCTGAAAAAAAGAACTTTGTTTCTCAGTCAAGGTATAATTTAATAATTGTTTCTAACTTTTATTTACTTATTCATCATTTGTGTGTGTGTGCATGTAGTACAATGTGCTATACTCTTAAGCACTGGGATACAGAAATGATAAAACATGGTTTTGGGGAGGAACCTAATGTAGGAAGTTTTGGGAAAGGGGTTTGGATGGGACAGTCTTGGCCAATTCATCTAGGATCTGGCATGTCATACGCAAGATTTTCTGTTTTATACAGTATTAGGAGCCATTGAAAATTTTAAATCAAATGGCATAGTCAGATTTGAATTTTAGAGGGGATACTCAGAAAACTTAAACTGAGTGCCTATAGCTGAAATGACGATGCACACATTGATAATTAATCAGCAATTTGGCAAAAACCAATTTGTAAGCTTAATTTGATAAATGGGGGTAAGGTGTGATTAAGATCTGGTTTAGGCTCACCTTTTCATTTGTTCCCTGTACCTCCTCTCCAGTACATGTTCTTTCTCCCTCATGGGTAGCCTATGGGGCTGAACCTGGAATCATAGCCTTTCTTCCTAGAACCTTTCTTGTGTTCTGCTCTTCTGATAGTTACTAGACTATGAAGGAGACTAAAGAGGATGCTGCTACGTTTTGGGAGGTTGTAGGGTAAACCAAGTGTTAGAAAGATGGATTAGATCATCACATTCCCTTTTTCCTTTTCCAAACCATTCTTCATGTAATTTTAACTTGATTTCTTAGGGATGTAGAATTGGGAATTAGTGAGATATGCTCTTGTGCCAGCATTCTTACCCTGTGGCTCACTGAATTTGTTATTTCCTCTTTTTTGCTTTTCTTCTTTCCTATTTTCCTCTTTTTTTCCCCATGTTTCTGCTGACATCAGTATTATTGCCCTTTGGAGTCTTGTTTAACTCCACTTTTCTTTTTTTAATTGAAGCAGAGTTGCTGTTACAGTGTTTCAGCTGTACAGCAGTGATTCACTTACTATTCTTTTTCAGATTCTTTTCCATTATACATTACTCCAAGATATTGAATCTAATTTTCCATTCTATACTGTAGGTACTTATTATCTATTTATATATAATAGTTAACTCCACTTTTAGAAACAAGGTTGTATGTAACTGCTGCATACCATACTTTGGCAGAATTTGGTGGGTTTTGGTAGATCCTGGTGCCAGCTCCTTCTGTCTGCCAAACTCTGCTTATACAGAAACATTTGTTAACACACCAGTGTTTACTTATAGTAATCTTGTATCTACTTTCTTTTAGAGACCATATTTTTAAACACCCAACTCCTATTGCCAAAAACACAAAGCAGCAATTACCAGTAACAGGTATGACTAAAAATGTTTCTTCTTTGATTGTTGAACATATTCAAGTGATTAATATAGCTAAAAATGTACATTGGTATATCTTCTCTCTAATATACAAGCCATGCCTTTACCTCTCTTTCTAAGCTAAGTGCTTCAGTCACCTTTTGTTAATATCCAGAACCTTTCTGTTTATCTACTAGGATGACTGGATGTATAGTCCCGGGCTACAGTTTATAAAAATTTTCAGAATTAATAAATCTTGTAAATGTCACATACTTTTTACTAATCAAAAATTCCTTGCATTTTCCAATTTTTTCTCCAGATCCATTTACATTGTGTTCAGATATAATAAATAAAGAAGTTATCAGTTTTCTAGAAACAGACAGTTGTTCCAAAATGTTGAGGTATAGATGCTCAGGTAAGTATTTTTTTAATTGTAATTGTTTCATAATTAAAGTTTATATGACATAAGTTAACTAGAATTTGTAATAGTTCTATCAGTGTGATTTAAACTTCATTCCCTTTTGAGAAGTAACAATCATGGGTGTTATAAAAAATTCAAATTAATATTGTTTATCTACAGTAGCCTATGTTCCCAATGTTTGTTCATATGTGTCAACATAGCTAATAGTTTTAAAAAATTACCTTATTATTCTCTTTTTGTCACCATCTATAAATTTAGCTTTACTGAGTAAGGTAAACATTTTTTGTATTTTCAGAGAGTCAATAAATAGATATATATTCTGGATTATGTTCTGAAAATCATAAGCATTAACTATTTTTATATTTATAGTTAATTTATAAGTTTTTCTAGTGTTCCATGTCCCATTGTTTCTTTTTTCTTCAGGGTCCTCAGTACTTCCTCCATCCTTCTTCATATCCCCAGTATTTGCTCTTTGTTTACTCTTATTGTTGCATTCTGCCCTTTGGAGAAAATTGAGGCTATTCCACATTAGGCTCAAAATACTGCTGTTCTTCTGTCTTCCACCAGTCGTGTCCAACTCTTTGCAGGATTATAGCCTGCCAGGCTCCTCAGTCCATGGAATTTCCTACACAAGAATACTGGAGTGGGGTGCCATTTCCTCCTCCAGGGGATCTTCCTGACCAAGGATCGAACCTGTGTCTCTGTGTCTCCTGCATTGGCAGGCAGATTCTTTACTACTGAGCCATCTGTTATTCCTTGATCTTTCTCCTCCTGCCAAATTTCTACAGATATTTCCCCCACTAAATAATCCACAGCACTTACTCAACTCTACTGCAACATATACTTTTGTGGTATCATCTCTCATTTTACCAGTGATTTTCAAATCTGTATCTCCACACTTCACTTGTACCTTGGGTTATGGCCACATTCTGCCATTTCCAGCTGTATCCAGGACATACTCACTTTAATATCTTGTTATTTCAAGTTTAATATATTCAAAGCACAACAACTTTCTCCATCTTAAACTGCCCTCCCTCCAGCGTCTTCATTTTTGTTAATATTGCCACTATTCTTCTGGCCCCCCAGATTTCAAACATTGAGTCATCTATAACTATCTTTTCTCCTTACACCCCCTATTTCTGGTCTGTCAGCTCTGGTTCTTTCTTTCCCACACAGGCCTCTTTTCCTTCATGCCTCAATTACTCCAGCAACTCTGTAGCAGTCTTTCAGTCTCAAGTCTCACCAACCCCCAAGTCATGCATATTGCTATTAACTTCTCTTCCTTATGTGCTTTTAATCACGTTACCAGGGTAAAGAATCCTCAGTGCTTCTCTGTAACTCACCAAATCAAACTCTCTGCCTGGCTTTCAAAACTGTGTGGAATTTTGTTCTTCTTCCACTTGTAAAATTTTACTGCACATTTATTCTACCAGAAATGTGCCATGTTTATTCCAGACTCTGCCATTCGATCCATCACAATTGAGCATTGTCCTAAATGTCTCTTTTACCCTAATAGCTCATTATTCATCAATTTTACCTCAGAAATCTCTGCCTTCTCCCAGAAAATGTTATTTCAAATCCCCACATTTGTTTTTCTGGACTATTTAAGTTACCCCTCAACTGATTCTCTTACTTTTCAGCTGAGCTTTCTGCTAGACAAATTACATCATATCCCTGCTTGATAAAAATCCCTCAGTTCTCCCATTGACTTGAAGATAGCTAAAAATCCTTAGGATGGTTCTCAAGACTCTTGTTGACTGGCCCCTGGCAACCCTTACCAGCCTCAACTTTTCTCCCATACTTCTCATACCTGTACTCTAGCCACACATGACACCTATAATTGTCTGAACACACTACACTTTCTCACTCTTCTGTGCTTTTGCACATGTTCTTTGTACTTAAAATGTCCTCATCTCTGCCATCTTTCTGTCTGGCTAACTTTTCCTTTAGGTGACAGGCAAATAGAATACCTTATAATATATAGATGTGTCTAACATTACCTGAAGCTACTGATCAATGTTAAAATTTAAAAAAAGATAGTCAGACTTTATGTGTCTGTTAATACGATGCAGTTAGAAGTCCACAGTACTGCCTGTGAGGAATATTACTAAAAACAACTTAATCTGAATCTGATCAATCATCTAGATCTCCTTAACAGTTTCTTAGGCACACAGGAACATTTTAAAGGATACAACTAGGATGTAATCAGAAAAACCCCAACTTTGGGAACCTGCACATTACAAATGGCCTGGTGTCTCCAACAGGCAAATGACAAAGAGGAAGAGAGGAGAACTGATAGATTAAAAGAAACTCAAGCGACATATCAGCTGAATGTAATGGTTGACCTTGTTTGAATCATGAGTCAAATAAACCGACCATAAAGAGAAAGTTTTAAAATGATGGGGAAATTTGAGCACTGACTGGATATTAGATTACTTAAACATAATTTTCTTAGGTGTGATAGTGGTTTTGCCATTAAAAAAAATAAGACAAAATAAGTACTTCTTAAAAAGAGTTCTTATCTCTTAAGAATACATCTGAAATAATACTCAAAATGCAACTTCCAGGCTTCATAATCCAGTGTGTACAAAAGGCAGAGCTGCATAGGTAGAGGGAGATAAAATATGATTGGCCATGAGTTAAGAATAGTTGAAGCTAGATGATGGATACAAAGTGGTTCATTATTCTTTTCCATTCATTCTCATGTATTCTAACTGTTCCATAATATTAAAAAAAAAAAAAAGATGATGGAGCCTAAGGGTCACTTTTTTTGGATATCTTCCCTGACAGTGACTCCTGCTCAGAATTAGACCATGCTAGATGTTCCTTTCCTATATCACCATAAGTGTTTACACCTCTGTGGCAACACTTGTTTCCCTGTATTGTATTTGTTGTCTTTACTCTTAAATACGATTTGGCTTTGAGTTTCTTGATGTATTTATAGTTAACTTCCTGATTCACTTCAGTTACTATCATAAAGATATTTGCTTTCATAAATTTGTTATTAAATATTTTATAACATCTATGCATCATTTTAATTTGTTTTCTTTTAGGTTGCATAGCAGTAGGAAAATCCCTGAATAGTCGAAATTTTAGCAAGCTCTTGCACTGTTGCCCATACCAATGTGATCGTCACAAAGTCATTGTGGAAGCTGAAGACAGATATAAAAGTGAACTAAGGAAATCACTTATCTGTAACAAAAGTAATTAATTCAGCAGTTTTAAAGCTGTAATTATGACTGTACCTTCTGAACTATGATCTAGAACGTTAAGTATATTGAAAGCTAAAGGGTACAAAAAGTGTTGAAAAGAAAATCTGTCTCTGAGCAACCATGATTTAAAATGTTCCCAGGGAGTAGATTTAGTCTGGTGGTTTAAAAATTCTTCATAATCCACCTAAGGAGTCCCATTAGAAGGGGGGAAAAGGAAATATCATACTAATGGAATTGATGTGATACTACTCAGATTAATACTCTAAGTAGGCTAAATGTTTTCATATTTTTCAGAAATTCTGCTGACCCCACGTAGAAGACGTCAACTCAGTAGTGAATCTACTACCCCTGGAAGAATAAGTGAATATACTTAATTTTTAAATAAATATAAATTTCATATATTCCTGAACAGAACAGCTCAATGATTGTTCTCAGTCACATCATGAATGCCTTCTAAATAATAACCCTTGGCTCTGATAAGAGTCATATTTCCTGATAAAAGAGGTTTCCCTCATCCCTTCCTCATGCCACTCACTAATCTCTTGCTTTCTAGCTGGGGAAGGAGCAGGAGAAAACTTAACATCTCTTAAGAACCCATTATGTATTAGGTATTTTATAGATAGCATTTCCTTTATTTCATAAAATAAAATCATAAGGTATTACTTTATTTCCACTTTACTTTCTTTTCTTTTAGGTTGCATAGCAATAGGAAAATCCCTGAATAGCCAAAATTTGCCAGTGAGCAAATGGCAGAACTTAGATTCAAATGCAAGTTTGTCTTTCTCCAGAACCCCCAGTTCATTCCTCTGTATCACATTTCTATTTTGGCACTTCAAATAATCAAAATTGAAGAGACAAATAGTATAAAGCTTAGATCCCTGCTTAAAAATTAATATACTTCTCAAACTATGAGTTAATTTATAGGAGTTTTTATTAAACTACAGGGTTAACAGTTCAGGCTTATCACCATTTCAAATTCATCATGAGACTTAAAGAACATTACCATTTTCTTCTGTTCGTATGGAATTAGTACCTACAGAATAAGAGTAAGCAATTGAGTACATTACTTGTCAAAGTAACCTAGAAATTAATAGCCATTAGTAACTATAGAGTCATTCTGTTATTTATTGTGAAGAGATCTGGACTTGATCCATCCAGGAAACATTTTGCCACTCACTTTTGTTTGGCCATTTTCACTGCCGAAACCTTGAAAGAAATTTCAAATTTACTTTTTATAACTGAGTCTTTTTCAAAATTAAAATTTCTGCATATAAATTAAAATTAAGTGCAGTACCCAGTATAGAGTAGCCCACTTTTTGAAGTAATATTTTCTGTAGAAACTGTTAGAAAATACTTATTTTTCCATAGAAATGTTGCAGTAGGAAATCTTGTCTTTGACAAGGAGGTGGCATCAAATTAACAATAGAATTTCTTCAGTAGAATGTCTTAAAAGCACATATAAAACAACTAAAAATATTCGATAATCATTTTTCATAGTAAAGTCATTTGAAGAACCTCATGAAATATACATAATTATTCCTATATATGGGGTTGCACAGAGTCGGACATGACTGAAGCGACTTAGCTGCAGCAGCAGCAGCATTCCTATATATTAATTATACAAAGGGATCCTAAATACTGTTAAGATAATTTTCAACTCATAAACACCTACATCTTTTTTGTAGGTTAGAACTGCTTAGTTAAAATCAAATAATAAGTTGGCCTGCTTTTTTTCAAATTTAGGCATCTTGAGGAGGTAGTGATTAGATTGATCTTATATCTCTTACGGGGCTTCCCAGGTGGCACTAGTGGTAAAGAACTTGCCTGCGAAGGCAGGAGACATGGATTAGGAAGATCCCCTGGAGGAGGGCATCACAACCCACTCCATTAATCTTGCTTGGAGAATCCCATGGACAAAGGAACCTGGGAAACTACAGTCCATGGGATCACAAAGAGTGGGACATGACTGAAGCGACTTAGTATGCATGCATATCTCTTTAAACAAGCAGGCCAGGAATGTTTGACGTACTGTGTTCCCCCCTCTTAATAAATTTCCCTTTCATACTAGAGACATTCATTACCTTTTATTTGGTTATAGGTTACAGTCAAATTTGAGACTATTCTTTTGGGAAGGGACCATTGCAGCATCTAAGTATTTAAAAGAGTCTTGGGGACAAGGCTCTTTTAGGATGGATTGAAAAATAAGTGTCTAAAACGGAGTCTTCTTGCCTACTTTTCCCTGCTATTTTCTTCCCCTTGTTTTCTGTTAATGCCCAATCAGTATTAAAAAAGTGCACTAAAGAAGCCACAGAAGGGAGCCTTGTGATGTAGAGAGCTGTTTCTCCTTCTAGGATGCCCACTACTCTGCTGCAGAAACCTTTGAGGAATTGGGCACGGATGTTAATTTAAGTTAGAAGTCAGTGAAATGGCAACTGCAGTGGAAAACTGGGGATGGGCTCTACATGAACAACCCCAGGACCCAATATCCTGAATGATATAATAACCCATCTGGTTCTGATTATAATGAGTTTTGAGATCATTTAGCAAGTGAAATTGAAATAATCTATTTCTCAGATAACTACAGTTTTCCAGTAGACCCAAAAGTAAGAAGTAACTTAATTGATGAGTTTTTAAAAAATTTATATATATATAAATTTTATATTTAAAATATATTTAATATATTAAATATATATGATTTTATTTTTGGTTGCTCTTCGTCTTCGTTGCTGTATGCAATCACTCTCTAGTTGTGAAGAGAGCGGGGGCTACTCTCCATTGCAATGCCTGGGCTTCTTATTGAGGTGGCTTCTCTTGTGGAACACAGAGTCTAGGCACACAGGCTGCAGTGGTTGCAGCATGCAAGCTCAGCAGTTGTGGCACACTGGCTTAGTTGCTCTGAAGCATATGGAATCTACCTGGACCACAGATCGAACCCGTGTTCCCTGCACTGGTAGGAGGATTCCTATCCACTGTACCACCAGGAAAGTCCCAGTGATAAGTTTTAAAACACTTTTTACCAGTAGTAACTTTTTTTTCTTTCAACAAATATTATTGATCACCTCCTATGTGTCTGACACAATTTTAGGCACGGGGGACATAATGGTGCATGAAACAGACAAAAATCCCAGTCTTCATGGATCTCACATTCTAAGCAATACCATTTGGTAATAATTAGACATTGTTTCATTGATATCTTGGCCTTCTGCTGCTAAGATTTTTCCCTTCTGATTTAAGAGATCTGAACTGTGGCCCCTATCTTAGGAGAGATGGACTAACAGTCCTGACCTGCAAAGGCAAGATTTTCTAAGGTTGTCCTAGCAGTTATTCCAGGTCCTACTAGAGTGAATAGCAGCCTTAATTGGAAATGCAAAAACTCCTCCTCCTCAGTATTAACAATGAATTAAAAACCTTAAAGGAAGACTATTTCCTGGTAATCATGACTAGAAAATATTTGTTTACAGATACCGTGTATTCTTTCTGTTGTAGAAATTACCCCTAAAAACCAGATAAAACTTCCTCTTTGTGCAGCCTGTTTTTTGTTTTTTTTTTTTTGAGTTTTAATCAAGCTGAGCCCTCATACAGGTGAAGAACATGTTCTTTAAGTCAAATTTCAAAAACCCTTAATCCTTTAAAAATATTAATCAAGCATGATAATTAAAGTAACAAGTGTTGATATTCTTTTCTATGAAGTTATGGAGCCCTTTGGGAAGACCGTAGCTGTAAGACAGGTAAGTGGTTAACTGTCTTCACAGGNAAAAACCCTTAATCCTTTAAAAATATTAATCAAGCATGATAATTAAAGTAACAAGTGTTGATATTCTTTTCTATGAAGTTATGGAGCCCTTTGGGAAGACCGTAGCTGTAAGACAGGTAAGTGGTTAACTGTCTTCACAGGAATGGGAAAGAGTTAACAACCAAATGTTTGTAAAATTTTGTGTTTCTTGATTATCGTAAGATTGTTACAATTATTGCAGGATCACAGTGGTAGCATCTAGGTTGATAGTAGGCACTCAGAGTTTGTTTGTTTGTTTTCATTTGAAGTGGATTTCCATATGATGAGTTGCCCAGGCATGAAGTTTTCTCACTGTATAATCCATATCCTTAGAATAAGTTTTTATTTGATTCTCAAGAAGATCTCTTTTTTTAGCAAGTACTAATATATTCTACAATTCTCATTAATTACAGAGAAAAGAAGAATTCGTAAAAACTTTACCAAAGAAGAAATAAATTACCTTTTCAGTGGAGTTAAGAAAATGGGAAATCACTGGAATTTAATTTTGTGGTCTTTCCCCTTTCAGCAAGGACGGAAGGCTGTGGACCTTGCTCACAAATACCACAAGCTGACCAAATGCCCCAAGTATGTGGCTCCTTGATTGGAAGACTTGTCGGTTTTTAGTTTGACACCTTGAAAAACAGTATGTTAAAAATACAAAATTTTAAATATTCTTAGACACTCTCATGAGACAGGAAATGTGGCAATGGGGATACTGTTTCAATTATTTTTTGTGATGCTGTAGCTCATCAGACTATTAAAATAACTTGCAAGGACTTCTCTGGTGGTCCAATGTTTAAGACTCCATGCTGTCAATGCAGGGATCCTGGGTTCAGTTCCTTGTCAGGGAATTAGATCGCATAAGTTCAACTAAAGATCCCCTGCAACTAAGACCCAGTGCAGCCAAATAAATAGAATTATTTTTTTAAATTAAAAAACAAGTACATTTTCTTTTAAAAATTTTATTTTATCATATTTTTGGCTGTGCTAGTTGTGATGTGTGGGGTTCTCTCTAGTTCTGGTACAAGAGCTCTCTAGTTGTAGCATGCAGCCTTAGTTGCCCCATAGCATGTGGGATCTTAAGTTTCCTGACCAGAGATTGAACCCATGTTCCATGCAGTGGGAGAAGATTCTTAACCACTGGACCATCAGAGAAGTCCCTAAAACAAATACATTTTCAATGTGTAGATTGGTAGGACAAAATTCCATATGAGGTCAAACATATGTTCAGGATTATGCTTTTTTCCCTTAAGCTCAACCTAGGTCAGAGAAAAAAAGATTATTGGCCTTTAAACATTATTTGACATTATATACTATAAGAGACACTGGATTTAGTATTTTTACCCAGTGAAAATCCCTCCCTGGAACTTAGTTTCCCAAGATGTTCAAATCATGTTCCCACACACAAATGTTTCTCCTTCTTAAGGCAATTGTGTAAGCCCAAATACTCCAAATTCTATTGTCATGTTCATTTCTTTTTGGTGCATGTTTATTTGCTTCTGCATTTTCAAAGTTTGAAACAATTTTTGATTGTTTGCTTTTAAGTTAGTTTTCTTCTAGTTGGAAACCAAACTATTATATTCCATTACACCAATGCATTCTTCATTATACTTAAAATTCTGTTACTATGGCAAAGTGATCAAGTATCAAAGCCTGAAAGCTCAGTTGCACTTCTGTACACACTGGCTCACTGCATGATGTCATTCTTACAAATACTGAAGGGTATTTTCCTATAAGCATGTATTCTTTGACCCTTTCAGATCATGAGTATGTCTACTTAGATAAAGCAGAGTTTTTATTAATTTCTGTTCCACAATGAAAATTCCAGAGGGTCAATAAGCAGAAAAGCCTGTTTAAAATCCAGAAGTTCCTTTAGGCCTAAGAATAATTTACACTTAGGAAAATTCTTTGCATCATTTAAAGTGTGAGTGAATTTAGTCCATTATCTGTCAGTATTTCCTAAGTTCTATGGAGATGATTTAAATGGTCTGCTGGGCTATTTTGATGTGTTATTCTCAAGATGTGTGAATGTTGTTTTAGGTCAATGGAGAAAACATTTTGTTGCCTCAGCCTTGCTGGCAATAGTTTTTTTCTTTTTTTTAATTGGAAATTATCTACGTAACAGAAGATCAAATACTACTTAAAGAAGCATCCCCAAGAGTATGACACACTGTAACTTGGATGATATTTTGTATCAGTCACTGACATTTTATTTAAAATAACTTCCATTGCCTTCTGAAACCTTTACATTTAAAAAAAAATAATATTTGTTTTTATTTATTTCTTTGACTGTGTTGGGTCTTAGTTGCAGCATGTGGAATCTACTTCCCTGACCAGGGATCGAACCCCTGGCCCCCTGCATTGGGAGCATGGAGCCTGAGCCACTGGACCACCAGGGAAATCCCCTGAAACCTTTAGATTTTATCCTAACCTTGGCTAACTTGGTTAACATGAACTGCTTTTTTCCCCTCAAATGGAATTTGATAGTAAATAAATACACATCAAAAGGAAAGCCAAAGAATGATCACGTATTAGAGGACTGTTTAATTTTAGGAACCCAAACCCGACCAGTTCCACAGGGAACAAAAAGTCAGACCCTTGGAGTTGGAGCTTACCTCAGTTATAGTTCCTTGCCAGAGGCATGAACTAACAGCTGTACAATAATTTGGACATTGGTGGTTGTCTTTAGTTTTGCCTGTATGCTCAGAAACCTGGAGTTTACCCTTTCACAGGGTGATGATTGATGGTCAGTTCTTCCTTATGCCAAAATGAAATATGCCTTTCTGGAGTACCTCCTGCAGAACCACAAAAGTTGAATCTCTTTTCCACATACCAGCCCTTTAGAGAGTTAATGATAGATGTTCATCAATTTCCCCTCTACATCCTTTATCTTCCATGCTGCTGAATCTTAGCTATTTCCTGCTTCAGTCAAACAGTGTCATGTCCTATTATGAACTTAGTCACTGACCACTGGGTACCTTTTTGTTGATAGACTGCCCCCCAAAAAATGTGGACTGACTGACAAGAGTATAGAGACCAGTTTCTTTGCTAGCTCAAAGGTTTTATAAGAGCAAGTGAACATGGACTCGATTCAGTGAGTCTTGTGTGCTCAGTCATGTTCAAGTCATCCGCCAGGCTCCTCTGTCCATAGGCTTTCTTGGCAAGGATACTGGAGTGGGTTGTCATTTCCATCTCCAGGAGATCTTCCCGACCCAGGGATCGAACCTGTGTCTCTTGCCTCTCCTGCATTGACAGGTGAATTCTTTTCTACTAGTGCCACCTGGGAAGCCCAAAAGGTTTTATGGATCCTACCTAAGATGCTTCTTGGCATTCTACATGACCAACTCTCCAATTATAACTGATATAGTTAAGGCATGATTTTTTAAATTAATTCTTACCTTGTTCTTATTTTAACTCCACTACAAGACTTCAGTGTTTGTATGTGTTAATCAGTTGTGTCTAACTCTTTGTAATCCCATGGTTTATGGCCCACCAGGTTCCTCTGTCCATGGAATTATCCAGGCAAGAATATTGGAATAGATAGCTATTTCCTTCTCCAGGGGATCTTCACAAGCCAGGGATCAAACCTGGGTCTTCTGCGCTGCAGGCAGATTATTTACCATGTGAGCCACCAGGGAAGCCCCACAAGACTTCAGTGGTCCCTGTTGAATTTTAGATTTATTCTGTACTCAGTTTGTCATCCAGTGTGTTAGGCCTCCCTTCCTGCTTCAAGTCATCCACAACTACTGTGAGTGTGTGGTTGCATTCTCATCCAAGTCACGAATGGTATACCTGAATTGACTGCGCAAGGCAGGAGATTGGAGCATGCTCCTAGCAGCCTCTTCTGGGTGGGGGCGGGGAGGGGGGGGGGACTTGCTCATCAGCCCCCTCTGGGCCTGGTCTTTAACAAGCCTGGATACCATCATCCAGCCTACATTTCACTTTCTTGTCTACGATGTGCATTGGCAAATGTCCTGTTGAAATCTGAATTCGCGATGTCTGCAGCATCCTCCTACTTGGCATTCCTGCAAAAAAAAAAAAAAAGGAACTAAATCTGGTGCTATCTTTTCCTTTTCCAACTGGGGTCACATTAGAGAATTTCACCTAGGGCTGATGAATTTCACCGGCCTGTAGTTTTCAACTCTGTCTTTTGTCCAGTGAAAATTCTGATACTACTTGCCTTATGATTTACAACACTTTTCTCTGCTTTTCCTAGACTTCCAGAAGTATAATTCTCAATAAGTTTTCACTCCCATTGTCTTGTCTGAACCTTACATTCAGGTTGGCAGATGATATGCCGATTTATTGGATCTTTTCATTTTTGGCAGAGCCAGGATCAGAGTTCTACTCATCTGAAACCCACATATCCTTGCTTTTCTGCTATATTCTACTTCTTGTGATATTTAGAAATGCCTTGTAAAATGCCTCTGCTTCCACAGAGCCCTCGGGTAGCAGTCACCTAAAGTGAAACTGGACAGGTGAAATGTATTTTTTCTTTCCTTTTCTTCCCATTACCCTCTTCCTTCTCCTTTCCTCCCCTGCCCCTTCTCCTTTCACATCTATTCCTTTTTCTTTCTTTTCCTGAAGAAAGGAAATTAAAGCCTACTATTTTTGGTGTCAAACGCTGGCTCCCAGAAAATATTTTTTTAAAAAGCCCTATTAACGTAAAAGGTGTATTATTCACTGCCATAAAAATCACTGCCTTGTGGTCTTAATAGGGTCAAGGAAGGACGAGGTGAAAAGCAGGATATTTGTATTTGGGGAGTCTCGTTTAAGGCCGATCTTTCAACTCGTGGCTCGATTAGGATTAGGCAAAGTTCATGGTATATATAATAGGTTAAAACTGGTGAGTAAGACTGAAGTACCAGGATGCTATCAGAAGATAGCTGGAAAGCATTGAGTCCTTGGTCAGGTTTCTCAAGATTTCTGAGCTTCAGGTTCCTCACCTTTAGAGAGTTAGACGAGATTTAGTGAAATAACGGGGGACTCTGGCACACGATAGGCGCTCGATAAACGGCGCTATCCTGTATTGTTCTCATTCCAAAGCCTAAGGTTTTCGCTTCAGCGCCTCCGTCTGGTGCCTCAGCCCCCGGACAGCGCAGCCGGAGCGGCCACTGGACGGAAGACCTGGAACAGGGGTGCTGTTGCGCTCTTCGGCCGGCAGAGGCCGCCAGTGCGACCTCCGTCCGGGCGGCTCCCGCTAGCACCGCCGCCTCCCGAAGCAGGGCTGCCCAGGCGGCTGCCTGACCACCGCCCACCTCCTACCACCGCGGTGGCCTCACGACCCTGCAGGAGCCTGCGGACTTCGCAAGCCCGGCGGAGCGCGGCAAGCGGCGCGGACCGTGCGGGGCGAGCGGCGCGGGGCGCGGCGGGCGCGGGAAGCCCGGCGGGGTCCTCGCGGGTCCTCGGCGGGCCCGGGGGAGGGCCCTCTTTGTGGCTGCAGTTGGCAAGATGGCGCCGGTGGGGGTGGAGAAGAAGCTGCTGCTGGGTCCCAACGGGCCCGCGGTGGCGGCCGCCGGCGACCTGACCAGTGAGGAGGAGGAGGGCCAGAGTCTATGGTGAGACTGCGGGGCGGCCGGGCTAGGGAAGCCGGTCCGGGGAGGGTGTGACCAGGCGGGGCGGACCGTCGGATGAACTGACGGGCAGTCGCGGACCGGTCATATTCAGGCTGGCCCCGGGGCCGACAGCTCTGCCGTTTTCCCACAGGTCCTCGATCCTGAGCGAGGTGTCCACCCGCGCCAGATCCAAGCTACCGTCCGGCAAGAACATTCTGGTCTTTGGTGAGCGCCGCCGGCGGGGCGTTGTCCGGGGAACTGGGGTGGGCTAGGCGGGGCGCCCTCTCCTTGGTCCCTGCCTTTCTCTCCTCTGCCGCCTGCCTGCTCGGGAGGGCCTGGAGACCCTGGCTGGATAGCCCTAGTGTGGCCGAGTCACCACAGCCGAGGTCGGGCCCCTATTCGAGAGCCCAGGGATGCTGGCAAGTGCTCTCGGCACATTCCTTAGTCGCTTGGCCGCAATATTAGCTTTGCTTTAAATGTCCCTGACTTCCTGCGCTCATAGCCTCGAAGTTCACCAAACTGGGCATAAAGAGGGGAGGGATTGGATGAGGAGGTTAGCAGAGGAGGCGGGGGGTGGAGGGGTGGAACGAGGTGAACTGGGGGTCGTCGGATTGGGAGGAGATGCCACAGGAGCCATTTCTCGATCTTGATGAAGCAGTGTAAGGTGAGAGGAACGCTGCAAAGGGCAGCAGGCTTTGGAGTCCCCACCAGGGACTTTTCCGGCATTGTTTCAGACTTCACTGCTGGGTTACCTGGCTTAGGTCCCTCAGCATCTCTGTCTAGTGAGAGGCTTTAGCTGAGTTCATTCATACAGCCAATACCCATTTGTTGAGTGAGTCCTGTACTGCCCAGGTTGGATCTTGGGACTGTACAGACATCTCACAGACACTACACAAGAATCTCAGTCTAGTGAGACGGGGATAGATGTCCTGGGCATAGGCAGATGATTCTGGAGCATCAGCCATGGCTTGCTGCTGTTTGGAGTTAGGTGTTTTGAAGGATAAGTGTCAACATGCAGGGCCGCAGAGGGTTAGTGTTCTCAGGAGCACAGAGATGACGAGGATGGAGGAGGTTGGAAGCTAGCACAGCCTCCTTGTGGAACGTGTCTGATGAGGTAAGGTGGAGGTACACTGTGGAAGGCTGAAGAGTCGCTGCTTTCTCCTGAAGCCACTTGATTCTTGGGGGCTTTTTATTTCACCTCTATGGTCTGATTCTCATGGGAATCACTTGGACGGTGGTTTTCCCACGGTTTTTGAGGGGAATGGATGGTCTTTAATTGATGACCACTGTAGCAGGTAATGGAAAACGCTTAGAGGTCTTCACAAATTGGGGGATCCAGGACACCAGATCTCTGTTTAGAAACAGCTCTGGCATAGTGCGGCAGGTGGCCTGAAGTCAGGCTGAGTGCTCACCTCGTCCAGATGGGATGTGGAGGGCCTGAGTGAGAGTGGCATTGGGGGTGGAGAGGAGAACTTGGATCTGTGGATTGCCTTTCAGTTTTCTTGGTCCATAATTCTCTATTATTAAATCCAAGGAGTGCCAGCAGTGTTTCTTGGTGGTGGCTCCTTCTGATGTTTAAGGTTTCTTTTGAGGCTGGGGGAGGGGAGTTGTTCGCTGGGTGGAGGGGGATGAGGAGAGGCTTGGTAGTTACTAAGGTTGAGCTTTAAGAGTTTTGCTTAGGTCAGTGATTATTTTCATTGGTTTCCTAGCCTTCAGGGTACTTACAAAAGAAATGTATGAAAACTGAAAGTGAAAAGCGGCCCCATCATTCATGGTTATGAGGCAGGGTTAGAGTTGTTTTCATTAAGGTTGATTATATTTTGAAGACTTGCTTTTCTTGGGGTAGAAGTTTATTTTGTGAGACACTAGCCCACCTTTTACTTGCAGTTTTCCATATGCGTGTCTTATAAATTGTAGATAGTGTCTGTGGAGCTGCCTTCTTCCTTTCCTTGGGAGGTAAGGATGGCTGCAGTAGATTGTCGTTTGAGATCTTGGAAATTGCCACCTTTCTCACTGCCCCCCACCCTGACTACTCTTGCAGCAGGTCCTGCTTTGTTTATGAGTGCAGATGAGACCTCTGTAGCAAGCTCCGTATGAAAGTTCCTTGTGTGACTGTGCAGACTCCCCGTCCTTGCCTAGAGTAAACAATACACTTTGTCTTCTTACGTGCATCACTTGTAGGTGAAGATGGTTCTGGTAAAACAACCCTCATGACTAAACTTCAAGGAGCTGAGCATGGCAAAAAAGGAAGAGGCCTCGAGTATCTCTACCTCAGCGTCCACGATGAGGACCGAGATGGTGAGTGAAGCACTGATACCCATGCAGGTGTCTGAGTCCTTGGTTACCATTCCTGTAAAATGACCAGGCATTCTCAATTTTTTGTTTGGTTCTAAGAGAATTAGTCACAGGGGAATAGATGAAGTGTATGTCTCTGTAGGACCTTACCTACTTCTCTTTATATAGAGTATGGTAGCAAAGTGGGGAATGGGCCTGTTAGCTGGGTGGCCCCACTTGAAAGGAGATGCTGAAGGTAAAGTTTCAGATGCATATAAACATAAGAAACTAAGAAATTTTTAAGTGCCTTGAACTTTTCTATGAGAGAAATGCTTGGCTGGCTGATCTGAGCACCATTGTTACTCTGGCTGGTTCTAGTGAAAAATCTGAAATTGGTGTATTTCAAAATGTAATAGCTTAACAGATATTCACAAGAGAATTTTGGAGTTTTTTTGGTGACAGTGTAGAAATGCTGATTTCCTGGGGGATATTTGTTTAGTGTTTTTTGTTTGTTTTCCCCAAGTGGAGAGAATAGAGATTCAGAGGCAATAATGTTCTCTTTTAATTCACATTTATAGAATGTGGATAGTAATTGTTTTCTACCTTCTGGGTATTTGGGATAATTAAAAGTGCATAGTAAGTTTTCTTATACGGATTAGATATCATTTAAAAGTTTTTTCTTATGAATCCAGTTGGAATAATGGTTTTTGGTTACCACTAGTCAGTATTGCCTCCTTTCTAAACTTTCAGATTTTATGTTAGATCTTGAATGACTCTAAAATAAATAATTATTAGTGCCTAGGTCTTTTAATTTATAGGAAAGTTATCTGTGTAGCCTAAGGATGAAATATCCTTTAAATTACTTTCTTTAAAATTGCCTGTACCCATTTAAACAGTAAGAATCACCATGTAACAGTGATTTTACAAGGGGACAAATTCTACCACCTCTAGTCCCTCATTTCTTTATTGCTGAAATGAAGAAGCTGATCTCAGGTGATTCCTTCTACATTAATTCTTTGAGCTCCAAGAATTATTTAAATAGAGGGGGGGAAACACTTTAATCTTAATGTTATGGTCATCTTAGAACCCCAGGGACTTTTTTCCTGCTTCTCCTTCCTTGGTTTCCTTTTCCTTGCTTAACATTCCCTGTGTTCAGTGTGAAGAGAGGCAGAAGGTGCTGAGGACTCTCCTTGTCTGAGGCAAGCAGAGGCTTTCCAGGGCCCGCCTCGGCTCAGTGGAGTTTGTGTAGGTAGTAGGGTTGAGACTCAGGGATCCCTGAGCTAGACTAGGGAACGTTACATGTCTGAGTGTTTTGCTTCCTGTCCTTGATCATTGTGGAAATAACTTGGGCATTGTAGCTAGGCAGAACTGGTTTAGAATCCCACTCCTGAAGTCACTAGTTGTAACTGACTTCCCTCTGTTCCTTGGTTTCCTCATTAGTAATATTGGGCAATGAAACTAGTTTGTAAGTTGACAAAATGAGAGGTGGCTGTGTTAAGTGTCGCTGAGTACTTGAAACACAGTGGTAAGTCTAGTACCCATTTTTTTTCCCCAAAAAAACTTTAAACTTTTTATTTTGTATTGGGATATAACTGATTAACAATGTGGTAGTTTCAGGGGAACAGCAAAGGGATCTAGTAACTTTTTGAAAGTATATGAAACATCATGTATATACTCTGTACATTTCTACAGATGCTTATTTCAAAGGGGATAAACATATCTCATCCTAGCCTCAAAGTAACCATGTTCATTTGCCTTTGAGTTGAAGTACATGTTAATTTTTATTTCAGATCCCTTAAGGTTGCCTTAAAAACTTCTTGACCTCTGCATTTGTGAGATTTTTTTTAGGCCTCCTACTTGCAAGTTCCTCTTTGATGATAGAGTTGTCCTTACCTATGGTTAATTATACGTTTTTCAGCCTCCCTTTTTTTAATTGTGTGTTATGACTGGGTTATAAATATACATTTTGCAGGCAATCACCTAGGTAGAGAATATAGGTTCTGGTTTGTCCTTCATTTGTGGTAGAACTTGACATGTCAAAGGACCTCTGCCTTCAGAGTTTGGGGTATCCATTTAATACCACTTGTCGTGTGTGTGATCTCCATGCACACGGGTGAGTTATATGTAGTGGGCAGTGGGAAGAAAGGAGCTATGTCTTATGAGGAGCAGGCATTAAAATATGCAGACTTCAGGTGCAATATTTTTGAAGGCATTCTTAGAATCCAAATCAAAACCGCTATCTGAAATGTGTTAAGAGTTTTGAAAGCATAGTTGGATGTAGATACCTTGATTGTACTTTGAAATAAAGTCATGAATATAAAATTTTTTATAGCCTGTAAACTAATTGATTATGCCAGAAAAAGGTAGCTAACTGAAGATAGGGGGTTTTTTTGTTTTTTTTTTTTTAAAAAAGCAAGATACTTCATTGGGAAGGGGCACCCAGGCAGAGCACAGGAGGGTAAGGGAACCCAGGAGAAATGCTCTGCCATTTCTTGGATTTCATGGCTTGAATTCTCGGATTTTATGGTAATAGGATTTGTTTCCGGGTTGTCTCTGGCCAGTGACTCTGACTCAGGGTCCTTCCTGGTAAGCACATGCANAAAAAAGCAAGATACTTCATTGGGAAGGGGCACCCAGGCAGAGCACAGGAGGGTAAGGGAACCCAGGAGAAATGCTCTGCCATTTCTTGGATTTCATGGCTTGAATTCTCGGATTTTATGGTAATAGGATTTGTTTCCGGGTTGTCTCTGGCCAGTGACTCTGACTCAGGGTCCTTCCTGGTAAGCACATGCATTGCTCAGTCAAAATGGTTTCCACCGAGGAGGATTCTGGGCAGTCAGTAGGACACCTAGAATCTCCTTTTGACCTTTCCTGAATTTGAAGACAGGTTTTTTAAAGTGTAAGTTGGAATTTATTGGGGAAGAAGTTAATAAAATTATATTTTTGATAGTAGGATGGCTCCCTTGAGGTGCTTATATTTTAAAAAATTTTTTCTTGAAAAAGATATTTAAAAAATTTTACGTATGTTATTAATTTGGAGAATTCTGCGGTTTTATTATCTAGGTATAATTTTAGAATCACGTGCTTCATTACAGGTCAGCACTTGCACGTTTGTGCATATGTGTTTTTAACTTCACTAGGGAAAATCAAACTACCTAAAACACAGACTAGTTTGATAAGCCGCAGTATATCTATCTCCTGCCTTCAGGTTACCAATTCTTGGTCAGTGTTATGTCAGCTATGCTTTAAACCCTCTTTTTACTCCAAGTTGGATTATTTTCAAGCAAACTTCAGATGTTATGTCTTTTTATCTGTGACTACTTCCATATGTATGTCTAAAAGATTAGGATTTTTGAAAATGTAATTATACCAAAAATAAGTGTAATTCCTTAATATCATCAGGCATCCCATAATCCATATCTTAGTTATGTAAGTAATGAGTTTATCTCAGCATTTAAATACAAAGCTCCTGTTTCTTTGGTACCCTTTGTGGTATGTGAGCTCACTGTTTAGTGTGACTGACAGAAGAAGAGCTTGTTTAACCACAGGCTCTTGGCCACAGCTTGCCGCCTCACAGATTGCTGATATCTTAGAATGGATTATTTAGACTATGGCACAGTTGTCCAGGGAACTTTTGTAGCTTTATTCATGTTTTCTGATTCTTACTGAAAGCTAAAATGTCCTTTATTCTTTACTCCTCAGACATTGCAGCAATCCTGTTAGATGTGGGCACAGTATATTATGGTTGTTAAAGAAATTTTATAGTTTGGACAGTTCACAGGGCACCTTGATGAAGAGTTGTTGTGTTTTCTGGTTAGGATTTTTTTTGTGTTCTGTGTGGAATTCTGTGGCTGTCATCTTCAAATTTATTCCTGCTGTGACTCTCCTTTTCAGCTGTGCTGATGGTCATCATCAGTAACTTTGCTTTGCTTCTTTTCTTAGATCACACACGCTGCAATGTGTGGATTCTGGATGGAGATCTATACCACAAAGGCCTGCTGAAATTTGCAGTTTCTGCTGAATCCTTGCCGGAGACCCTGGTCATCTTTGTTGCAGATATGTCTAGGCCTTGGACTGTGATGGAATCACTACAGAAATGGGCTAGTGTTTTACGTGAGCACATTGATAAAATGAAAATTCCACCAGAAGAAATGAGGGAGCTGGAACGGAAGTGTAAGTAATGTAGAGTTTTTTTAATTGGAAAATTCCCTGGTCTCTTTGGATGATTCCAACCACCTTCCTTTTCATAGGATCAAGAGGCAGCAAAGCTCCCCTTATAGAGTGTTTGTTTTGTTTGCACCATTTATTTCAAAGTTGCTTTTGTTGATTCAGTAGTCAGAAAGTCTTCAAAGCAGGAATTCCCTTTCTGTCCAGTGGCTGGGACTCTGTGCTTCCCCTGCAGGGGATACAGGTTCCATCCCTAGTTGGGGAAGTAACATCCCACAAGCCACGTGGCATGGCCAAAAAAAAAGTCTTCAAAGCAGTCTTTGTCTCTCAGCTGTCGCAGTTGAAGAAAATACATGAATCAGTGTTCCTTATTGTCATTGATTTTCTTTTATAACAAGTGTTCTTGCCTCATCCCCTAAAATGTGATCGGTTCTATAAGTCTTTTTCCCCTTCTGTTTACCCCTTGTCTGCTGAATTTGCATCTGTCGGTGTGGAGATTTATTGTGATTTCTGTAGCAAGTCCATTGCCCTGGATATCATTGAGGTCCTATGGACCCTTTTGTTTGTAAGTTTAAAGGAAGCCTCACAAAAGATAAATCTTTCAGCTCTTACCTTAGTTCATTTTGCCATCCAGCAAATAATGATTTTAGTAAGAAATAGGAAGTTCTTTTTTTTTTTTGTCATTAAAATGAAAGGATATTTTAAGACTAGGACATCCAAGGCCATTTGAGAACAAACTTTAAAGGAAGTTCGTTTTTGTTTTATTTTTCCTTTTTGTGATTCAGAAGCTTGTTTTTCCTTTTCTTTGCTTCTGTGCAGTTACATCAGCTTCTGTCCACTTGCCAGGGAAATGGGAGGGGCAGGGGCAGGGGCTGGAGCTGTGGCAGCAGCAGCAGCAGCAGTGCTGTCTTGGCCAGGGCAGTCTTGGCTCCGCCTGGCTTATTTCCACAGGATGACATCATTCCCTTTAGTGAATTAATGAGGGCTGCTGGGGCATGGTGCACGGGACCCTCATACTTACTGGCAGAGACACATTGGGAATCTCGATGTGCTTTTCAAATCAGATTTCTTGCTGGGTGTCTTCCTGTCATAACTTCAGCTTGCCCCTGGCTCAGATTAGCTAAAACGAATTTAATGGGTGGTTCTTTAGTTTGCCCTGTGCATATGTTTCCTGGGACACCCGCCTGTGTGCTGCAGTGATTGTCATGCAGCTCAGCGCATCTGTCCTCAAACACTGACTTTTTTAGATAAAGCCGATTTTCCCCCTAAAACAGAGACCCTGAAGACAACTTATGAGAAGAGTTCTGAGGCTGAAGAGCTGTTTTCCTTTCGCTGCACATTTACCATCGTACCCAGATTAGTGGCACGGGAGATTTCAGTTTCTGAACCTGTTTTCTTAGAATTGTAAACTTTGTAAAGGTTTGTTAAAACAGAAAAAAGAAAAAAAGGAAGAGATTGGACCAAGGATATTTTTGCTTCCCAGAGAAGGCAAGTGTCTGCCTGGGGCCACGTCTGTTCTAGGTGTTGGGGATACATACAGCAGACAGGGTGCCCAATCCTGGGGAGCTTGTGTTCCCATGACACACTGAATTTATTTTGTGGTCTTTGTCATTGATGTCTGTGTCACTTAGGATTAGATTGAGTTGCATGTGACACAAGCCCCAAAATAACAGTGGCCTAAACCAGACTGGGTTTTATTACTCGCTTCTGCAAGTGAAATCCAGAGGTGGTTAGTTAGTTCAGGCCTGGAAAGCGACTCAAGGAAGACAAGTCAAGGACCCAGGCTCCTTTTTAACTTACTGCTTGGTCATCTCTAGGGTGTGGTTCACTTCCTCTTGGCACCTAGAGCTCCAGCCTTCACATCTGTGTTGCAGGCAGCCGGATGGAGGAAAAGCAAAGGACTGAAGGGCGTGTGCCCATGGTCTTCCTAAGAAGACATTTTCTTAGGAAATGTAGTCAATGTGGCCATGTGTTCTAAGTGTCACAGTTCTGTTTGGTTGTAAGGGAGAAGAGGAGGGGCCACTGGAGGGCAGCCGGAGATTGTTGAAACTACATCCATGCCTCATGACTCTGGTTAACCTTCTGAGGGCCTCTCTTGTTTTCCCTGCCCTATCTCTGAGATGTTTGGTATTCACGCCTTTGTGTTACCCTTTGAAGGAGTGCTTTTGTTAGTGCTGGTTTTAGGTTACATTTTAATAAAGAGGTTGGCCATCTTCTCGCTTGAAGGACTCCCACTTTCCAGATTAATTGCGCTCTAAGTATTATATTGAATAAGCAAAAGGCTGTCGCCCATCCTGCTTTCAGTCTCCAGTCAGCTGAGTTTGGAACGCTGCTCTCTGGCCAGCTGCTCTGTTTCCGGATTAGGGTTCCCAGTGGTCCTGAATCCATGGCAGCTGTTTGGCAGCAGAATTGATGGGGGAGGATAGAGCAGTCCCTGAAGCTGCCAGAAGGTGGTGGTGCTTGTGTATAGGCTGGTCTTCTTTTTCCAGCTTTGTGTCGGGGGCTTTCCTTGCTTATCAGGTAGAGGAAAACAGATACTGTCTCTTGAGTCTACTCAGTACTGTGGAACCAACAGGTGATCAGTGAGGTAGGAGGGAAAAGAACAGAAGGAGGTGGCAGCAGTAGGGTAGAGCGCTGCTCCTTCCTGTACCAACTCCATCTGACGCCCCAGATGGGCGGGTGGCTCCTGCTGTGAAATCCTGGCCATCCCACCTGCTGGAGAGAATCTGTTAATACTATAGTATGTGTCCTCTTGGGCTTCCCTGGTGGCTCAGTGGTAAAGAATCTGCATGCCGATGCAGGAGACGCAGGTTCGATCCCTGGGTCAGGAAGATCCCCGGACCGAGGAGCCTGGAGGGCTATAGTCCCTGGTGTCACAAGGAGTCAGCCACCACCTAGTGACTAAATAACAACAAATTTGTGTGCCCTAAGTGAAATGTACATATTATTATTCAGATTACATAGTCCTCACTTTATTTTTATCATTCCTTTTCATCACCTCTGTTAGGATTATCTGCTCTGCCTTCCAATTTATTTTTTTAAATGCTGGATTATTAAAAACATGTGTTCATTTCCTGTTGTTTTTGGATAGCATTAGTTAGGCCAGTCCTTCAGAGAATAAGGAGCCTAGCCCAGGGTTTCCCACCCATGTTCATGTCATGGTATGTGTAGAACATGACACAGTTTATACAGCATGTTGGGAGTGGAGGTTCAAGGAGCAGACTGCTGGAGCTGCCCGGCCCCGCCTGCCTTCCCGCAGTCACCTGGCCTCACCTGTAACCTGTTCCAGGCTCTGCTGTGCTCACTGTCTCACAGCCTGTTTGACTGCTGCATGTGACCTTGGGGAGTTACAAATACTACCCAGTTAGCCATTGTATTTTTCTCTGACCTGAAGATCTGTTAAAATGCTTTTAAAGAGAAAATGTAGGAAGACTAAAAAGAGAACATATTCTCAGTTAGTTATATTTATATATAATTCTAGAAAATGCAAACTAAATCTGTATTGAAAGAAAGTGGATCAGTGATTGCATGGAGTTAGGGATGGTGTTGAGGAGAGGTGGGGAGAACAGATTACCAAAAGGTATAAGGAAGCTTCTGGAGGTGATAGATACATGCACCATCTTGATCGTGGTACTGACTTAGGGGTGTATTCATAATGTCAGAATACCAAATTTAGGGAGTTCTGTGGTGGCCTGGTAGTTAGGATCTCAGGCTCTCACTGCTGTGGCCCAGATTCAATCCCTGGTCAGGGAACTGAGTTCCTGCAAGACACAAATCAGGTCCCCCTTCCCCCTACGAAAATAAAATTTACATTTTAAACGTGCAGTTTGTTGTGTGTCAGTCTTGGCTCCATAAAGCTAAAATAAAGCAGATTTTTAAAAACTAAGTGGGAACTTTTGATTCCTTCAAGATCCTTCAGCAGTTATCAAAAAAACCCTTCTCTGTTTTTGTCCAAAATGCAATGCAGTGAAGATCTCTTCAGTCAGTTGTTTATATTGGCAATGACTTTGTATGAATGAGCTTAAAGAGAAGTTGTAGAGATGAAACATTACATCTACACTTTTGAGGTTAATCAGTGGTTTTCAATTTATGTGAAAGACAGTGTGTTCCCAGATAATTCCAGAAGCTTGGATAATGATAACCTAAACTCTTCATAAATTAGAACTCATCATTTGAAAATACTTGAAACCTGTTCTGTGAGTGAAGAAGAGAACATGTGCCTTTCTCCAGGTTTGCGTTAATCTAGTCCTGTGTGTTTTCTCAGTGAGCATGTTGTGGATGCGAGCAAAAGTCCTTTAGTTCCTTTACTCGTCTTATTTGTAGAAGAGTAGAGCTGCCCATTTGTTCCTCTGGCTTGAAGTAGCTTTAATCACCATGTCCTTATTCTCTGGCCTGACATATGACTTTGAAGCACCAAGAAAAAGGTGCAGGTCTGTGGGCTTTGCCTGAACCAAGACCATAGACCACTCTCAGCTTGAAGGCCCTCCTGTGGGGTTGCATCCTTGGCCAAAGTAGTGACTGTGTGTGCCAGGGAGTGAATGTGGTAACACTGACCGCTCCTTGCGTCAGGCAGGGACAGGTCCATGACACACATACCCCAGGGTCTCTTAAAGGTGAAAGTCCACAAGAGTGAGGACGATGAGGAGATGCAGGTGGTGCTGGGCAAGTGCAGCCCCATTCTTTACCACAGACACACCTCCTGTATGGAAACAGCATGTTTTTGTGTAGATCAGGTGGTTTTAACTATTTCTAATGAGAAAGCTGGAGAGTTTTATAAGCTATAACCTATTTCTAGTGGTTGCCTCTGTTGAATTAACACAGTTCAACTATACTAATATTTTGAAAGTGTAAAACAAGAAAATCGTTGGGAATTCCCTAGTGGTCTTGTGGCTGGGACTCAGCACTTTAACTACTGTGACCCGGTTTCAATCCCTGGTTGGGGAATTAAAATCCTGCAGGCCTCCCTGTGTGGACCAAAAAAAAATGTTTGCTTTTTGTTTTCATAGTAGGAACTGTTGAAGCCTTAGAAGATTTTTAAAAACCTGTTTAATTGTTAAGAGCTAGATACAGTTGAAGATGACCAGGGCACTATCTTTGCCGCTCTGTGGTTACACTGCCTAGACTGAATATGTCAGAATAGAGATTTTTGCATCAGTAGCCCTAAGTCCCTAATACTGCAGTTAAGTCGGATGCAATTAGGAAGTTTGTCACACCTCTTAATGTTTTGTGCTTGTTACCCCCTCTCTCAGTCTTCTAAAGCTGGCTTGTGCATTTTTTATTGTGTGAATGCGTGTGTTAATTTTCTTTTCCTTCTTTACCTATAGTTGTGAAAGATTTTCAAGACTATGTCGAGCCTGAGGAAGGTTGTCAAGGTTCCCCACAAAGAAGAGGGCCTCTTACCTCAGGTCCTGATGAAGAAAATGTTGCCTTGCCTCTCGGTGACAACATGCTGACTCATAACCTCGGGATCCCGGTGCTGGTGGTGTGCACAAAGGTGGGACTCGTAAGGCTGGCTGGGTTTGGGCAGTGAACACTCACTATCTGTAAGAAACTTTGAGAAGCTCCAATTAGGTGTCTTCCTAAAGGGATGTTGGACTAATTCAGGGTTCATTAAGGTACACTGAATATATCAGTATAGAAAATATCGTCATTTTACCTTGCTGCCAGAAATGTGACATTTACTTATCTCATGGAGCACAGTCAACTTTATTGAGGGATGCAGGCTCGGAACTGAAAGCAGTTTTCTTAAGGCTGTGTAAACCAGTTCATTTAGCTCAAACTAGTAGTGAAAAAGGAACACAGAAGAGCAGAATTCTTTTGGCCTTTGGTCTCTAAAGTCTATTGGACTTGTTTTCAGAAAGGAACATAGCAACCCTGGAAAAAGAAGAAAGTGGATTCAGGGTTTGTAAAATAATGAGGTGGGAATAGAAATTAAGGGTAGTCATAGAGACATAAAGTTGTGTCTCAGAAATGAAAGGGAAATAGCTGTAAAAACAGTTTGGGTTTCAGAAGTTCTGTAATCTTAGTCAGAGCTGGTAGGTTGCCCAAGTATAGCATGAGCTGTTCACATTATACTCTGTGAGAATGGAGCCCTGTAAAGTGTGCAGTGCACAGTTATGTCCAGGGGGCCTGTTCCCTGATGTGACCTTGTTTGATTCCTAGAACAACTGCGAGATGATCAGGGCTGTTTTATCCCACTTTACAGATGTGGAAGTGGAGGCCCAGGATGAAGGGAAAAATCTCCAGTTGCTTTTCACTCTTGTCTGTGTAGTTAATTAATGTTTGGACTCTGGCTGTGGCTTCCTTCTTTGAAGCTGTGATAGTTTTATTTCTGAAGCAGCCAGTGGTCCCAACCTCAGCAGGCAGAGGTAGAAAGGTGACTCCCTTCTCTTTCTGTCTTCCCTGCAGTGTGATGCGGTGAGTGTCCTGGAGAAGGAGCACGATTACAGGGACGAGCACTTTGACTTCATCCAGTCACACCTACGGAGATTCTGCCTTCAGTGTATCCTTGGGCACTGAGCTGGGGCCCAGGGGCACAGGCTTCCTTCTGTGTGTTGATCTGGGCTTGCTCCAGATAGGGCATCTTCAAAGAGATGAAGTGCTTCCTGAACCCAGAACAGTCTCATGCAAGGATGTACTTGTTTTTACTTTTCAAAATTTTACAGTGTTGGTATTTGAGACTTAATAATTTCTGCCTGTTTTTTATTGCTTTCTATTTTTAATGGTGTACATAGGATAGGGTTTCATATTAAGAAGAAAGCTGATACATGATAATTTTATTACAAATTATCTTTACTGTATCTTGGAAATCTTTCTAAACTTCACTTTTTTTTGTTTTTAGAAAAGGTTAATTACCGAAATGACAGTGTTTTAGATGGGTCAGGGTTTCCTGTATGTTTATGTTTTGTCCTGTCAATGAGAGAGATGCTTTGTCAACAGTCTTTTGAGTCTTATTTCTGTAAAAATCCAGTAGCCCCATGTCCTGGGCTGGGGAGGGTAAGGGTGGGTTCCACTGCTTCCTTCCGACTCTTCAGCTTGTCTAGCTCAGTGGTGAGGGCCAGTAACATGGTGGTGGCCGTCTCTCTCCTGCTTAATGGCACACTTGGTCACATGTGGGCATCATCTGGGAGAGAACCTGTGTGCCTTGGCGAGGCTGAGGGTTTTCCCGGGCTATAGCCTTAAAACCAGTAACTTGACTGCTTGGGACACAGCCTAATGGGTCAGAAGATGGCAGTTTACATGTTAAAAAAAAGACTCATGTGGCCCCTTGTCATTGGCACGCTCTATGCTTTTGACTTGCTTCCTCTGCTGCTATTCTTAACACTTTCTCTTAATCGTGTATTGATCAAAAATGGAGCAACCTGTGACTAATACTTTGAGGGTTGTGCTTGTGTGTGTTTGTTTTTGTCTTCTCCTGCAGTGAATTGGTTTTCCTTAAGCAGATTGATCAGATGGAGCAGCTTTGATATACACATCTGTTAAAGAAGAGAAAAACCTCGACTTGTTGTATAAGTACATTGTTCATAAAACATACGGTTTCCACTTTACCACGCCTGCCTTAGTTGTGGAAAAGGAAGCAGTTTTTATGTGAGTTCTTTATAGGTGATGCTTGTGTGTGTGTGTGTGTGTGTGTGTGTGTGTGTGTGTGTGTGTTTGCACGGACACGCATGTAGCAGAGTTTTATTACAGTGAAAAAGGGACAGAAGCAGCTTCTGACATAGACATCAGAGGAGGGCAGAGAGTGATGCTTTTGAACGCTTCTCTTTATGGTACATTTGCTTTTTACATTTTATCCTTCCAAGTGAGGTGCCTCTGTTTCTCTCATACAGCCACCTTGCTTGGCAAAGTTCTTGGAGTTGGACCTCCTAGGGCATAGGTAGATAAACCCAACTTTACCTCTCCACTGCTTTCCAGATTACTTGCTGTTCTGCCTCCTGTCTGAAGGAAGTGGGTGGAGTGAGGTCAGGTGTGCTGCCTCACTTCATTGAAACCAAGTTGTCAAAACATTGTTGCCACTTACTGTCAACTCTGGTAAAATACTGGCTGAGAAAAGGAGTGGCAGCATAGGGAATTGGCGCTTCGGGGATCCTGGACATTTTCCGTTGCAACGTCTGGTGTACTAGCATCTGTTGGCAGGATGACTGCCTGTGCCCTCCCTGGCATCTCATCAGCATGGGCTTTGGCTGTACTGAATGCCTCTTGTGTTTCTGGCATGTCACACTTGGGAGCCACTGGGGCCGACTGTCCTGCGCAGAGACTTGGAACCTGTGTCATTCCCTCACTGGAGAATGAGAAGTGTATGGTGGATGCATAAATAAATGTTGAAGGTGTGGTCTCTGAGAGGCCTTGTGCGTTTTTAGGCTTAGATGTCCTCTTGACTTAAAAAAGAATGGCAGTTCATCGAGCAAACACTGGGCACCTCCTAGGTGACTGAGTTCTTTGCTGAGGACACAAATGAACAAGCTTTGGTCCCTGTGTGTTGCCTGTAAGAGACACAGCTGAGCAGGGTAGGTCGCTGGTGGCGTAGTAGAGGCAGTGCCACAGGGAGAGCGGAGGAGATGCTGGGAGGGGAGTGGAGTGTGCAGGCCAGAAGAAACGGAAGGGTGGGAGGGATGGTGTGGGAGAAGACTGAGGTGAGGAAGCCAGAGCTGTCTGGGGCTGAACAGGCTGTCTCCTTGACATTTAGGGAGAGCTTTACTCGGGAGATTCCCAGGCAGCAGACTTAGAGACGTGGACTGATCTCAGAGAACCGTTGTCCAGAGCAGGCAGGCCGGCACCAAAGCCACAAGCTCTCTGTGAGTGGTGTGCTTTTGAAGTCAGTCAGTACCCAAGTCACTTAAGATCTCAGGAGGAGGAGACACAGGGAGACTAGTCGTGTTCAGGTCTGGTCTGGAGTGGAGAAGAAGCTCAGAGCTTCTGAGGGTGACGTGGGTCGTGGCAGTGTCTTCAGCACCTTAGGTCCAGTTGGTCGTTGCCCATTGAGGAGCTGGTAAAGTCAGCAAAGCCATTCGTGGGCAGCACCCTGACTAAGCACCTCCTTGATTATAGAGCTATAGAGCTAGAGTTGGATGGAGAATGGGAAGCCTAGACAAAAGTATGTCATCTAGGGCATTTTACAATTGCTCCTTACAGCTTAACCTAATGGAACCCGGGTGCCATCCTGCCCTGCGATGTCCACCTGGACAGCACTCATTTAGGATCCTCAAAAACTCCTGTGTTCCTCTGGTTTGAGGCCCAGCGTAGTGCAGGTCCTACCACTCCCCGTTGCTCCGGGCACATATTCACACATCAGTAAAATTAGCCAAGCCTTAAGAAGACCATTGTCAGAAGAGGTTTCAGATGACCCATGGGTGGATCTCCGTGCCAGATTCCAAGAGAAACAGTCTCACCTTGGGCTGTGTGTTGCTCTGTATTCTCCCCTCTGTCAGAACAGGGCCCCATGGTGTCCTTGTTCTTCTGGTGGAGTTGTGGGAAAGCTCTGAACAATTCCTGTGGGTCCGTCAGCATGTACAGTCAGAGAGATATTTGCTGGCTCCTCAGGCCTTGGTCCTGTGACCTCAGTATGGAACTGGACCTGCAGTGAATATTGGCTTGTCTGCTAGGGGCTACCAGCCAGCCCAGCAACTGCTTATCAAAACTTGGGGGAAAAGGGTATCAGCTGGAGGTCCTCTCTAACCCGGAGTGTTCTCTAATGCTGTCTAAGGAGAAGCAAATCAGCCTCTTTTCTTTGCTTTTAGACCTGCAGGCTGGGACAATGAAAAGAAAATAGCTATTTTACATGAAAATTTCACAACTGTTAAGCCAGAAGATGCATATGAAGACTTTATTGTGAAACCTCCTGTGAGAAAGGTACCCGAATCAATCATTCTAAGAGTTGTAGGTGTTTGTTTTTTTTTTAGTGTATAAAGATAGAAGTCTTACACATTGAACCACTTAGGGGGTAAAAAATAGATAATATCCAAGGGCCTTTAAAAAGTCTTTAGATGAAATCTGGTGTTACATAAATTGTTCTGGGTGGTGCAGCATGAGAGGTGGAGTGCCTCCACTGCCTCTGGGTTACTGTTCGTAGATGCCCTTTGCTCCTGAGATCACCTGCAGACCCTGAATTGGGAGGTATTGTTTAGAACCTGCCAGACTTAAAATATCATTTGCCCACATGCCAAGGCTGGCCTTGAAA
Organism: Neotragus moschatus; assembly: GCA_006410615.1. NCBI lineage: Eukaryota > Metazoa > Chordata > Mammalia > Artiodactyla > Bovidae > Neotragus > Neotragus moschatus. Next base: position 1,595,518 of record SJYA01002795.1, on the reverse strand, counting down.
CAGGGTCTTTGCTAGTCTAGAAAAACCTACCTCTACAAAGACTCCCCAAACCCATGTTGAGACATGAACCCAAGATTCTCCTTTCAGCATGAATTTTGACAAATAGTTGGTGTGTTCTTGGCCTGTGAATGCAAATGAGTGTGTTGCCTTCACTTCACAGCTGGTCCATGACAAAGAGTTGGCAGCGGAAGATGAGCAGGTGTTTCTAATGAAGCAACAGGTAAGAAGACCAGTGAGGCCGGAGCAGAGGCTTTGTCGTGAGTGGAAGGCCAGCTCCCTGGGGCAAGGTTAGGGGATACCACAAAGAGCTTGCGACAAGGGTTGTTACCAGTTCTCGTCATTCCCTCTCATTTGTCGGATCAGTACAAGGTACCTGCCTTGCAGATTCTCCTACGGCGATAGGCTTACTATCTTATTAAGTGCCTGTTCTTCTCTGGGGTGTTTTTTTGGCCATGCTGAGTGGCATGCAGGATCTTAGCTCTCTCACCAGGATTTGAACCTGTGCATCCTGCATTGGGAGCTCAGAATCTTAACCACTGGACTATCAGGGAAGTCCTTAAGTACCTGTCTGTCTGTAAATGTACATTTTCTGCCATAGTGTTTTCCATGTTAACAGTTTACCAAATGCCCTGACCTCACTTCTAGTATGTGGCATAGCCCCCACACAGCCCTGTGCATGAAGGAGGTGAGCCAGTAGCCAGTACACACACTTTGTAGGTGAAGGGAGTAAAGCCAAGCCAACATTCAGATTGCAGACCTCGCTCCACCTCTCTGTTTCACTGAGACTGTTGTTAGACCCCGTGGTGCAGACAGGTCAGCAGAGGGAGTCGATAGTTCCTCTGCCAGCTTTTCCTCTCTTCTGTGCCCTCTTTACTTCTTTAGCTTAAAAACTGGTTCCTGGAAGTATTTTTTTTCCCACCATCTATCAAATTGCTCAATTAAAATGTTTGCATTTATAGTGTAGACCCTGTGACTTGGTTGTTAATGGTGCCCTCTAGTGGAATACTCAGGTGTTTCTGCAGACCCGTGCACTCTGCAGGCGTGTGTTAATGGCTGGTGTGTCCCTCTCTTTGCAGTCGCTCCTTGCCAAGCAGCCAGCCACGCCCACTAGAGCCTCCGTAAGTACCTTAAATTAAGCTGAGGATCAAGGGCGAGTGTCATGGGTGGCCAAGCGTTATACCATTATTTGTGTGGGCTTTTATATTTTCAGAGGGAATGTTGTCCCCCTAAAAGCCCAGGGCCAGAAACGTAGAAAATCGAAAATGCCTGATGAAGGAATACAGAGCTCTGGGCATTAGAGTGAACAGGCTTTGTTATGTTGATATTTCTTCTCTCAGGAGAAATTGGGATCTAAAAAGAAACTGAGCTGAGCACAAACTCCCATTCCTGCCACCTATCTCTCTAGACTATGAAAAATAGCCCACAGAGGCGTGTCTTTGTTTTGGAAATATGTTTTTCTGTTATTTTGATGCCTGTGTGTGACTTGACCTGGTTTTGGACTTAGGAATCCCCTGCAAGAGGACCCTCTGGCTCTCCGAGAACCCAGGGCCGGGGAGGGCCAGCCAGCGTGCCCAGTGCCTCCCCAGGCACATCAGTAAAAAAGCCGGACCCGAATATCAAAAGTATGTACCCTGTCTCCTTGGAGGGTCCTTGGCCTCTTTCCTGCTTTAGGGGCTGAGTCGATGGGTTTGGTACGTGGACTCTTAAGGCAGCTGAGCTGTTTTCTTCCCCACAAGGGCTGTTTTCCACTTGCTATCTCAGAGCGAGGGACCTCATGGGTTGGCAAAGACCAAGGCCTATTCCTTTGCTAGAGTTGGTGGCCCTCACGCCTGGCTTTGTAAAGGCCTTGGTTAGGCCTCTCTGTATTCAGGGAAGAATATAGCATAAGTAATTTTATTTTTATTTATTTATTTTTAAATTATTTATTTATTTATTTTTTTCATCTCAGGTGTACATGAGTTCCCAATCTTGAACCCCCCCCCC
>SJYA01002795.1:1544914-1593451 GCA_006410615.1 Neotragus moschatus | reverse complement strand
TTTATTTTTAAATTATTTATTTATTTATTTTTTTCATCTCAGGTGTACATGAGTTCCCAATCTTGAACCCCCCCCCCAGCATAAGTCATTTTAAAATGTATATTTTGAATCCTTGGTTTTGTTTCTTAATAGGTATATATTTTTACCAATTATGAATTGTCACTTCCTTTGTCAAGCTCAATCCCTTACTGGTTTGGCCCTCATCCCAGTGACTTAATAATACCCCAAGATACTGGCTTTAGTAAAACAATCAAATTGTATTTAGTTCTTGCATGTTTAATGCCTGTATTCTGAATAAGAGTTTTTCACAGCACCTTTAGAATGTCATGGGCTTATAAAACTTCTGCCTCATGGACAGGGAGATAATTTGGAGTGCAGGTTCAGGTGAGAAATATAAACAAGTTTCAATTAATTATGGTAACATGTAATCAGCCTTAGCAATAGCAGTATATAAGGCATCATAGTGAAGGAATGTGCTCAGTATCGAAGATCATAACCACAAGTGGATAATTCTAAGCTGAAAAATAGTTTGTTGTTTAATTGAGTCATCCAGTTTGTGTGATGCTTTTTTCCTTAATGTTTCCTTAGATAATGCAGCAAGTGAAGGGGTGTTGGCCAGCTTCTTCAATAGTCTATTGAGTAAAAAAACAGGCTCTCCTGGAAGTCCTGGTGCTGGTGGGGTGCAGAGCACATCCAAGAAGTCAGGTACTGAAGGGCCCCAAAAATTTATGACCCTTGGGATGGAGGGGTACATGAGGTGCTAGACAGGAGTGTCTGCTTCCACTGACCTGCATACCCTCGCTGTTCTGAGCAGGTGTTTGGTTTATACTGAGCAGTATACTTTACAACAGAATTACCATACTACCATGCATGTTTCTTGGCAAATTTGAGGTGGGATTTATGTATATTTGGTTCTCTGGGTGAATTGAGGTGGATCCTAAACATATGGCTCAGATGTAGAAGCTCTGTCCGTTGGAAATATGGTCTAGAGTGTACTGTTGACCTTTTATTTACTTTTTAATTTTTATCTTGCTTTGTAAGGACTTTGTCCACTCTGCGGCCCCCTAGTCTTGTCACCAGCTGCCTGCGAACTCAGCGGGCATCTCTCCTCCATGGCGCTCCCCATCTTGTCACACGTACACATCTCTGTGACCGCCCACTCATCTGTTCCTCCAAATGGGCAGGTGGGGCAAGTCTATACCTTGGAGGTCTCTGAAACAAAAGAACCAGCTTCCTCAAAAATTATGCATTTTCTCAGGAANACCAGCTGCCTGCGAACTCAGCGGGCATCTCTCCTCCATGGCGCTCCCCATCTTGTCACACGTACACATCTCTGTGACCGCCCACTCATCTGTTCCTCCAAATGGGCAGGTGGGGCAAGTCTATACCTTGGAGGTCTCTGAAACAAAAGAACCAGCTTCCTCAAAAATTATGCATTTTCTCAGGAAGCTTGAGGCCATTTCAGAAGGGTTTTAATTTTCCACTGGCTTTAAGGAATATTAATTAATACAGTGTTTTCCTTAATTGGTATTTTCTGATCAAAGCCCTCAGGAAATCACTGTATCCTCAAGTCAGCCTGGGCCTTCAGGGGCTCTTGTGTTCTTGGAGACTCAGGAGTCTGGTCTGGTAGCCCAGGTTATAAGCTGGTATTCCCTGGGAGGAAATAGAGGTCATTTTTAGGCCCCATTTAGAGCCAGACACAACTGAGCTACTTCACTTTCACTTTCCACTTTCATGCTTTGGAGAAGGAACGGGCAACCCACTCCAGTGTTCTTGCCTGGAGAATCCCAGGGACAGAGGAGCCTGGTGGGCTTCCGTCTATGGGGTCGCACAGAGTCGGACACGACTGATGCAACTTAGCAGCAGCAGTGTTCAATAAAGTGTGCACCAACTTTGTGCAAGGTTGAAATTGTCAGCCTTAGTCTAATATTCTTATTGAAATATGATTCCAGGATTCCATATGAGTCCATTGTATTAGAAACAAAACATAAACATCTGTCTGAGGCACGGAGAATAGTTTGCTGCATGCCAGAAACTCAAATACCACCTCTTGGAAGATGGTGATGAGAGTGCATAGGGCTCAGAAAGGCCTTTGTGTTTGGCACAAAGGCATCCCCAGGCAGGGGCCAGTAATGTAGTCTGGGAGCCCAGAACTGTGGCATTTGGAATAAAGAAGGGCTGAAATATGGTCTGTCTCCTTATAGTCAATACAGTGAAAAAAGACTTTTCTCATTCTTATTGGAATTATCACCAAAAATGATTACAGAAATCTGTATTATTTTAAATGTTCCTTAAAAAAATTTTTTTTCCTGGTCTCTCATCACTGCTGTTTTTTTTTTTTTTTTTTTCAAGGACAAAAGACTGTGTTGACAAATGTTCAGGAAGAACTGGATAGAATGACTCGAAAGCCAGACTCCATGGTAACAAACTCTTCAACAGAAAATGAAGCCTGATCCTCCTTAAAAAGTGCATATGTAAAATGACCAAATAACTATGTATATTGATCTTCTCTAAGACCAGGATTTTTCTGATATGGCACATGCTATCAGTTTTTTGGGGCAGGGGAGATGAACTTTAAAAAAAAAACTTCAGTGGCTGTCCGAGTATGAAATGCACCTTTAGGAAGGTTGTGTGTCAGACCCCTCTGTGATGGATAACCCTTGGACTCTCAGGCGTGTGGCTCTCTTGTGGGCAGCAAGTGCAGCTGGGCCTCTTGTGGAAGGGAAGATAGATGGAGAGAAAGAGGGCCCACTTTCTTTTAGGGTGGAGCCAGTGAGACCGGGAAGTCATTGATCAGATGGTGGCTAGTTCAACCAGTTGCATGTTAACAGATTCACTTCTTCATGGGAAGCACATTAAGTAGCAGAAAGTCCAGGGAAGAGAAAGACCGGAAGGAAGAATGAGATAAGTGTTGGGGAAGCTGAATGTTGCAGGAGGCGGAGGAGGAGATGAGCAATGTTAGTAAATACTGTGTGTTCAGTAGAAGCCAAATCATTTTTAAAACTTAAAAATCAGAAGTGTTTCCAAACTAAACACTAAGCAAAATAAGAATTGGACTTGTTCTGAATGCATCTTTTCCTTGTGGAAGATGTGTTAGGTGTGGGGATGACTGAGGTAGGTGGAGCTGATGTGGGGTGGGAAAGATGGCAGCTGCCCAGGGCTCACGTGCATGGCCCAGGTCGTGTCCTCGTGGGAGGTGTTGGGCTCCACACATGTGCATCGTGGGGCAGTCAGTCACTGTGGGGTGTGTTTAAAGTCAGCAGTTACAACATTAGTTTACCTTGAATTGTGTTTTCTGAATAGCTTCTGCTTTGTCATTTTTTATTTTATTTTTTTTACTACCACAGGCTGGCCTATTAGTAGAGAATGGGTGACCAACCTCTCATTTTACCATAATGCAGTATGCTACAGAAAGTATGAGGGAGGTTTTAATGTAATTGCACTCTGATTAATTGGCTCACACTGTCCCTGCCTTAAGGTCATTGGAAACCTTCATGGAGTTCCAGTGATGCAAAAGGGTTTTGTCCTAGCGCCCTGGTCTGATCAGTGCTATCAGATAAACAAATCAGTATGAGTGTTTTGTATCGAGGATGGAAAGGATGCATTTCTCTTGTTTTATGTCTTTCGTAAACTAGCACTTCTTTTTCTCATGGAAATAAGTGTTTCAGGTGTTCCCATTTAGGGCACATTCATGCACGTTGTCGTGTCACACCATTATCCTGGAAGTGACTTCTGTGGATTTAAAACAGCACTTTTAATTTTATACATGACACAAAACGTTGAAATGCAAACACTACCATTAATTTAATGTATAGAACCTTTGTTGTCAAACCAAGGGAAAAACCACAGTTCACTTCTGTGGAGTTTACTTTTTTTATATGAATGTTTGTTGTACTGTTTCTGATCATAACTTCCCTAATATCTTTACTTTTACATACCAGATTTGACTGACCACTAACTGTACTGGGTGTAACTTAATATCCTGTGTTATATAACAAGACTCTAAGACTGTCTTGAATTGCTTTTTTGTAAAGGTCTGAACACTGTTAAGGAGAAAGCTGAGTATTTACTTACCTTTCTGACAAACATAAAAATATGTTTCTCGTGCCAGTTTTATTGTTGAAAATACACTTCCCCCTTTTTTTAATTCATTTTTTTTTTTTTTTAATGTATTGTGGCTTCCAGTTACCAGATTGTCCAGGTGATGACAGTAAACTGACTTGGAATGATAGTTGTGGTATAATGACCAATAGAGGCCAAACAGCTTTAGGCCACACAAATGATGGGGTCACTTTATCCCTCTCTAGCATCTGGCAGGGGCGGTCTGGGGGCACAAAATAAGTGATCTCAGAAATAAAACAAAGTTCTTTGAAAGGCCACATATCCAAGAGGGATGCAGTGTAATTTTAAATTTTAATGCAAGACGTTACTTTTGTCACTTAAACTGATAAGCACTTTTTGTGTCAGTATAAAATGTACTAAAACCGAAGGAATGCCAAGACGCCTGTCTTGTGAAGGAGGATTTCTTGGCAATCACTTTTAGTTTCTTAAGACAAGTGGCTACTCCTAGGATCAGAAGAAGCTGATGTATAGTGTCATGTGCTCAGTGGTTGCCAAAGTCTACCAACTTTGGGGAGCTGCAGGGTTCTTTTTAGGGGGAGTGGGAGGAGAGAGCATATTTTTTTGTTATTTTGGGGGTTTTCAAGCATTGGAACCAAAGGCCAAACAATAAACAGCCTTTACTTTTTAAAGTAAAATTCATTTTATTTGCAGAATACACTTGTATGGTAGACTGTTAAAGATAATTTTATGACTGTTTATATACATTGTAGTGGCTACATCTGCTGTTTGTCTTCAAAATGGAAAAATCAAAGAAACAAGCCCAACCTTAAAGATAAGGCCATGATAAAGGCCATGAATTGGTCTTTCCTAAAAATGCAACGGGTATGCTGCTAGAATTATTTAATTTTGTTTGCACTTTTTTTTTATTTTTTGGATTGGCATTTTTAAACCAGTATTTAAACTGAAGATGTGTTTTATTAGTTAATTGAAAGTGACTGCTCTGTACATCATGACCTTAACAATGTTGATGCTGTAAGTGAAAGTTCACTGTTGTCTCTATACTAAGTTTATTGGTGTTTTTAACTTAAAAATTAGGACTGCAGATATATTCCCCCACTAGCCTTAGTCCAGGGGTGTGACACTATCTGGATGCAGTATGCAGTCATGTGGAACCTTGCTTTCTAGTGCTGAAAAGAAGATGTCTCTAATTACTGGCTTCAATAAACACGAATCCAGACTGCTTACAATTTTTGGTGACTTTATTTACGATAAATCATCCCGCTGGAGATACATTCAGTTGTCCACTAGTCATATATGGGGTGTCTACCATGTAGCTAAAGAAGTATACCTCTCTCTGAAAATATCAGAAAATTCTATTAAAGAACATTTTAAAGCCATATTCTGAGGTATGTGAAATTCCAGGCTGTGGGTAAAGCACAAGGGTTGTGAGTTGTCCAGCATAGTTTCTTGCCTCTTAGGTAAATTTTTGATTGTCAGAATTGGTCATAGAGGAATTTTCAGAGCAATTACACCATAATGTTTCTCACTTACTGAAATGGGCAACAGTAAATTATGTTTAAGAAAATCAGATACTTTATATTAGAGATGAATTGTGTTTCTGATTATTATACTTATAAGCATGTTGAGTTTTCTGTTCTTTTTAAGCTGATTGATTACATAAATTTTCTCCCCAACTTTTTATTTTGAAAAAATTTTTCAACAGAGAAGTTGAAAGAGGAATATATTGAACACCTGTGTTCTTTTACATAGATTGACTAGTAATTGACTTTTTGCCATATTTTTTTCTCTCTCCCTCTCTTCCTCTCTCCCTCCTTCTTTATATCTGTTTCATTCCCCTCCCCCCGAGCCATTTAAAATCAGTTTGAAACACCAGGGTATTTCACCCCTAAATGTATTAACTGAGTCCAGGCCAGTACTCTTATGAGAGTATTCCACAGTCTGGATTTGTCCTAGTGTCTCCTCGTAATTTCATTTAGGGTAAACAGTTTTTGTGAGAACGCTACTTGAGTGAAGTTGTATGTGCCCCGGTATGGCACAGCGGGTTACTGCTGTGTTGGTGACGCTTTGATGAAAGTGTGTCCTGCACGTCTGTCAAACTGGGGTGATACCCTTGAAGATCTTGGCTCTCAGCCACCTTTTACACATCATTTGTAGCATCCACTGATGATCGTTTCCTAAATCAGTTACCACACTAGAAGTTCTTAAATGGTAATTTTCGTATCCCATCACTCCCTGCCTGTATCAGCTGGCATTCATCTATAAAAAAATTTTCGTCCCTCTACCCTTCTTGTTTTCACTATGAATTTACAGGTTTTTTTAAAAATTCAAATTATTGTAATCTAATAGCTCGTTCTTTTTGATGCTCAGATTGCTCCAGATTTGATGAGTGGGAGCTTCTTGAACCAGCTGTGTCCTTTTTTCCCTTTTATTGAGATACAATTCATCATTTTAGAATATTCAAGGGTTTTTAGTATGTATATTCATTATATTGTGCACCTATTGCCATCATCAAACTCCAGAACATATACAGTACCCCAGAAAGGAACTCCATACCTGTTAGTCCCATTTCCTTCTCCCCATTCCTAGCAACCACAGAGCTGACTACGGATTTGCCTGTCCTGGATATTTCACGTAGGTGGGCTCATTCAACATGTGGCCTTTTTGTATCTGGTTTCTTTCATTCTAGCATGTTTTCTAAGTTTATCCATGTTGTAACATTGTATCATTCCTTTTTATGACTGAATGATGTCCCATTACATGGAAGACCGTATTTTATCCATTCATAAGTGATGCATGTTCGGGTTATTTCAAGTTGTCGGTTATTATGAATAAGGCTACTTGAAGATTAATGTGTGAGTTTTTATGTAAGCATATGTTCTTTAGGCAGATACTTACAAGTGGAAGGGCTAAATTGGTAATTCTGTTTTAGAGAATCACCAAACTTTTCCATAGCAACTGAACCACTTTATATTCCTGCTATCAATGTATAACATTCTTTCTCCGTAGCTTGGCCAAGACTTGTTTTCTGGGAGTTTTTTGTTTGCTTTGACTATAGCTCTCCTAGTGAGTGAAATGGTATCTCAATGACTAATGATGTTGAGGATCTTTTCATGGCTTGTTGGCCATTTACATAGCCTCTTAGAAGAGGTCCCACTTTAAAACTATTTGTCTTACTGTTGAATGGTAAGAGTTCTTTATATATTCTGGATAGTAGACTCTCAAAGACAGAGCTGTGCCCTTTTGACCCCATCATTGTTCTTTGAGCATTTCTCTACTTTCTGCCACAAAAAGGTATCCCAAGCTCACCTTGTGTTTCCCCTGACCTGGAATCAGCCATTTTCCCAAGGAGTCTTGGTTCCTTTAGGGAGGGTTGGTATTTAGAAACCAAGATCTAGATTGTAGGCATGCTTCACATTATGGATACTGTTGCCTCTAGGACCTTTCAGGGAGTACTTTTTCACCTAAAAGTTGTTTATATACATATATCAGTTCAGTTTACGATTGTTGTTTATGGCTACACAGTACTTGATTATGTGGATGTACCATAGTTTATTGAACCAGTCTCTTGTAGATAGGCCTTTGGGACATTTCCATTCTTTTTGTTTTTAGATAATGCTGCAGTTAGTAACCTTGTGCAGGTGTTGCTTTTATTTGTGGAGATGCATCTTCAGGGTAAATTCCTAGCTGTGGCTCTTCCTCCTTAAAAGGTAAATGTAGTTTGTTTTGTTTTTAAATTTCATGTGACTTCCTTTACTGCATTACTTGTTTTTTTTGTTGTTGTTTTGTTTCTTTTTGTTTTGGCCGACCACGTGTGCGGCTTATGGGATCCTAGTTCCCCAGCCAGGGATCGAACCCAGGCCCTTGCCGGCGAGAGCTCAGAGTCCTAACCACTGGGCTCCAAGTAAATGTAGTTTTTGTTAAATGTTTCAGCATCCCTTTCATAAAGATCACATCATTTTGTACACTTGTCAGCAGTTGTAGGAATTATTAACTTGTTATATTTTGGCCTAAAATTTAGTTTAGGAAGTTATGTGAGTAAATAGAGTTTACTTTATTTGATGATACCAGTGATTCCTCTAGGTGTTTTATATAAATTGATTTAATCTTTGCAAAAATCCCCTAGAGGCAAACTAAACATGGATAGGTTAGGCAGCTACCAGGGTCAGAGCCAGAATTTAACCCAGTCAGCAGAGCTGTGCTTGAATTCAGTGTGCTCATTTTGAAAGCAAATGGGGAAAATAAAAACGATTGAAAGTGTTTTCATCCGTCATTGTAAGCATGCATGGTGTTCCGCTACAGCCCTTCCCCTTTAGGGGAAGGGGGAAGGAGTCCTTGTTAGGCGGGGAAAAACATGGCAGAGAATGCACCCAAAGGAAGATCACATGCAAAAGGGGGCGGGACTGCAGTCAGTCACTTTGCTGAGAAAGGCAGGTTGGAATGCCTGCCGCACCCCTTGGAGGGATCTCTGCCCCTTAGGTATGAGTGATTTGTTGGGTCACGGTGGTAAGGGCTCCTGGCAGGCCCTGAGATGTAGACCTCCATCGGTACAGATACTCTGGAACATATGTGAGAGGCCAGTCTGCCCGTCTGCCTGCCTGGTGGCCTTCACACACACTGCGTGCCACCACCACCCCCGAAACCCTCTCCAGCCAGCTGTGGACTGGGGACAGCCAAAAACGTGCAGTGAGGTGGCTCGAATGTTGGGGAGTAGGTTCCAATCCTGGTGTTTGCTCTGAGTTTATGGAAGTCTTATTACTTTTGAATCAGGCAAGTAACAGTTTAGGCAGATCAAGAAGTAGAACAAGAAAACAATGAGGCTTGGGGAACTTCACCTCTCTTAGGCCTCCTTTCGTAGTAAAGTGAGGATAAAATTTCTTCCCAGTCGTTGTGAACATTAGAGAAGGCACACAAATGCCCGGTATGTGGTAGGTCCTCAGTGTGATGGTTGGCCCTGAAAATACCTCTAGGAAACTCTCCAGTGAATGTTGTTCCAGCAACCCTTTGTATCCCTGTGGAATCTACCCTATCCATTTCTGGGATTTCACAGTTAGTAATCTAAAGATCGTCTCATCTCTGAAGAAAATAGAGGCTGGAGGGATGGATATCCTGTGACTGCTTGTCTGGTTCTGTTCCCAAGGGATCCCACAGCAGAGCCTTGGGTCTGAAGGCAAGGACACTGCTTGGTACTTGGTGCTGTGTGCCTTCCCCTGTGAAGGCCTGCAGATAAGCACCAGGATGCAGAGTGCTGTCTTGATGCTCTTTCTGACTTGCTGGGGGAGGCACAGATGGTGAGTTCTGACTAGGAGGAGACAGAGACAACAGGCCTGTGGCAGGGTTGCTGGGAGCAGGAGGAAGAAGCCAAAACTCCCACTGTGGGTGGACATTGCTTCCTGCTGGTACATGGAACCAGACTCTGGTTGAGGCATAGCCCAGAAGTCTCCCTGGGCTCTGACTGAGGGACTCACAGCTTGATGGGAGAGGAGACACTGCTGAGGCAGCAGGGGGTTGACAGGCCAGGAATGGGGGCAGGGGCGGCCACCAGATAACTGGGAACCAGGGTGCTGTGTAGGAGGGTTGAGAAGTCACAAGGTCCTTTCCCCAACCTTGGCCAGCATTTCAGACAAGAAAAACCTAACCTTTAAGCTGTTTCTAATCTTGTGAAGAAATTTCTATGTGGGTAAAGTTAAAATTAACTTTTATGTTCCATCTTTTTTTTTTTTTTCCGTCTCAGGTGTACATGAGTTCCCAATCTTGAACCTGTGTTCCTTCTTGATTGTTCTCATCAAGCAACTCAAGATAAATCACAGGAGCAATACAAGATGTTTTCATTTATGATTTATTCATTTATGTCAAAGATGTTTTCCTGGAACATTTAATTGATCTTACTTTTTGAGTGTAGGACTGAGTTAACATTCCTAATTGATCTGTTAGCCTTCACCATCTTCCTCAGCCTGCCTCCCCACAAACCTACCTCACCCAATTGGCTTCTCTATGGAACTATTTTAAAGTCCTTGAAAGGCAAACATGATGTGAACCTCAGATTTTAAGCATCTTAAGTTTCGTATGGGGAAGAATTTAACAATTTAAACTATGTCCCTGTTGAAGGCAGTAATTTATTTTAAAGCATGGGGAGTGCTTTGGCACATCTGTCAGCAGCCTGTGGCATGTTACATCTGTCCTTGATACTTAAAATATTTGGCAGCATTTTACTGTGAATCCATTTCTGACCTACTCAGAATCATCTAACAAATGCTGGCCTGGAATGAATCCTTGGAGTACATGGGAAACGAAACAGTGTCACTGTTTAAACTATGTATACAGACGATATGTGTGTTCAGTTCAGTTCAGTCGCTCAGTTGTGTCTGACTCTGCGACTACATGAATCGCAGCACGCCAGGCCTCCCTGTCCATCACCAGCTCCCGGAGTTCACTCAGACTCAGGAACATCAAGTCGGTGATACCATCCAGCCATCTCATCCTCTGTCATCCCCTTCTCCTCCTGCCCCCAATCCCTCCCAGCATCAGTCTTTTCCAATGAGTCAACTCTTCGCATGAGGTGGTCAAAATACTGGAGCTTCAGCTTCAGCATCATTCCTTCCAAAGAAATCCCAGGGCTGATCTCCTTCAGAATGGACTGGTTGGATCTGCTTGCAGTCCAAGGGACTCTCAAGAGTCTTCTCCAACACCACAGTTNAGCCCCTGCCCCTGACCTCAGACGCGGGGTGGCTCTTCCTGGCCCCCGACCCTGACCTCAGAGGTGAGGTGGCTCCTCTCAGCTCTTCCTGTGCCGTCGCAGCCTGGCACTCTCGGCCACTATCTCTGACCTCAGACGGAGGGTGGCTCCTCTTGGCTGTTCCTGTGCCATCGCAGCCTGGCACTCTTGGCCGCTCCCCCTGACCTCGGAAGTGGGGTGGCTCCTCTCAGCTGTTCCTATGCCATCACAGCTTGACACTCTTGGCTGCTGTCTCTGTCTTCCGACATGGGGTAGCTCCTCTCAGCCACGCTGAGTGTGCCGGCCTGACTGTGGCAGCCGCTTGCACTGAGTGCCAGTCACAGAAACTCTGGCCTTTGCACCAACCAACCTTCACCTCTCTCCTCTGGGGCAGAGCTGGAACAAGAAGGAAACAGTGCTTCCTGCAAGCAGCAGGCTCTCAGGAGAAGTCTGGAGCCTAACTAAGTTACATAATTTTCAGCTCTTCTCAGAAATCAGCAGAGGACTTCAGGGAATCTCCCAGCCACTAAGTCTGCCCACATCAGGTCTGGATTTGCTTGTTCTCCTTGATCTAATAGGGAACTCTCTTGCTTTTTGATGACCCACCTGATGTTGGCAATTTGATCTCTGGATCCTCTGCCTTTTCCAAAACCAGCTTGAACATCTGGAAGTTCCTGGTTCACATATTGCTGAAGCCTGGCTTGGAGAATTTTGAGGATTACTTTATTGTCATGTGAGATGAGTGCAATTGTGTGGTAGTTTGAGCATTCTTTGGCATTGCCTTTCTTTGAGATGGGAATGAAAACTGACCTTTTCCTGTCCTGTGGCCACTGCTGAGTTTTCCAAATTTGCTGGCACATTGAGTGCAACAACTTCACAGCATCATCTTTCATGATTTGAAATAACGCAACTGGAATTTCATCACCCCTAGTAGCTTTGTTCATAGTGATGTTTTCTAAGGCCCACTTGACTTCACATTCCAAGATGTCTGGCTCTAGGTGAGTGATCACACCATCATGATTACCTTGGTCATGAAGATCTTTTTTTGTACAGTTCTTCTGTGTATTCTTGCCATCTCTTCTTAATATCTTCTGCTCCTGTTAGGTCCATACCATTTCTGTNTTACTAGCATGTGAGATGAGTGCAATTGTGTAGTAGTTTTAGCATTCTTTGGTATTGCCTTTGTTTGGGATTGGGATAAAAACTGACCTTTTCCAGTCCTGTGGCCACTGCTGAGTTTTCGAAATTTGCTGGCTTATTGAGTGCAGCACTTTCACAGCAGCATCTTTCAGCATTTGGAATAGCTCAACTGAAATGCCATCACCTCCACTGGCTTTGTTCGTACTGATACTTTCTAAGGCCCACTTGAGTTCACATTCCAGGATGTCTGGCTCTAGATGAGTGATCACACCATCATGATTATCCAGGTCGTGAAGATCTTTTTTGTACAGTTCCTCTGTGTATTCTTGCCACCTCCTCTTAATATCTTCTGCTTCTGTTAGGTCCATACCATTTCTGTCCTTTATCGAGCCCATCTTTGCATGAAATGTTCCCTTGGTATCTCTGATTTTCTTGAAGAGATCTCTAGTCTTTCCCATTCTGTTGTTTTCCTCTCTTTCTTTGCATTGATCGCTGAAGAAGGCTTTCTTATCTCTTCTTGCTATTCTTTGGAACTCTGCATTCAGATGCTTATGTCTCCTTTTCTCCTTTGGTTTTTGCTTCTCTTCTTTTCACAGCTATTTGTAAGGCCTCCCCAGACAGCCATTTTGCCTTTTTGCATTTCTTTTCCATGGGGATGGTCTTGATCCCTGTCTCCTGTACAATGTCAAGAACCTCATTCCAGAGTTCATCAGGCACTCTATCTATCAGATCTAGGCCCTTAAATCTATTTCTCACTTCCACTGTATAATCATAAGGGATTTGATTGAGGTCATACCTGAATGGTCTAGTGGTTTTCCGTACTTTCTTCAATTTGAGTCTGAATTTGGCAATAAGGAGCTCATGATCTGAGCCACAGTCAACTCCTGTGAGGAGGTATTTCCAAGGTTCCAGTTACCACCAGGTGGCTTTGCGCCCTGCAGGCCCATCTGAGCAGACCCTTCTTTGTTCCAGCAGAGCTGCAGGAGGCCATCAGGTGGCAAGGCTTTGCTCTATAGTAAAGCCACTGCTGGTAGGGCCCCGAGTTGTGGTGCAGGCCCTGCCCATCTCGGGCAGCCTTGCTCTTGACATTGCTCTTTGCATCTGTGAAGGCCTAAAACTAGGTTTCCCAAAGTGTCCTTTGGCCATGTCATAATATAGGTGGTCAAGAAGGATTGGAAGACTTAAGGTTTAACTCAGTGGAAACAGGTTTTCAGTCTTGATTTGTTTTACAGGGGCTTGGGTAGGTGTGACTCCAGAAAGGCTCAAATGTGGGTGTTCCCAGCTGACCATGACTGTGGACAACCTCCAGGTTCCACAGAACGCCCTTTGAGAACGTCCACACACAGGGTTTGTAAGGCTGGGTCAAGGTCCATGTTTTCATGACTTGTGGAATTTGGATGCTGGTGATCTTTGCATGTGGCTTCTCAGTATCCTCTTTGCTGCCCCACCTTCTCTTCCCTCTCACTGCCCCAGGGGGGATCAGCTTCTGTAGACTGGTGAGTTTGGCATAACTAGGACAACTCCTGGGAGGTTTTCCCCCTGGGAGCAGGTTTCTCCAGGGGCTCTCACAGCCATCGTGGTCCTAGGCACAAAAGAAGTACAGCAGACACAGCTGGCTGTGAGTCCTTAAGGGGGAGCATCACCAGCACAGCCTCAGACCAGCCACTCGGCCCACACTTGGAACCAGTGGCGCTGAGCTCAACTGGAGCTGCTCTGGAAAACCATGGCCCGCAGTTCCAGTCTGGACACCTGGGCGGTGAACCCTGAGACAGGAGGACTTGGGCGACAAGTCACTTAACCCCTGTGAGTCTTGCGTCTTCATCTGGAAAGCGGTGAGCAGATTCTCACCTGCCTCACAGGGAGGCTGGATGCTTTGAAATGGATATGCAGCAGAGCGCCTGGTGTGCTGACCGTCTTGAGACAGCCAACCTTGTACCAGCTGTGTGAGAGACACACCTTAGTTTTTGAAAGGATCTTAGAAATCACCACTTTGAAGGTGGGGAAATAAGGCCAGGGAGGGAAATGACTTGTCCAGGTCACACGGAAGAGAGCAGAGTTGTGACTGAGAATCCAAGAGGCATTGCTGCCCCATCCCTGCCTTCCTCTACACAATTGTCGGCCTCTTCCCCACCCAGCCGAGCTAAACACCAGGTCTTAAATCCAAAGAAAGAAATTGCTAGTTTAGACTGTGAGCTAGAGAGCTATTTTAGGGCAGGCACACTTTCAGCACACCATAAATTCCATCACCTGGGCAACTGCCTGATTTGGGCAAGGCAGCGCTCCACCATCTGCGTGCGTGGGCACCTGAATACGTGGTGAGGTATGGGGTCTCCTGGGGCCTCCTCCCTGCTCCTCCTCAGCTACCACTGCCCTCTCCCAGGGAACTGTGGGCAAGAGAGGGTGAGTCAAGATGCTGATGATGGAGGGGAACAAGATGAGCCTTCCCTGCAGGGCTTCTATTCTGCTGGGAGCAACAGACACCTGCCGTCTCTACCACCACAGTCAGATCTCTGCTCCAAGTAAACAGGTCTTTGTGGTCTTCCTGTTCCCCACTGACTTGCCCCTACAGCCTTTAGGTGGGCAGAACTTGGTAGGTCAGGGTGGGGTGGTAACCCCAGGCTGGGTTTGGAACATGAGAGTGTCCCTGTGGGTGAGGATGAGGGAATGGCCTGGCATGGAGCATTAACCTGAGCAGGCTGAGGAGGGCAGCTACCTGCCCAGGGCAGGGCTTGGGCGGAACAGCAGGGTCACAGCCCAAGTCAGGTGAGGAGAGCAAGCCCACCAGAGGGAGGGTGGCACGGAGTTGACCTGGCTCAGGCTGTCAGCGCAGGTGGGGTGAGGAAAGCATCCACAGGAGGTGTCAGAAACTGGGGCAGGTGAAGGGAGCCTCCACAGGAGAAGGTGGCCTGGCGTGGGGCTGTGCGGTAGGAGCTCATCTGGGTAGGGGAGGCAGTGATGTGGGGATGGATGAACACAGAGGCATGGGTCAAGCAAATTACCAGATGAAAGAGTAGCCAGGGTACTCACCACCAGAGAAGGGAGTTACAAAGAATGAAAAGAGAAAACTAGAATATGTTGAATTGGAGTTGGACATAGTGCTGTGAACTCAATTTCATGCTGAAAGAGAATGAATATATAGATGTAAGTATGTATGTGTATATGTGTGTGTTTATATACATACACATTTCCTAGCTGGTTGCACTGATAGCTCAGGCCTGGGAGCAGCAATAGCACACTGACCATACCTCAGGTCCAGACTCATTTTCGAGGTACCCTTTTCCAAAAAAGTCAGGGCTGGGATAGGGAAAGTATAAGTGAGCTTGGACATCTATGCCAGACAGAAAGGGCTCAGAACAATGGAGATGTGTCCCAAAAGAAAGAAAATCCAGCAGTCCAGTGGCCAGGTTTGAGGGACAATTTGAGCATTAAAAAACAAAATTTGTAATGGATTACAACCCATTTTAAAAAAAAGGAAGTTGTGAGCCTATATTTATATAAATTAATTCAAAGTTTAATAAGAAATAGCATTCCCTGCCTCTTCAAAATTTCAATGGATGTGATTTCTTTGATGAGTTATAATTCATTACAGCCAGTACTTAATTTGATTGCTCACATTTATTTGTTGATTACAAGAGGGGAGTGGGGAAGAGTAGCAGTGGAGGACAAGCCTGGGAGACCCAAGCCTAATCCCTAGTAAGTAAACACCATCAGTAATATAAGTGTCAGTACCAGTTCAGTCGCTCAGTCATGTCCGACTCTGCAACCCCATGGACTGCAGCATGCCAGGCTTCTCTGTCCATCACCATCTCCTGGAGCCTGCTCAAACTCATGTCCATTGAGTCAGTGATGCCATCCAGCCATCTCATCCTCTGTTGTCCCCCTCTCCTCCTGCTTTCAATCTTTCCCAACATCAGGGTTTTTTCTAATGAGTCGGTTTTTCACATCAAGTGGCCAAAATATTGGAGCTTCAGCTTCAACATCAGTCGTTACAGTGAATATTCAGGACTGATATCCTTTAGGATTAACTGGTTTGATCTTGCAATCCAAGGGACTCTCAAGAGTCTTCTCCAGTGCCATAGTTCAAAGTCATCAATTCTTTGGCCTCAGCCTTTTTTATTGTCCGGCTCTCATGTCCCTACATGACTACTGGAAAAACCATAGCTTTGACTGTACAGACTTTTGTAGGCAAAGTAATGTCATCGACAGTTGGATGGTAGTAATATATCTTGAGTAACTTTCAGTTTTTGATGGTTGTATTCTGGTAAAGCAGGAAAACATCCATTTGTAGTATTTGAGGTGATGTGATGTTAGGTTGGCAACTTACTCTCAAATAGTTTGGAGTGGGGAGTTCTTTTTTCTGTACTTACAACTTTTCTGGAGACTGTTTTCAAATACATTTAATTCAAACAAACCACCTTTGAGTCTGCCCATGTATGTAGACTGAAGAGTCAGGTGGTGTGACATTCAGGCCATTCATGCTGCTGCTGCTGCTAAGTCACTTCAGTCCTGTCTGACTCTGTGCAACCCCATAGATGGCAGCCCACCAGGCTCCCCCATCCCTGGGATTCTCCAGGCAAGAACACTGGAGTGGGTTGCCATTTCCTTCTCCAATGCATGAAAGTGAAAAGTGAAAGTGAAGTCAGTCATCTCCGACCCTCAGCGACCCCAATGGCCTGCAGCCTACCAGGCTCCTCTGTCCATGGGATTTTCCAGGCAAGAGTACTGGAGTGGGGTGCCATTGCCTTCTTCTCAGGATATTCATAGTAACTCCTAAAACCTTTCCACTTCTTTGTGTTTTTCTCACCTAACATTTCATTCTTCCTCCCCAAGTCTCCTGGCTTTCCACGCTTTGCCCTTGGCATGTCCTACCATTGTGCTTTCCTGTCCACTCTGATCGTTTACCTAAGTCCTGTCTGTTTTCCTGCCCATGGATCCAGGGGCTTCCATGCCCCTTCTAGGAACCAGGTCAAAGAACTCCTGGAGCATTTCTGGCTGCCCCCTGGCTTTCCCTGAGTAGGTCTGGGGACACTGTAGGCATCCAGAGAAGTATTCTTAGGGGCCTCTGAGAACTTTCTTCTTTCAAAGAGCTCTGTACATTTTTCAGGATAACAGATTTAGTACCCATTTGATACAGCAGAGATAGGACTTTGAATTATTCATTGGCACTTCATTTTCACCCATATCCAGTCATGTCAGCTCCCTGCTTAAAGAGCACAGCGCGGCTCTGATGGCTCCCCTGACTGCAGGGGCCTGCAGTATCTGCCCTTGCCCCTGCCCTTCACATACCTTTTGACTTCTTTCTGTCTGAATAAGAACCCAGACTGCTCCCCTGTTTCTGAACCTCTACAGCCTTTCCATCAAGGCCTTTTCTCAGGCTGGGTCCTCTTTCCAGAATGCCTTGCTTGTTCAGAATAGTGACAACAACAATAATGAGTAAACATTTGCTGAGTGCCTCCTTTGTCTCAGACACGATGCTAGAGCCTTTACAAGGTACAGATGAGGAGACTGAGGCTCACAGATGTTCACGACTTGTCTGAGGTCATGCAGCCAGTGAATACAATCCTGTGTTCCACAAATGCTTCTTTGCACGTCCACCCCACGTCTGGCCCTGAGCCAGGCCAGAGGATACAACAGAGAGGCCTTTGCCCTCTTGGAGCTCATGGTCAGAGAGCGATGGGTAAACAGTGAGTCATAACACAATATCATAAACTCTTTGATGCAAGGAGCCATGGAAGCCAGGGCCGGAGCACCTGACCCAGCCTGGGGATGCAGGAAGGTGTTCCTGATATGGGGGACATAGCCCTCTGCTGTTTTGAGGTTTAAATGCTTTAATATGTGAGAACAAGTAGAGCAGTGTCTGGCATGTAGAAAGCATGGTAAGAGTACCACTTCCTTCTTCCCCTCCTCTTTTTCCTCTGCCTCTTGGCCTTATAAAGGAATGGATGTTTTTAATGTGGAAGGGGGCACAGCAGGTGAGATTGTGAGTTACATTCTGGCCTAATGAAATTCAGCACACTCAAGGGTGACTTCTAGTGAGAGAAAGGTCATAGGAAAGAGGACGAAGCTAGCACCCTGAGGGACACTGAACGCTAGGAGCTAAGCCCATAAGATGACTGACGAGAGCCACCAGAGAGATGGGAGGAAAATCAAGAGAGCCCAGGGCCATCTGTGCCACACAGGGAGATTGTCCCAAGAAGGCAGAAGCATTTGGCAGGATCACATGCTGCTTGGTGAGCTCCTCCTTAGCTTTCGAGACGCAGTGTAACTTGGCGAAGCTTTCTCTTCCTCTCTCACCCTGGGCAACTGTACTGGCCTTGTAGTCCTGTATATATGGTAGCAGCAGATTCCTGTTCTCCACCTTAGGGCCTAAGCATCAGACTCTTAGGGAGGCCCTGAAAATCAAATCTACCCCTTGAGTGAATCCTGTGCACATTAAAATCTGCAGCTGCTTGCTTTCTACAGACAAAAATTCCAGGGTAGGATGCTCATTGGCTCAACCTAGGTCCCAGGCCCACCCTGAGCCTGTCTAGGGTGAAAGATAACCCTGATTGGTCATTCTTGGGTCAGGTGCCGACTCTTCCCAGGTGGGGATCACCTGGAAGGTGGGAGGTGGATGCTGGAGTAGAAGAGAAACGGCCTCGGAATACGAGAGCTGCTGTTACTAGGAGCAGGGATCGTGCTGGACAGACAGAAGTCCTCTGTGCTTCCACAGTTCTTTTCAGAGGGCCTCCAAGCTCCAGCATGTGGTTTGGGCACCAGGCGTGGGTAGGTGCGGGGTGGGCCATCAGCAAAGATTTACTTTATGTGTCTCAACTCCTGGCTAACCTGGGCAGCTCCTGGAGGCTCACAGGCTAGTTTAGCCAGCCCAGGCTGGTGGGGGCCACAGGTATTGGAGGTAAGTGTAGGCAGTGTCTCTGTTCCCTTGTAGCCACACTTTCCTCTTTCTTCCCCAGAAAACCTTTCCCCTGCGCCTGCCCTGGGAAGAGAAGGGGAGGGGGGAAGGCAGCCAGGGAGAAGCCAGGCAGCTGCTGAGCGGGCCAATCTTCCCCTGAATCATCAGGTGCCAGCAGGGTGTGGAGGTGGCTGGAACCACAAACTGGGGTCCCATGGAAGGTGAGATTCCACTGGAGGCCCCCATGAGGGGTGCAGATGGTTTGGCCCGGGCTGTCCTTGGTACTAGGAACTGAAGGAATGTCAAACTGGAAAATCCCAGCGAGCACTATTTTTAGAGGAGACTTGGAGAGCATTTTTCCGGCTGAAGGGACAAGTTCTTTCAGAAGCAGCAGTTAACTCTAACCCCTGAACCGCTCCCGCCTGGAATCAGCCCAGGCCCTCCAGGCTCATGGGAACACTCAAGGTCGGGCTGGGGGTTGGGGTGTTTAATGGGAGAGGGTGTTATTGACTCCTTTCAAACATGGAAAGAAGTTGTTTGTTTATTTTGACATCTTTGAGTCGAATCCTTCAGACATTAGGAGTTTATACTGGAACCTTTCTTTAAAAGTAGAGAATCATTTCAGGCCAAGCTCACAGTGTGGAAACATTAAACATGATTTTCTTGGGTGTTCGCATCATGCTTAATATTAATAATTGTTCATGATCAACTTAGTCTTCCCACTACCTGCTTTATGCTTGCAGTGTTCTACTTAACTACCACTATCTATGTTTTTCTGTTTGAGGTAGAAGTCTCTAGGGATCCTACTAATTACTGAGCTTATTAAAAGTGGTAGATTAGATCTACTGCTTAATTGAAATCACAGGAAAAGCTACCCCAACCCCCAAAACTCAGGGGGTTGCCCTGGGGAGGGGCCTCAGTAAGAAACAAAGTGAAATTGGAAGCCCTTCTGTCCTCACCATCATCGGGCAATGCCTTCAGGGACAGGGACCCCAGTTGGGGAAGGTGTTTTGCTCCCAGCCTTTCATGGGATTTAGAATCTAAAGCCCTTGTAGTACCAATGCTTATGAGGTTAGTACTCTCCAAGGAATCCATATGCCTGGGGAGGAGGGCTAGAGTAAGGAGTCCCCTGGACTTGGAGGTGGTTGCCTTTGGGCTGAATGAGAAGCTGAGAGATTTGGCAAGAGGTCAGGCCTGATGCAGGTAAAGCAATGGATACTGGGGCATAGCATGCCCCTTCAGACGTTAAAGAGTTTATTCCAGTACCTTTTCTTTGGGAAAGCCCCTGATGCTGGGAAAGATTGAGGGCGGGGGAGAAGGGGACATCAGAGGAGGAGAGGGTTAGATGGCATCAACGACTCAATGGATATGAGTTCAGTCAAACTCTAAGAGACAGTGAAGGACAGGAAGCCTGGCGTGCTGCAGTCCATGGGGTCGCAGAGTCAGACACAACTGAGCAACTGAACAACAAAGGATGCTGTGCTTTGAGCAGCTCTTTCACAATGAGTTCATGGACTGAGCTAAGAATCAGCATTATATTTGCTGGCAGAGGCTATCCACTGGCTACTTCACTGAGTGAAGTAGCGTCTGGTTCCTTCATCAGTCTCTTCTGAGTCTGGTTTCCTTGAGTAAGCCCTGGATAGGTGGACCAGATGCTGGATCCCAGGGACTTGAGGGCTGCCCACCTCTCTGTCATTTCTTGTCTTCACTTTGTCTTTAGCACTTGCAGACGCCTGGAGACACAGCTCTAGCCACAAGCTTATGCTCTACTACAGTTGACTACGCGAGGAAGGCAGCGGCGCCAAGTTTTATCTACTGTGTGGGATTCCCAATAACGCCCATTGAAAGCCTGTGAACTTTTGTTAAAAACCGGAAGGAAAAATTTTGAATCTGTCCCTGGAACTAAAAATAAATGTAGGCTAGTGTCCAGGAACAGGGAACAGTTAATGAGGACTGGAGAGGAGCCTCCAGTCTTGCTTCCGGTCAATCTATCTCCTTTGTTGAAGCCAAGAGAACATTCTAGAGGGAGATGTCAGTCTTCTGTTTCAGTTCAGTTCAGTCACTCAGTCGTGTCCGACTCCTTGCGACCCCATGAATTGCAGCATGCCAGGCCTCCCTGTCCATNATGTAATCTCAAAAACGATAGAATGATCTCTGTTCGTCTCCAAGGCAAACCATTCAATATCACAGTTATCCAAGTCTATGCCCCAACCAGTAATGCTGAAGAAGCTGAAGTTGAACGGTTTTATGAAGACCTATAAGACCTTTTAGAACTAACACCCAAAAAAGATGTCTTCTGTTTAACACTGCTTAATCTATCCTCTCACATGGCCCCTGAGGCCCTGCAGGGAATGCCCAAAGCCACCTTTCACCCTCTTCATTGTGCTTTGCTTTCTCACTTATCTCTGGGTCTTTGTGCATGTTGTTCCCTCTTGCTGAAACACTTTTCCACCAGTCCTTATCATCTCTTTGCCTTGCTAGCTGCTCTTTGTATTTCAGACTTCACCTGAAATTCTGACCCACAGACTCAGTGAAATCCTTCTGGGAAATTCCCTTACCACCATGAACGATACACAGCAGATTTTACTGGTTTCAATGCTTGCTCCCCACGTCTGTGCAGGCAGGGATGATATCAAACACTCACGTTTCTTTTTAAAAAATCATTTAAAATCTGCTGCTGCTGCTNCTGAAATTCTGACCCACAGACTCAGTGAAATCCTTCTGGGAAATTCCCTTACCACCATGAACGATACACAGCAGATTTTACTGGTTTCAATGCTTGCTCCCCACGTCTGTGCAGGCAGGGATGATATCAAACACTCACGTTTCTTTTTAAAAAATCATTTAAAATCTGCTGCTGCTGCTAAGTTGCTTCAGTCATGTCCGACTCTGTGCGACCCCGTAGACGGCAGCCCACCATGCTCCCCCGTCCCTGGGATTCTCCAGGCAAGAACACTGGAGTGGGTTGCCATTTCCTTCTCCATTGCGTGAAAGTGAAGTTGCTTAGTCATGTCCAACTCGCAGAGACCCCATGGACTGCAGCCTACTAGGCTCCTCCATCCATGGGATTTTCCAGGCAAGAGTACTGGCGTGGGTTGCCATTAAAATTATATGAACACATAAAAATTACATGAACATATCATTGAGAGAATCAAATAGTTCTACAAGGCCTATAACCCCCATTACATTTCCTGCTTCCCAGAAGTGACATTTTAAAACTCTTAACCAATCGTATTCATCATTATATGGGGAGTCCCCTTACCATTATCTTTTTAATTGACATGTATATACTGCTACCTCTTTGGTTTTAAGCATGTCTGATGAGTATTTAGGTTTCTTACCCATCTTCCCCTTCTCCCTATCACACATAGACCCATTGTATCTCTCCTGATATGTCCTTTCCTCCTAATATGACCAGGTACTGTGGTTAGATTAGCACTAATTGTTTACATTGTTATAATTATGCAGGTATTATTCACCTGTGATTTACCATACTTCTTTTCTATGTATCATTTTATTTCCCCACAGTTCATCTATGAATATTTCCTTAATTTTCTGTGCATTTATCCCTATATGTGCGTGCGTGCTCAGTTACTCAGTTGTGCCTCACTCTTTGTGACCCCATGGACTATAGCCCTTCAAGCTCCTCTGTCCATAGGATTTTCCCAACAAGGATACTGGAGTGGGTTGCCATTTTCTCCTCCAGGGGGTCTTCCCAACCCAGGGATCAAACCCACGTCTCCTGTGTCTCCTGCATTGGCAGGCAGATTCTTTACCGTTGAACTGCCTGGGAAGCCCACATTTATCACTAATTTATCTGAAAACTTCACTGAAACTATGAATCTTTCTTTTCTGTATATTCAGACACATTCTTACTGCGTTAGCCAAAAAGTTCTTTGGGTAAGACAGTGAAAAACCTGAATGAACTTTTTAGTGAATCGAATAATTTCATCTTGAAGATGTCTCTGAAGCCTCTAGCTGCTCTAATCTGGTCTGGTCAACCCCCAGCCCTGCCGCACAGGGGCCTATGTCCCCTTCACCATAAGGACCCTTATCACCTCTCTCTAGGCTGCATCCACCCTTTCCTGGATCCCATGTCCTCTGCTTCTTTGGTTTAAATCCTTGTACTCGTGGTGTTCTTCTCCAGCAGCCTCCTAAGAAGAGACAGAAGGAGTCTTTTATGTCCAAAAGAGTCTTTCATAGGTCATCATACCCAGTTGATACTCCAGCTGGAATCAGACTTCTAAGTGGGCATCATTTTTCCTCAGGATATGGAATGATTTACTCCATTCCCTTGAACCTCCCTAAGCTGCTTTTGAAAGGTCTGATGCCTTTCTGATTCCTGATCCTTTATAATGAAACCTGCTCAATTCTCTGGAATCTTGAGGCTCTTCTCTTTGCCCCAGTGATCTGATGTATCCGATGCTGGTCCATGTCAATTCATTGTGCTGGGCACTGATGGGTCCTTTAAATCCAAAACTCATATCCTTTGGTTCTATAAACATGTTCCTGAATTATTATTTTTTGTTTCCTTCCCTCCATATTCTCTGTTCTAACTTTATGAGAGTCTTATTATTCTGTTAGTCTCTTGGACTATTCCTCTAATTTTCTTTTCTCTCATTTTCCACCTCTTTGTCTTTTGATTCTTTTTCCTGTGAGATTTTCTTTAAGTCATAGTGAATTAAAATTTATTTTGCTTTCATATTATTTAATATCCAAGGACACAAATACATATAATTTTTAATATGGTACCCCCTACCCTCAACTGTGCCTAGTGTTCCTTAGCTAAGGGACTCTGTCTTACCGTCTCTAGAGAAAAAAGTTCTAGTTGTGGGGGATGGGCAAGGGAGGGGATCCAGGAATCCATTTGCTTCTTAAAAGACTTTCATTTGTTTTTTTTTTTAGTTTTTTAGATTTCTGCTTTCACCCCCACTTCCAGATGTGCTTGGTGATGTTATGATCCCAGGCCTTTTTTCCTGTGATATGATCTAGGTTGCATTTCAGCCTTCCCCTGTACCAGCTTAGGGTTTAGCTTTCTTGGATCTGCTAAGTCAGTTACCACTTGCCCCTTTGCTCTTCTGCTTCCAACATTTTGTTGCCATTGTCTCCTCTCTCATTCTTTGTCCCTGTGGTTTTATGCTTTAAAACATAAATCTGTGTAACTGTCATTTCACTGGGATTTGGGAAGAAAGCAGAGGCCAGAGCCTGCATCCAGTCATTCAACTTGTCTTTCACTGGCAATCTCCAGGTCTTAACATATCCTTTAGCATAGAAGTGCCCAGTGAATATTTGTTGGTTGAATAGTGTTAGAGTTCTTGTCTTTCCTATCTTTGGTAACCAAAAGGTGAGAGCTGTTTAAATTGAGATCACCTTAGTTTTGGCATTTACTGCTTCTCACTTCACAACCTCATCTGAAATATATACTAGGCAATGGACATGAATTTGGGTAGGCTCCGGGGGTTGATGATGGACAGGGAGGCCTGGTGTGCTGCGGTTCCTGGGGTTGCAAAGAGTCAGACAGGACTAAGCAACTGAACTGAACTGAACAACGTGTAGTGAAAAAAAATTGGACATGAGCTGGCTCTGTCCACCAACTGTGTGGCCTGGGACTACCAGTCTTCTGTAAAATGGAAATAACACTTTCAAGTGTCTTCCTCAGTGCCCAGAGCATGATAAGCTCTAGCTATTTGAGGTGTGGAAGAGTTCAATACCAAAGCGACAATTCTTAGAAAGTCAGTGTTTTACTTAAGCTTAAAATTAGCCTTCACACTTGAATTGCAAATTGGCCCCTAATTAATGCCTTTCAGTGTAAAAAAATCTGTGTTTTACTTGCCTTGATGATTAGACAGATATGGCAAAATCTTTGCATCTAAGAGAAGAAACTAATGTTCGTCACCAAGAGTCTCCTGTGGGCAAGCGGCCACTCCTTGGTCAGGCAGGTGGACCCAGAACGTACACTAGGAGTTATTCACAAATCTTAACTGTGTGTCTGTCTTGCAGACCTGGTACTAAACGATCCCACTCACTCACTCACCCTGATTTCTCCTCACTTGTGTCCATGACCTCAGAACCGGTTTGTTGCCCGGTGAGGGATCCTAGACACTTAGCCCCCTCTTGTCAGTCAAACAGTCCAAGTCAGGTCCACCCCGGACTTAGTGTTCTCAGCACTAAGGTCGGGCATCTTGGCCTTCACCAGAAAGTCCTCCGGCCTATTTCCTCCAGGGGAGAAACTGAGGCAGCGCCCTGGGAAAGCAACACCGTGCCCCACTAGGTCCACTTCAACCCTCAGTCAGCCCCCACTCTCGTGTCCCCACAATCCCCTGTCTCCTGGACCCCTGCCCTCCCACGCCGTGATGGCCTGACGCGCAGCCGCGGCCGGGGGCCCAGCACGGGCAGGTGAGGGCGGGGCCGGAGTTCCTGGCGCCCCGCCCCGAGCCCCGCCTGGCTAGAGGCCCCGCCTCTCCAAGGCCCCGCGGCGCGGGCCGCCGCCTCCGCTCGCGGGAGCAGCCGAACAGAGCGCCGCCGAGCGGCCAGCGGGCGGGCGCTCGCTCCGCCCCCTGCCGGCCCGCCGCGCCGGCTCCCGCCTCCTCCTCGCTCCACTCGCTCCCGCCTCCCTCCCTTTCCGCTGCTGAGGCGGCGGGAGCCGAGCCCGAGCGGACCGAACCGCGGCCGCAGCGGGGCGGCGGGTGCAGAGGCGGCGGCGGCGGCGCTGGTGCGGGAAGTCAGTCTGTCGTCGTCTCCGTCGGCGGCGGCGGCGGCGGCGGCAATGCGGCGGCCCTGCTGAGCCCTCCAGCTCCGGGCGCCGGGAGCCAGCCGCGCAAGGCGGCTCGGGCCGGGCGGCAGCATGCGGAGCGGCGAGGAGCTGGACGGCTTCGAGGGCGAGGCCTCGAGCACCTCCATGATCTCGGGCGCCAGCAGCCCGTACCAGCCCACCACCGAGCCGGTGAGCCAGCGCCGCGGGCTGGCCGGCCTGCGCTGCGACCCCGACTACCTGCGCGGCGCGCTCGGCTGCCTCAAGGTCGCCCAAGTGGTAGGTGCCGGGCGGGGCCCCAGGTGCGGGCGGGCGGCCTAGCCGCGCGCCTTCCCTCGCTGCTCCCGCTTCAGGGGGCGCAGGCCCGGCCGGCCTCCACCGCGCCCCGGGCTTCCCATCGCCCAGCTCCTTGCGCCCCCTCTTCTAGCCGGATCCCCGGGCTTCCCTCCCGCCTCCCCTGGGGACCCCGCCTTCCCCAGCCCTTCTGCCTCAGTTGTGCGCCTTCTACCTGAACACCTGCCCCCGGGCCTACCTGTCCCGCCAGCCTTCGCTATCGCGAGCCTCTTTCACTGTTGGACTTGATGGTGCGCGGAACCCTGCGGGGGTCACGCCTTCCTCTGGGTGCTGCTGGTCATAGCAACAACTTGTGTTAGGTTTTCGGGGGCCGCACATCCTCCACTCCTACAGACCATCCTCGTTTGTCTCTGCTTCCACTACTCGGAAAGGTTTCTTCCCCCGGTGCCCAGCAGAGTGCTGAGCATATGGTAGACGCTCAAATAAATGTTGGTTGAATGGAGGCATGTAGTCTAGATGCATTGAGGGAGCCCAACTCTGCCCGCAGAGTCTCCAGTTTATATTGCAGAGGTTTTGATTCCTTCTAATTAGCCCAAAAGATAGAACCGGCATCTCTGAATCCTCCGCCCAGCACGGTGGCCGGCATTGCCCAATTGGTACCCAGAGTTAAATCACTGCGGGAGGGCAGCCAGTTTTGGAGGTAATAGAAACAGAGAACTTTCTGTTGGGCTTGTCTATGGTAGACCTCGTTCCTCAGAATACTTATTTTTAGCTTCCAGGGCCTTCAGGACAGTGTCCCCTCTGCCCCTTTTTTGTGGGTTTCTAACGAGCCTGTTTGGTTAGCTGCTTAGCTCTGTTGTGGATAGAGCATGCTCTTGTTGGGACAAAACTGTGCCTCGGTATTCCCTGACACAGGTAGGCCTTCCTCTGAGGCCCCTTACAAAACTTCATTGACTTCTCAGCCAGAGAAGCCATTTGCACGGACCTGCACGGTATATGCATTTTGTTTCTTCCAAGCATTGGTCTCCTTGTGCTTACTTGAGTACGTTGGTAAAGGTTCTTTGGGAATCATTTAATGTGAATATCCTTTCAATAAAGGTCTCAGTGTTGGTAAATTGCAGAATCAAAGCCTGTTTTGTCTTTGTTTTGAGTGAAAGGCTTGTTCTGTTGATCGTGGCATGGTAGTTTTTGAAGGGCTCTAAGGAAAGACAAAAGGAGCAGGTTATTCCTCTCTAGAATTTTAAACTGACCTTATCTGTTAAACTGGAATGTTCTCAGAGGTATATTGGTTCTGGACTTAGCGCATTGCTGTTAGTAAAGAGAATGGAGAAGGTGGGGGAGGTGCCATTTAGAAGAGGCAGCTAGCTGATGTTTGAGTACAGCACAGATAATCACAAGTGAATAAAAGAGCTGGGAGAAAGAGAACTTGGACCCAGGTGGAATTTAGGGATCTTGTTAAGTAACTTGCTTTGTTCACTCTGGACTTACTTTTGAAGGTAAATAGACCTGCCACTTAAGGGATCTGGTAAAAGAATGAAATCCAGTAGTTTGTATAACATGTTAGCTATCACCTCATTGCTGGAATTTTGTCACCTAAGGCCATAAATGGAAACCAGTGATAAATGGTATTTATCATTGCCTTTTTGTAAGTTGCTATTTTTGGTAGAACTTTACTTTTCATCTGGAAGAACTTTGGTGTCCAGCTCCTAAACTCTCCCCTAACTCTTGCCTCTAGAATTTAAACAGTGAGAGGTTGTGTTACGTGTGGGTGAGTGAAGGACAGGGATCTGCTTGAAGGGTATGGCAACATGAAATAGTCTCCCATGCATTTAGCTTTTCAGCCTTGATTAAAAACTCAGGGTTTTTAGGGGAAAAACCCCTCCACAAAACTCCAAGAAATTGGACTCTTGACTTAAACTGGAAAAGAAAACAAGAGTCATTATGAAGATTTTTTTTTTTTTTTTTTGGCTGCCCAGATAGCATGTGGGATCTTAGTTCCCTGAGCAGGAATCGAACCCATCTCTCCTGCCTTGGAAGCATTTGAAGGTTGGAGTCCTATTCACTGGACCACCAGAGAAGTCCCTGAAGATATTTCTAAAATGTTGCAACATCCCATCAAGAAATATGTTTAATATAAGTTCTAATTCTGTGGCTTTTGTGAAAAGTTTGATTTTAAAAAATTTTGTTTTAGTCTTTAGAGACATTTTTTTGTGGTCTGTGGCCTATTGCCACCTGTAGGTCCTTGCTCCAAGTGTGGTCGGCAGTACTCCTAGCATCTAAAGAGCTTGTTAGAATTGCAGAATCATAGGCTTCACCTCAGACCTTATGAATCATAATCTACAGTTTAGCAAGATTTGCCAGGAGTTCTCCTGCACGTTAGAGTTTGAGACTTACCTTTCTGTAATCATTTTTAGTGTTAAAACTTTATACCTGTGTATGCGTGCTCAGTTGTGTCCGACTCTTCATGACCCTATGGACTGTAGCCCGCCAGGCTCCTCTGTGGAATTTTCCAGGCAAGAGTACTGGAGCGAGTTGCCATTTCCTTCTCCAGGGGATCTTCCTGACCCAGGGATTAGACGTTTCTTGCATCTCCTACATTGGCAGGAGGGTTCTTTATCAGCTGAGCCACCAGGGAAGCTCTGTATCATTTTAGCGTTAAAACTTTATATACAGGTACTGGCGATCAGTTCTCTGTCAGAACCGTAAACAGTCAGCATCAACGCTGGGGTTCTTTTGTAAAATGAGCCTCTACCTTCCTCAGAGGATTAAGAGGATGAGGTAATAGGTGGAAATTAGCACCTAGCTTATTAGGTGCTTAGTGTGTAATAAAATGTTAGCTGTCACTGTTGCTAATTAATTAAATTAAAGAAACTTGATGAAAATGCCACCCCAAAATTATAACTAAATTTTTAAAAATAAACTTTCACCAGCTCTCTGGTCCCTCTTTTTATAAAAGTTTTATTTATTTGTTTTTGGTTGCGGTGGGTCTTCAATTCTATGCAAGATCTTTCTCTGGTTGCCAGAGAGAGGGCTACTCTTCATTGGTTGGGCAACATGGGCTCTAGAGCACGTGAAACTTCACAGACCAGAGATCCAGCTTGTGATCCCCAAATTGGCAGGCAGATTCTTATCCACTGCGCCGCTGGGGAAGTCCTAAAATTACATATTTGAACTAAAGATAGCTTACTTCCTAGTGATTTAAAAGTTAAATTGATCTTTTAAGTGGAACGTTATTTGATCGTAAAACTAATCTGAAATAGCATAGAACTTAATCAGTGCATTTTCATAGTTTATATCTTTTAAAAATGAAACTCATACCTGTTTCTTTGTTGGGGAGAATATCTCAAACTGTGAATGTACTTTTTGTAGGAAAACAGTTGGTTTAAGGTATAGATTTAAATACCTTCTTCTTCCTTTTGGATGTGAATTCTGTGAGTGCTTATTGGTTTTTAGCTCCCAGACATCAATTAATGAAATAGTTAATGTTTATTTATTATGTTCTATTTCGATTTTGTTTTTTTCTCAAGCACACTTGGTTGAAAGCAGAAGTTTGCTCTTGTGATGGGGAGGGGCACACTATCAATTATACCTTGATGTTAGGACAGTGTCAGAAAAGCACAGGCCCTTGGTGGGACAACTTTCTGAGTAATAACAACAGCGGACATCGTTAATGAATGCTTACTCTCGTCAGTTTTATGGATGAGAAAATTAGAGGCACAGAGGTTGTGTAAGGCCTCGTGGTTGGTGGAACTGGGATTTGAACCCAGGCAGTATGCTCTTTAGGCTTTCCAGGTGGTGCTAGTGGTAAAGAACCTGCCTGCCAATACAGGAGATATAAGAGATGCAGGTTCGATCCCTGGGTTGGGATGATCCTCTGGAGGAGGGCATGGCAACCCAGTCCAGTATTCTTGCCTGGAGAATCCCATGGACAGAGGAGTCTGGCAGGCTGTAGTCCATAGTGTTGCACAGAGTCAAACATGACTGAAGTGACTTAGCACACACGCACATGTACCCTTTACTGCCTCCTGAATACATCATTTTGAGTTATTCCACTGAACAGGACAGACCTTGAGTCCAGGGACATTTCTGTGGTCTTTGGTCCACTCTTTTGGGCGACTTTTGGGTGACCTTTTGGCTGACTTTTACATGCTGAAATGATACACTCTACAAGGGTTTTGATTTCTCTGTGGCCATTGTGCTGTCCCTAGAAGAGCAGTTCCTGTGCAGCGTCCTGTTCCTCAGCCATTAGTCTTGCTCACTTTCTGCAGTGAGGGGATGGGCCTTGTCAAAAGAGCCAAGACCAGAATCAGCATTTAAGTTCCTAAAACACCCCTCAGTGAGTTCTTTTGCATCAAATTCCTTTCTTCTTTCCTTTCTTTCCTTCTCTCTCTCTTTTCTCTTTTTCCCTATCTTCCTTCCTTCCTTCCATCACTTGTATTAATGTTTTTGGGCTGTGCTGCGCAGCTTGAGGGATATTACTTCCCCAACCAGGGTCGGAACCCGTGCCATCTGCAGTGGAAGTCTTAACCACTGGACCATCTGGGAAGTCCCTGAATCCCTTTCTGAAGTTCCTCCCATGCCTGATTGACCTTCTGACCTTCCATTGCGTTTGTTTAGGACTATTTTTTAAAACAAAGTTGGGTAGTAGGTGATGTTTAAACTCAGACTTTAGCTCTGCTGATCGCCTTGAAATCTCTTAATCCCATTGTGTTTTGGCTTTTCCCATAGTGAAATGTGAGTGGTAATGACTGAATGTTTGTGAACGTTTGGGGAATTATAAGAACTAAAGGGGTTAATGTTTGGCAGGTACTTTCTTAGGTAACTCAGTGACCACTGTGAGTATTTGCATTTCAGGGTTGGGTAATAATGTATCTTTTATTTGATGGAAACTGTGTCAGTTTTTCATTCCAGGCTGGGGAGCGTATTTCCTGCTTCCTTGACTATACTGAAGCAGTGTAGGGATGTGCAGAGAATGACAGGTGAAATAGTTTCACTGCATGAGATTCTCACATGTACCTTAAGGTGAAAATAGTTAGAATAATTCTATTTTCCCTTGAGAATTTTGTTATCTTTGAAAGTTGTGTTCCTGCTCAAAAACTTGGAGTCAAAGAAATTCTAGCAGAAAATCGAAGATTAAAACCATTCATAAGTTTTTATGATGCTTAAAATAGTAAAATTATCATTCAAGGCCTCAGAAAAAATGTCTAGTACACATCTGTCTTATAAAACCAGACAAAGACAGTTCAAGAAAAGAACACTCCAGACAATGTTCATCCTCATGAACACAGGCACAAAAATCCTCAACAAAATACAAGGCAGTCGAATCCAGCAATGTTATGTAGAGAGAATAGTACATCACAATCATTGTGGTTTGTCCCAGGAACAAAAGGCTGGTTCAGTTTTCCAAAATCAGGAGATAGAATCCACCATGCTAACAGTTTAAAGGGCAAAAAACACTTGATTATGCAGAAAAAAAAAAAAAAACTTTTGACAAAATTCAGCATTCATTCATGATAAATGTTGCCAAGCAAACCTGGAAAAGGGCATCTGCCAGAAATCTACAGCTAACATACTTGGTGGTGAGAGAATACTTTCCCCTTAAGATGGGGAGCAAGGCAATGAAGTCTGTTCTCACCACTGCTATTCCACATCCTACTGGAAGTGCTAGCCAGTGTAGGAAAAGTAAATAGAAGGCATTCAGATTGGAAAGAAAGAACAGCTGTCCTATTTGCAGATGGCATGATTGTCTATGTAGACAGTCCCATGGGAATCTATAAAAAGAAAAGCTCCAAGGACTAATGTGTGAGTTAGCAAGGTCAACACACAAAAATCAATCATATTTTTATATCGTAGTAATAAATCATCGGAAGCTGAAATAGGGGGTGGGGGAGCAACCCATGTCAGTTACGATAGCTCTGAAACAAATGAAATAGGTCTAGATCTAATAAAACATGTACGAGATCTGAAAACTATGAAACACTGAAGGAGGAAATCAAAGACTACCAATATAAGTGGGCAGACATATTCATGAATTGGAAGACTCAGTATAGTTATTAAAATATCTTTTCTCCACAAATTGATCTGCAGGTTTAACATAATCCCAAAATCCCAGCAAGGTTTTTTTTTTTTTTTTTTAAGAGACAAGATGATTCTAAAATTGATATGGAAAGTCAAGTTAATCAAATAGAGGAATGGTGAAGGGTCGGTTTCCAGGGCAGAGGAAACAGCAACGTGAAGAGGGAATGCGGAGTTCAGGGGTGTGTGTAGGGGGAAGGGGGATGAGGAGGGGTTCTGAGACTACGGGCTTTATGTCTCTTATCACCACAAGACTTTGGGCCGTTGCTTGTTCACTTCAGGCCATAAGCAGGTCTCCTTGTTTGTAAATTGAAGCTGCCCAGAGTGCTACTGGCATGGCACCCGTGAGCCTTCTGTACAAAGTCCTTAGCAGAGTGTCTCTCATACAGAAGTCACGTGAACCTGTTGGCACTGTCACATGTCTCTGAAATGTCCCAGTTGGGAAACTGGGTGACCAAGGGTCAGGGTGGAAGGGAGACTTATTTTGCAGTGCATGACTCTTCATCCTTTTGTATATCACATGCAAATATCTTCTATTCAAATATTCCCAGGGCGTCAGCTGTCACTAGTGCTACCTCAGGATAGATTAGCCTTAAAGCTGTTATACCAACCATAATCTTTAGTTAACCTCTTATTACTTTCCTTACTTTGTAATTTGGAGACCCTTGGGGAGAATGATTTCAACTATACAGACATCTTGAAGAAACTTGAAATTTAAGAAGTTTTTCAGTTTATCTTCCTGTAAAAAAAAAAANATTTCTTTTTATTTTAAATTGGAGGATAATTCTGCTATTCAACAGTGTGAATCAGCCATAAGTGTGTATGTGTGTGTGTGTGTGTGTGTGTGTGTGTGTATATATATATATATATATATCTTCTCCCTGATCAGCCTCCCTCCCACTCCCCTCCAATTTCTTTTTTGACTAGGGTTTTAAAGAACTGATTATTTCACTTGACCAGAAACTTTGATTAACTCTTTGATTAACATATTCCTGTCTCAGAGTCTTTGCATTTGAAGTTCAATGTTCCATAGACTGCCCCACCACCACCACCCGCCCCCGACCCCTCTCCACCATCCATCCCTTCCCCCAAATGCCCACTTGGCTCTGTTCTTCAGAACTGCTATTCTCCTATTCTGTCCAGGAGACCTTCCCTGACCACCCTGTCAAAAGTAGGACGTTCCCCCAGTCCTGCTTTTTATCCCCTTCACCCTGCTTTGCTTTGCAGCATTTACTACCTAACTAGAATTTCAACTCCACCAGCGCTGAAGCTTTATGTTTTGAGTTCCCTGCTATATCCCCAGTGTCTAAAACAGTGCCTGCCTCTAGGGAGACCCTGAATAAACAGGTGAATATACACATTTGTTTCATAGAAGAAAGAAAAAAAAGTCACAGTTTATGTAGTATTTAACATAGTCCTAAAAGGTCCAATTGTTTGAAAACATGGAATCTGTCAGAGAACAATAACATGTATTTCTAAGCAGATAAACTGGACTCTGTTGTAAACAGAAAATATTGGGGAGAAAGTATAGAAACAAAATAGCTTTGTAATTCTTTTTTCTTTTTTAAACTGTGAGTTTTAAAAGTGTGTAGAGTGCTACTAGGAAACAGAAGCTTTTGCTTAGGAGACAGATTTTTGTAAAAGAAGAGGAAACCATAAGAGGCTTTGCCAAACTTTCTGCTTAGGAAAGTATAAAATGAAAACCAGGGGTTCTGTAATTATTATTAAAGTTGTCTGCTTTCTGATTGACTTGCTGGGCGAGAGGGTCACTCAGGATCTGCCAAGTCAGTGTTTTGAAAATCCTTAGAGCAGACACTTAACACGTGCAAAGAAGAAGTCACAACTGAGAGTCCTTGTGCTTGTTTTTATGGCATTCTCTGGTGAAACCAGAAGAATAGCAGTTCTGTGAGGCCTGAGAAAGGGAGGCCTTGATCTTCACTGAAGACCGCAGAGGCCCGTAGGAAATGCTGGCATCCAGAACGATGTCTCTGAGCATTTCAAGCGATTAGTTCAATTTGGGAATTCAGTGGGTTAATAAACACTTAGAATGTTGGGTTTAATCAAACGTGGATCATTTTGGATGCTTTCTTTCTTGCCACTACGATTTGATGACTGGTGCAGGGGAAGCCTTCATTTTTGTGGTTTCCCGTTTATTCCAGCACAGCTATGAAAAACAGTTTAAGGCTAAAAGTTTTTTGTGCCAGTGGAAAAAAAACAAACCTCAGGAACAATGGCTCTTCCAACAGTAGTTGCTTCTTTATAGCTGGTCTACTTTCAACCATTTTTGGTCCAAGCCCTACACATTGTATATAATTTCTTATTAAGAGTTGGCTAAATAACTTTAGAGTTAGATCAAGGTCAGTAACTAGAGTTTGGTAAAAATTCTAACATATTCTTTCCATTTGAAAAAAAAAAACTCTGTGCTTTATATATGTGTTGAACACCTAGGCTGGGCCAGATGCTAATGTACCTCCATCAACAGGACACAAAGCCCTGCCTCTGAGAGCTTGGAGGGTTTGATGTGAGGCAGAGAAGGTACACCATCAGTCCTGACCACTGGAGCCAAGGGCTCTACTAATGGCCCAGGACAGTGGGCTTGCTAGGAAGCCCTTGTGGGAAATGGACATATTTGCATGCTGAATGGCTAGAGCCTGGAACCAGGTGTGGTGTGTCCTGTGGAGAAGGAGTATACCAGCTCCTGGGAGTCACGTGTGGGCCCAGGAAAGGGGTGAGAAGGAGGTACAGTATGGTTCACCAGGCAAAGGTATGGAAGGGCACGGATGGGGGAGGGGCACCGAAATGGGGCCCAACTTGTTAGGCTAATGAACTTGAACCTTCTGAAAGAGATGAGCAGGCAGAGTGGTGGCTGTTGAGCACTTGCAGTGTGGCTAGTATGAATTTGAGGGGCTGCTATTGTGGTTCGGTCTCCCAGTGGTGTCTACTCTTTGCAACCCCATGGACTGCAGCAGGCGGCCTCTCTGTCCCTCATAGTTTCCCAAAGTTTGCCCAAGCTCACGTCCATTGAATCGGTGAGGCCGTCCAGCTATCTCCTCTGATGCCCTCTTCTCCTTCTGCCCTCAATCTTTCCCAGCATCAGGGAGTTTTCCAGTGAGTTGGCTGTTCGCATCAGATGACCAAAATACTGGAGTTTCAGCTTCAGCATCAGGCCTTCCAACAAGTATTCAGGGTTGATTTCCCTCAAGATTTGACTGGTTTGATCTCCTTGCTGTCCGAGAGACTCTCAGGAGTCTTCTCCAGCACCGCAGTTTGAAGGCATCAATTCTTCAGCGCTTGTCCTTCTGTAATTACGGTTCAGCTCTCACAACCATATGTGACCCCTGGGAGAACCATAGCCTTGACTATATGGACCTTTGTCAGCAGAGTAATGTCTCTGCTTTTCAACACACTGTCTAGGTTTGTCATAGCCTTTCTGCCAAGAAGCAATAGTCTTTTGATTTCATGGCTGCAGTCACTGTCTGCAGTGAGTTTGGAATCCAAGAAGAGGAATTCTGTCACTACTTCCACGTTTTCCCCTTCTATTTGCCATGCAGCACTGGGGCCAGATGCCATGATCTTAGTTTATTTAATATTTCATTTTAAGCCAGTTCTTCACTCTACTCCTTCACCCTCATCATGAGGCTCTTCACTTCCTCTTTGACTTCTGCTATTAGAGTGGTATCATCCGCATATCTGAGATTGTTGATGTTTCTCCTGGCTCTCTTGATTCCAGCTTGTAACTTATCCAGCCTGGCACTTCTCATGATGTGCTCAGCGTAGAAGTTAAACAAACAGGGTTACAGCAGACAGTCCTATCGTATTCCTTTTTCAAGCCTGAACCAATCAGTTGTTCCTTTCAGGGTTCTAACTGTTGCTTCTTGACCTGCATACAGGTTTCTTGGGAGACAGGTAAGATGGTTTGGTATTCCCATCTCTTTAAGAGCTTTCTACAGTTCATTATGATCCACACAGTCAGATATTCATTGAAAGGACTGATGCTGAAGCTCCAATACTTTGGCCACCTGATGCGAAGAACTGCTCATTGGAAAAGACCCTGGTGCTGGGAAAGATTGAAGGCAGGAGGAGAAGGGGATGACAGAATGAGATGGTTGGGTGGCATCACCAACTCCATGGACATGAGTTTGAG
Source organism: Neotragus moschatus (assembly GCA_006410615.1). NCBI lineage: Eukaryota > Metazoa > Chordata > Mammalia > Artiodactyla > Bovidae > Neotragus > Neotragus moschatus. The sequence continues at coordinate 1,557,360 of SJYA01002795.1, read as the reverse complement.
CAAGCTCTGGGAGTTGGTGATGGACAAGGAAGACTAGCATGCTGTAGTGCATGGGGTTGCAAAGAGTCGGACACAGCTGAGCACTTGAACTGAACTGAACACGGTAAAAGGCTTTGGTGTAATTGATGAAACAGAGGTAGATATTTTTCTGAAATTCCCTTGGTTTCTCTATGATCCAGCAAATGTTGGCAATTTGATCTCGTTTCTCTCCCTTTTCTAAAACCAGCTTGGACATCTGGAAGTTCTTGGTTTGCATAATGCTGAAGCCTGGCATGCAAGATTTTAAGCATGACGTTAGTAGCATAGGAGATGAGTGCAGTTGTCTGATGGCTAGCACATTCTTTAGTACTACCCTTCTTGGGAATTGGGATGAGGATTGACCTTTTCCAGTCCTGTGGCCACTGCTGAGTCTTCCAGATTTGCTGACATATTGAATTTGAGGTGTGCATAAGTGTAAAATACATGCTAAAGTTTAAAGATGTAACAGGAAAAAAACAGAATGTAAAATTATGTGTCAAAATGGTGATATTTTGGCTACATTGGGATAAATTAAATTTACTATTAAAATTTGCTCTACCTGTTTCTTTTTTTAAAATGTGAAATCATGGATCAAGGAAAGGTCTCCATTTTGGAGTCTTATTTTTAAAATTATTTATTTTTTTTGTTGTGGTGGGTCTTCATTGCTGTGCGAGGGCTTTCTCTAGTTGTGGATAAGGGGGCTACTCTGTTGTGGTGTGCTGGCTTCTCATTGCTGTGGCTTCTCTTGTTGCAGAGCACAGGTTCTAGGCGCAGGGCTTGGCAGTTGCAGCTTGTGGGCTGTAGAGCGCAGGCACTTGGGCTTGGTTACTTTGCAGTGTGTGAAATCATCCCAGACAAGCGATCAAACCCATGTCCCCTGCATTGGCAGGTGGATTCCTATCCACTGTACCACCATGGAAGTCCACTTCACCCATTTCTTTTTACTTTTTAAAGTATGACTGTTGGAAAATTTGAAGTTACTCATGTGGCTCGTGTGTTTCTATTGGCCCTCGCTGGGTTAGAGAGTGTGAGGAATGGCTTTGAGAAGGATGAGATAATCCAAGGCCTGCTAAGAGACTTTGAGCAACTCAGGTGAGGATCAGAGGTGGAAAGGATGTGACCAGTGGGAGAGAAGAGGTGGTAAACATGTTTTATTATATCCCTTGTTTTTACTTTTCATTGTTTGTTTCTCAAACAAAGAAATATTGACGCTAATATTTATTGCACTTCTACCACGTCCAGACTGCTAGTGTTCTGCATGTGTTATCTCATTTAATGCTCATAGCAGTCCTATGAGGCAGATACTTTACTGCTGAGGAAACAGAGGCTTCCTGAGTTCACTCACTCACTCAGAGTCCCCGCAGCTAGTGAGTGGGGAGCTCACTAGTCTGCCTTTGGAGACCACACCTGGACCCCCTACATGTGTGTGATTCTGTAATACAACCATTAGACAGATTATGAGATTTGTTCCAACATCACTCGTCTTTCCTGTTGTACAGGGACTTAGCCCATTTCTGTCTTCCCTCTTCTGCTGGTTTTGCTCCTGGTGGGCCAGGCAGCTTAAAGAGACCTTCTGGCTCTCAGTTCTTGCACAGTCCATGAATCATGTCTGTCATAGTTGGGAGGGGTGGGTGGCATTACAGAGTGAGGCCCCTTAGTCCCTCTAACTCCTTGGATTATCAGTGAAATTTAAGAATTGCTGGTAGAGGAAGGGTAGAGGGATAAAGATTGAAGCTTGATTGTCCTGTTTGCTCGAGCCAGTGGCCTTCACAGTATGTGGGGTTGGAAGGATTATTGATTTCTGGAACCTTTTTTTCCCCTTCTTAGAGCAGCTAATACAGGCTTGGGCACCTTTTTGGACTTAGCTTGTTTATGGGTGCACGCATGCTAAGTCGCTTCAGTCATGTCCAATTCTGCCACCCGCTGGACTGTAGCCTGCCAGGCTCCTCTTGCCATGGGATTCTTCAGGCAAGAAAACTGGAGTGGGTTGCCATGCCCTCCTCCAGGGCTCTTCCTGACCCAGGGATTGAACCCACGTCTCTTTATATTTCCTGAATTGGCAGGCCAGTTCTTTACCACTAGCACCACCTGGGAAACCATGTTTATGGGTATTAGAGGATAATTTTTAAAAGATAAAATCATGACTCACATACAAATATGAAAGAGTAAATAATGAAGGAGCCAGTAAGATGTCATAGCCTGTTCAAAGGAAAATTCAGAATAGGCACACATACACGTACCATGAAATGAATTTCAGTAGATGCAACTTTGACTTTGAAGGGGGCAGTCTGTTGTCTCTCTACCAAACAATCCATGTACCTGTCTTCAGGCAAGAATTATTTGTACTGCTGTCACATATGTATAACTTCAGAGTTGCAAAATATCTCAAAAGACTGTGAAAAATATAAAAACCATAGGATAAGATAACTTGCAAAGTTATGTCCTAATAAGGCCTATTCATCCATTGAATATGTCTTTTTGGTCTATTTTCAAAATCCTCCACAGTTTATCCTGAGAAGGGAAATAAATGGGAAGGGGTCTGGGTGGGCAGGGTTTTTAATCCAGCCTGTATATTTTAGAACCTCCTCATTTTATTCATTCCTTACTCTTTTTCCTGTGTTCCTCCATCCTGACGGTTGATTTCCACATTGTCAGGTGGCTGGAGAAACATTCTTTATGGCCTCCTGCACCCTACTGTAGAGTTCTCTTTTGTTTTTCTTATTTGTCCCTGGTTACTGTTCTTCACAAAAATAGATCTTGATCACCCGTCCGTAGAACTATACATTTTAGGCCTCATCCTGGCCCTTCCGGGACTTCCTAGATGACACTAGTGATAGAGGACCGGCCCGCCAATGAGGAGACATAAGAGATGCAGGTTCCATCCCTGGGTCAGGAAGAGCCCCTGGAGGAGGGCATGGGCACGCACTCCAGTATTCTCGCCTGGAGAATCCCATGGACCGAGGAGCCTGGCAAGCTACAGTCCATGGGATTGCAAAGTCAGACACCACTGAAGTGACTTAGCACACACGCACAGCTAAGATTACCTGCCACTGTAGAGTTGCTGTGAAGTTGAACTGGAAGTGCCAAGCATAGAGCCTGGCCGTGAGAAGTGTGAATTTAGGGGCTAGGGGAATACAGTTCAGTCCATAGCAAGGTGAGAGCATGGTGTAAATCAGTAATAGAGGTTTAAGATGGCTCAAAACATCTTTAAACTCCAACTTAGAATAAAATTTTGTATGCGTGCTCAGGTGTGTCTGACTCTTTTCGACCCTGTGGACTATAGCTTGCCAGGTTCCTCCTCTGTTCATGGGATTCTCCAGGTGAGAATACTGGAGTGGGTTGCTGTTTCCTACTCCAGCTTACAATTTTAGACCAGAAAGAATCCAGAAGCCATCCACGTGTGCCCCTCCTTTGTTTCCTAGGTGAGAAATCTGACCCTAGAGAAGCTGTAACTTAACCTATGGCTACCCAGTTTGTTGATGGTGCTGGAACCTGAGTCTCAGACGGGTGTGCTTGCCCCTGTAACTAGCTGCTGCTCTTGGTGACAGTTTGATTCCTTTCTGTGAAGCCAGATGTGGGATAGCTCTGAATTCTAATCATCTTTCTTATCCTTTATGGGATTATGGGGAAGACAGATGAATGGTTAATAGCCTCAGGCACATTCTAGGATATTAGTTTTAGGAACAGCTGTATATGACAAATCAAGTCTTTGCCTGTGATATTCAGTTTAAAGTGCAGGCATTTACCCAGCCCAGGCACATGGCTCAAGTGAATGTACTAGGGTGGGCAGTGGACTTGGGAACCCCCAAGCTTGGATTGTAGTAAAGCCCTGATGTTGGTAGATAGAATTTGCCTTTTAGTTCCTTAATTTGTTAATAAATTGACATCAAGGGGAATTTTCTGGCTGTCCAGTGGTTAAGACTTGGTGCTTTCATTCCAGGGACCTGGATTTGATCCCTGGTCAGGGAATTAAGATCCTGCAAGCTTCACAGAGAGGTCAAAAAATATTTTTTAAAAAATTGAGATCAGGGGGCTTCTCTGGTGGCTCAGTGGTAAAGAATTCTCCTGCCAATGCAGGAGACATGGATTCAGTCCCTGGTCCAAGAAGATCCCATAAGCCATGGAGGATCTAAGCCCGTGAGCCACAACTACTGAGTCCGAGTGCCCTGGAGTCTGCTCTGTAACAAGAGAAGCCACCACAATGAGAACCCTGAGCACCAAGACGTAGAGTAGAGCGTGCTCTCCGAGACTAGAGCAAAGCCCGTGCAGCAACGAAGACTCACCACAGCCAAAAATAGTAAATAGTTATTCCACAGCCAAAAATAATACAGTTATTTAAAAAGTTGAGATTCAGATAATTTTTTCTGCTGAAAAATTGATGTATGTTCCTTTAGAGTTTGGTTTTAGAGCTGAAACTAGGGAGACAGACCCCCCACTTGTCACGGGTGGACTCATCCACACGGCTCTGTGCATGGTCCCAAAATGTGCGATGGTGTGGAGCTGGTGATGAGGGTGTTACTGGCGGTGTGGGTGCTCAGAGGTGGTTTTGGTGAGGTAGCTGGGGAGATGCTGCATGTGTCTCACCTTCACTAGATGCTTTGGAAAAATTTTAGCTCTTAGTTTGGGATTTTTTGGACCTGGGACTGCCAAGCTTATTAGATAAGGGAAGCCCACAGAGAATGATAAATTACTAGGTTGAGGGAAACCTGGGGGAATTCATCGGGTGCCATAGTTTATGAGGTCTCTCCTCTGTGTTTAGCTCCATGGAATTCTGTAGGAGACCTGCCATTCTTATTTTTATTTAATCATTTAATTTATTTATTTGTTTTTGGCTATGCTGAGTTTTTGTTGCTGCTCAGGCGTTTTTCTAGCAATGAATGGGGGCATCCTGGTGCACAAGCTCGTCATTGGAGCGGCTTCTCTTGTTGCAGAGCCCTGGCTTTAGGGTACGTGGGCTTCAGCAGTTTCAGCTCCCAGGCTCTAGGGCACAGCCTCAGTAGTTGTGGCACATGGGCTCAGTTGCATGCGTGGGCTCTGAAGTGTGGGGGATCTTCCCAGATCAGGACTCGAACCTGTGTCTCCTGCATTGACAGACATTTTCTTTACCACTGCTGCTGCTGCTGCTGGTAGTAAGTCGCTTTGGTTGTGTCCGACTCTGTGCGACCCCATAGACGGCTCCCCTGTCCCTGGGATTCTCCAGACAAGAATACTGGAGTGGGTTGCCATTTCCTTCTCCAATGCATGAAAGTGAAAAGTGAAAGTGACATCGCTCAGTCGTGTCCACTGAGCCACCAGGCAAGCCCCTTTGTTTTGTCTTTTTTTTTTTAATGGACAGTGACCTCTATCGTTGAGTCTCAGACCAGATCCATATAAATGAAAACAAAACAATATTTTAAAATTCTACGTAATAGTAAGCTTCTTAATACTTAACAAACAGCATCAAGACCTGCAAATACAGGATTTAGCAAAATTGGTTCAGTATTACTATTATTGTCATAGAGGAAGAAAGAAAGCCCCGCAGTCCTGCTCCGAGTCTGTATTGTCCGTGGCTACTTTGTACCGTGGGGCAGGTTGTGTGCTGCACAGTGGGTCTAGCCAGTAGGGCGAAGGAGGCTGAGATCCAGCCTGCATGCTCTGTTGCCAAGGCACATGCCCTGGTACTGGGCAGCGTCCCAATTCATCAGTCCAGAGCAGGTGCCGTTTTTAATTTGCTGTCCTCTTGCCAAGCCAAGTTGCCACCCAGACTGGAATATCTCTGACTGGCACAGAGGTGCTACGTAAAGCAGCTTATGTCTTGATTATTTAACTGGGAAACTTATCTAGAGGTATGGCTTAGCTGTGATATTAAGTTAGATAGGAGAGTGCATTTTTATTTAAATTTTTTTTAATTTATTTTTATTTCTGGCTACGCTGGTCTGTGTTGCTGTGCAGGGGCTACCCTCTAGTTGCAGTGCCTGCGCTTCTCACTATGGTTTCTCTTGTTGTGGAGCACAGGCTTTAAGGTGCATGGGTTTCAGTAGTTGCCGTGCATGGGCTTAGGTGCCCCACGGCATGTGGAGTCTTCCCGGACCAGGGATCAGACCCTTGTCCCCTGCACTGGCAGGTAGATTCTTAACTGGACCACCAGGGAAGTTGTGCGAGTGCATTTTAAAATAAGACTGGATAAAACCAAAGTGTGAACTTGAAGTTTAATTTTCCAGATTCAGTAAATAAATTTATTTAGATTAGTAGGCGTATGCAGGGCCTTCTAGCCTTTTGTGTGGTCCTCTGTGAGGTATGTAGATGATGATGTATTCAGTGCTGAATAGGTGAATACAGATAAAAAGGTAACCTTCTGACTCATTTCAACAGGAGCTCCCATGTTGTTGAAATTAAACTTGCAATCTCGCTCTGAACCTAAATTGTTGGAACATCTGTCCAACAACTGATGGTGTGTGCTGGGTCATCCAGGCTGTACCAATCCCCTAACACGCCTTCTACCCCAGGAGCTGTGGGTGTGGGCACTGAGGGGCCTCCAGGACTGACCGGGTGGGCTGCCCACATGGCTGAGCCCATCCGTGCATGTGGGTCCGCTCTGAGTTGCCTGGAACAGAGGGACACACGGGTTCCTTTGGGTGGACTGCAAGACCAGATAAACCTTGGAGGGAGCCCTGGCAGGGCCAAACAATGTGCCCTCATGAATCTCGGGGGTTTTACTCAAGTCACTGCCTCATTCAGCAGGACTGTTTCTCTTTCTAGCTGCCAAGTTGAGGGCAGTCCCTGGCTCCTGGGCCACAAATGGCCCATGTCCTCTTCCCGTGTCCACAGGGTCCATGTCCCGGCCCGTGACCTCATCACATCTGAAATGGACTGGGCTTTGCCCAGCTCTGAGCTTGCCCCATTCTAGCCTGAGGCCAGCCAGGCACCTCCTGCTCTGGGCTTGCTTAGGGGTGGGCATGTCTGCTGGGCTGGTCTGGCAGCAGGGGCTTCTAAGCACTGACTGCCTTGGTCTGAGAAGTTGGGGGCACGAACTGGCTGGTGCGGCTCCAGGGTCCTGCCCCACTGTGAAGTGCAGCCCATTGTTGGGGGTCTGTCTCAGGTCACCAAGGGCTGGATTCTGTCAACCCAAAAGAATTCTATCAGTGAGTCTGTTCAGGGATCCGAGTGGAGGCTGAAAACTATGTACATGGAGTTTTCTTAATAAAACATGAACCCTCTGCTTGCTGCTTCCGAGAAGAGAAAACTGGCTGAGGGAAAGACTGCAAGGAGGAGCATGTTGAAAACATGGCTGCCTGAGTTGTTAGTCGCGGGGAACACCATCTCCTGCGGTTAGGAATCACCTGTGGAACAAACACATCTCACTGTTGAGTAGTGGCACCAACATGCAGGACAGCCTTCAGGCTCCGCAGTGCGTGCCCTTGGGTATTTTCTGTAAATGATGCCATAACACAAAAAGCAATTCAGAGGAACTGTAAAAGAACAGTTAGGTAAAGTTGCGGGTGTTATGGTTTCTGGTGTATATATTATAAACAGATTCTGATAGGTTAGCTAAAATGCCCCTCCCAGGTCTGTCTGCCCTTTCCGATGCTCACTTGCTCACTGCAGTTGAATTCCAGAAAACGTTGGATTGGCCTGCTTACCGCCACCTCTGTTTGTGTGGAGCCTTCCCAGCCAGGCAGATGAGACAGCCTCGCCGGCCTGTGGGTTGGCTGTCCTAGGGTCAAGGGCCCGTGCCTCTTGTGCACTGGGGTCCTGAGCATGACACCCTGTGCAAGGAACAGCCTGAGGTCCCTTCTCTTAAGGGTGGGGAGGCAAGGGAGGGAAGAGGGGTGGACTAGTTAGCTCTCTGATCTTTAGTGGGCACAGTGGTCTCTTCCTTCTCATCTATTCTAGATTTCCTGGTCCCCTACCTTGGTCTGCTTCCCTGCCTTTGTTCCGTGTCAGGATCTATTCTGCCTCTTTGCTCTCACTTTTGGGCCTTCCCCCATCTGAACACTTTTGCCACTTGCCTGATTTCTTCCCCTCTGTTTATTCAGAGGTGCTAGAGAAGTTACCACTTCTCATGACAAACTTTCCATATTTCTGTTTTCCCTGCATGCATCTGGTTAAGTGTCTTTTGGGAATCTGGTATTGTGTGAGGCTTACAAGGCTCCATTATGTCAAGGAGTCCACAGTCCATAGTTCCATCTATGTCATACATAGATGGAACCGTAGTATAAATATCACATTTTCAACTTGAACGCTGTTTTCCAAAATGGGAAAAAAAAAAAGCGCCCACATCTTTTCTTATTATAAAAGTATTTGTGTCTGTGGTTATTTAAAAAAAAACAAAAACACTATAGAACAATGAAGAAAAGAATAAAAATCAGTAGTATTCTCATTAGCTAGAGAGAACTTCCATTGTTGTTTAGTTGCTCAGTGGTGTCCAACTCTGCAACAGTATCGACTGTGGCCCACCAGGCTCCTCTGTCCATGAGATTCTTCAGGGAAAAGTACTAGAGTGGGTTGTCATTTACTTCTCCAGGGGATCTTTCCAACCCAGGGATTGAACCCATTTCTCCTGCATTGGAAGGCAGATTCTTTACCACTGAGCCACCTGGGAATCCCACTTCCATGATCAGGTACCTATTGTTATTCCTTTGTGTGCATATTTGTAAAAATGGGTTATCATCCAGTAACTTGCTTTCAGGTATGGCAGAGAGTGGTGTTTTCTTTCTTTCTTTTTTTTTGAGTTACAACTATAGATTTATGTTATTGCTTTTAAGGACATTTTATGGAATTGCATATATTCAGAAAACTGCACAAATCCTTTTTTTTTTAAGACNCAAAAACACTATAGAACAATGAAGAAAAGAATAAAAATCAGTAGTATTCTCATTAGCTAGAGAGAACTTCCATTGTTGTTTAGTTGCTCAGTGGTGTCCAACTCTGCAACAGTATCGACTGTGGCCCACCAGGCTCCTCTGTCCATGAGATTCTTCAGGGAAAAGTACTAGAGTGGGTTGTCATTTACTTCTCCAGGGGATCTTTCCAACCCAGGGATTGAACCCATTTCTCCTGCATTGGAAGGCAGATTCTTTACCACTGAGCCACCTGGGAATCCCACTTCCATGATCGGGTACCTATTGTTATTCCTTTGTGTGCATATTTGTAAAAATGGGTTATCATCCAGTAACTTGCTTTCAGGTATGGCAGAGAGTGGTGTTTTCTTTCTTTCTTTTTTTTTGAGTTACAACTATAGATTTATGTTATTGCTTTTAAGGACATTTTATGGAATTGCATATATTCAGAAAACTGCACAAATCCTTTTTTTTTTAAGACTATTTTTGACTGTGCTGGGTCTTCCTTGCTGTGCAGGCTCTTCTCTAGTTGCGCGACCAGGGCTACTCCTTGCTACGCTGCTTGGGCTTCTCATGGTGGTGGCTTCTTGTTGTGGAGCAGAGACTCTGGGGCATGTGGGCTCTGTAGTTGTGGCATATGGACTCCATAGTTGTAGCTCCCAGACTCTAGAGCAATGGATCAATAATTGTGGCATACAGGCTTAGTTGCTCCATGGCATGTGGGGTCTTCCCAGACCAGGAATCAAACCTGTGTCTCCTGCACTGACAGGCGCATTCTTTACCACGGAACCACAAGGGAAGCCCCCAAAGTGCACAGATCTTAAATACACAGCTAATGTCTGAACGTTACGCTTCATTATACTTTAGCTGGTCAGCCCCATCCAGTTGACTCAGTCTTGCTTTTTTGCTTACCATTCTGGAAATGGATCTGTTTCTTTAGATTATTTTTGTTTCATGACTGAGTGGCAAAATTGAAGGCTTCTATTCTGTATCTTGAATTCTGGAAAAACAGCATTTAAAAGCTAATTTGAAATTTGTTACATTGTGGTTTTGAGAAATAAACCAACAAGAAAAAAAATTTAATAAGGGAATTCACACTGTTTTCTTTCTGAGAGTGTAAGAAAACTGATGGAAGTTTGAGCTCTAGAGGTTTGGAAACATGCTAAGGATGTCGGTGGTCTCCACATGTTCGTTTTTTAAAATTCAAATACAATAAAATTGACTTTTTTTTTGATGTTCAGGCCTGTGAGTTATAACAAAGATATATATACATTCATGTAACCACTACCACAATCAAGATACAGAGCAGTTACATCAACCCACAAAACTTCCTCATTCTTTTCCTTTGTGGTCACACCCTCCCACTTGACAACCACTCATCTCTTCCCCATCATTATAGCTGTGTCTTTTCCAGAGCATCATAGAGTATACAGCCTTTTGATTTTGTGTTTCCATGGGCTGTATTTGCGATTCATTTATGTTGTGTTTTATCAGTAGTTCATTCCTTTCTATTGCTTAGTAGTTTCACACTGTAGGTAGGTACCACAGTTTGTTTATAATCATCTACTACTGGAGGACATTTGAGTTCCAGTTTTTGGTGATTATGAATAAGGCTGCTGTAAATATTCATATACAGTTTTTGTGTGAACATAGGTTTTATTTCACTGGGGTTAATATCTAGAAGTGAAATTGCTGGATCATATGGTATGTGTATGTTTACACATGTAGTAAAAGTGTTAGTCACTCAGTTGTGTCTGACTCTGTGACCCCATAGACTGTAGCCCACCAGGCTCCTCTTGTCTCTGGAATTCTTCAGGCAAGAAATACTGGAGTGAGTAGCCATTCCTTTCACCAGGGGAATCTTCCTAACCCAAGGATTGAACCCAGGTCTCCTACACTGCAGACAGAATCTTTACCATCTGAGCCACAAGGGAAGCCTTCAGTTCAGTTCAGTTCAGTNCCCCAATCAGGGATTGAATCTGTGTACCCTGCATTGCAAGGTGGATTTCAACCATTGAACCACCAGGAAAATCCCAACAGTTTTAAGAATTCTTTGTACGGCTTCCCTGGTGGTCCAGTGGTTGGAAAAGCCACCTGCCAAGGCAGAAAATGTGGATTTGACCCCTGGTCCAGGAAGATTCCTCATGCTGTGGAACAACTAAGCTCGTGGACCGCAACTACGGAGCTTGCGCACTCGGCAATGAAGAGTAATGCCTGCTTGCCAAGAGTAGAGAAAGCCCACGCACAGCATGAAGACCCAGCAAATTAATTATCTAAATTAAATGTTAGAGAAAGAATTCTTTATATACTTTGGATATAAGAACTTTGTCAAATACATGACTTGCAAATATTTTAAACTCCTTCTGTGTCTTTTCTTTGCATTCTCTTAACCCTGTCTAGCAGAATGAGTTTTTAGTTTTGATGAAAATCAGTTTATCAGATTTTTTTTTCTCATGGATTCTGCTGTTTATGTCAAATTTAAGAACTAATCTCGGGTCACAAAAAGTTTTCCCATGTTTTCTTCTAAGAATTATAGTTTCTTTTTTTACCTTTATGTAGATCTAGATTTGGTAAGTTTTCATACAAGGTTAAAAATTTAGCTTGAGGTTCATATACTTGCTGATGTCTAGTTCCAACACTGTCGAAAAAGTCATCCTTTCTTTTTTGTTGCCTTTCCGCCTTTGTCACATATCAACTGGCCACACTGTTTAGTCTGTTTCTGGACTCTCTGTTCCATTGATCTATGTGTCCATCCCTTTATTACTATTATACTGTCTTGATTCCTGTAGCTGTATAGTAATTCTTAAATCAGGTAGTGTGAATCCTTCAACTTAGTTCCTTTTCAAAATTATTTTGACCATTTCTTTGATTTTCCATATAAATTTTATAATCACCTTGTTTCTATCTACAAAAAAATCTTGCTAGGATTTTGGGACTGTGTTAAACCTACAGATCAGTTTGTGGAGAACTGATATTACAACCATATTGAGCTTTCCAGTTCAGGAACACTGTGTGTCTATCTGCCTATTTAGGTTGTTTTAATTTCTTCTTTCAGTGTTTTGTAGTTTTCATTGTGCAGATCCTGTACATGTTTTGTTAGATTTATATGAAAGTGTTTTATTCTTTTCAGATCTATTGTAATTAATATATATTTTTAAGATTTCAGTTTTTGATGATTTACTGCTAGGATATAGAAATACAATCGATTTCTGATATCTTACAAACCTGATATCTTATAACCTTGCTAACTCACACATTAGTCCTTGGAGTTTTTTAACATAGATCCCCATGGAATTGTCTGTGTAGACAGTCATGCTGTCAGTGAATAGGGGCAGTTGTTCTTTCTTTCCAACCTGTATGCCTTCCATGTGTTTTCCTTGCACTAGCTAGCACTTCCAGTAGGATGTCGAATAGCAGTGGTAAGAACAGACTGCATTGCCTTGCTCCCCATGTTAAGGGGAAAACATTTATTTTCTTGACAATGTATGATGTTAGCTGTAGATTTTTGGTAGATACCTCTTGGGTTGAGGAAGTTCGCTTATCTTCCTAGTTTGCTGGCAACATTTATTGTGAATGAATGTTGAGTTTTGTTAAATGTGATTTTGGGTG